>WEKY01048751.1:69780-173898 GCA_013390045.1 Picathartes gymnocephalus | reverse complement strand
AAAAAAAAAAAAAAAAAAAAGCAGAGGAAAATAATGAACCAGCAAAGGAGCCCATCTTCAGAGGCAAAATGTAATTAAAAATAAAAGCCAGCTTGAAGAAGGCTGTAAGTCATCACAAGCAGCAGCCAGTGCTGCGAGTGAAAGCGATGCTGGCAGAGCCTGTGAGCGGGGACACAGGGGGTCCTGAGGCTGCACTGAGCCAGAGCAGCATCTCAGCAAGACATTTCAATCCATCAGGGTGCTGCTTTTTCCAGCCAGGACTAAGTTGTCTCTGCCGCTTCCCATCCTCCCCGGCTGCCTCTGTGCCTGGGACAGGGCAGCATCATCCAGCTGTTGCAGCCCAGCCACCCTGTGCCAGCTCTGGGGATATGCTCCCAGCCTCCAGTGCTGTGCAGAAGTGCTGCCCGTCATCTCCACCCTGGTTTTGCTGTTTGTCTGTACGGCAAAAGCAGAAAATGCCCGCAGAACCTCCTCGGCGAAGACGGATTGAGCTGGCAAGCATCCCCGCAAGGATAACAGGTCTCACCAGCTGGGCAGGCAGCCCTGGGTCCCCATCCTGCTGCCCCACAGCAGGCAGCCCTCATCCACGCTGGGGAAATTCCACCAGCGAGTTATTTCCTCGAGGCACGGATCTGCATCCCACCCAGCATGGATGCAGGCAGGCGAGGGCTGCACCCCGCCTGGCGCTGCCTGCTGCCGTGCGGGCCGAGGGAGGTGTTGAGGCGGGGGATGCCAGGCCCCGCCGATTCCTGCTGACACCTGCCAGCGCTGAGTGCTTAATTATTAATTGCATTTCCAGTAGCAATTGTTGCTCGTGCCGATGGAGTTGGACTAGACATCACAAGCAATTAGCAGAGCCTCCGCTGGCGCTCGGCCCGCGCCTGCTTAGCGCTCCGCTCACGTCCCCCGCGGGCTGCGGCGCCGGCAAGGAGGAACCATTTCCATCTCTGCTGGAACCACCGCGTGGCCGGGCTGTGCCTGGTGGGCACAGGCAGCACCGCTGCCTCCAGCCAGGGGCCAGCCCTGCTGTGGTGCCGTCCCCTCCTGCGGCCATGTGGAGGAGGACAGGTGGGACATTGGCTGCTGTGTCCCCATGGCACCGGGTCTCCTGGGCCAGCAAAGCCGTGAGCAGGAGAGGTGGAAGCTACGAAGGAGGAGCCAGCCCCAAACTCAGTCCCCAGCAGGGCCAACCTCACCTCTGCCATGGCTCAGGTGTTCAGTCAAATTAATTTTTATCATAACCAAAGTGACTGGCCAGTGGAATCCAAGCAGGCTCTTCCTACTCATTGAAACCGTTTCATAGCTCAATTTTGGGAGCTTATTTTCCACTTCATTGAGTGCCATGTTACTGCAAATGAATATATTCCTTGGTTGGTGTGATGGAAAATACAGCTGTAAATGCTTTCTGCTTCATTTGGGTAAAGAGCTCTAGATAGGACTAAGTATAAAGAGAATTTAAATGCTCGGCTTCATTAAAAAAGTTGTTTCCCATTCTCTTTCTTCCTGAAAATACAAGGCTGCTAGCAGAGAGAGCAAAAGAAAGCTTTAAATTTACATCAGTGTCATGCTAACCCAGATCGCTCCCCACCCCTGACTGATGGCACACGTCTGCCAGGAGCTTGTTGTTCTGGAGGTTCGGAGGAGTGGGAAGATGGGGGCAGAGGATGAGATGCCCAGTGCTGAAGCCCAGGGTCACGCCATGCCCATCTGTTTACCTCTATAACCACCTCTGTGATTCCTCTCAGGCAGTTGTAGAGAGCAACACGGTGCCCCCTGAGCCTCCTTTTCTCCAGGATAGCCACAGCCAGCTCCCTCAGGCACAAGGATTGTGCTCCAAACCCTTGTCCAGCTCTGTTGCCTTCCTCTGAACATGTTCCAGCACCTCAAAATCTTTCTTGTAGCAAAGCACCCAAGACTGAAGGCAGGATTTGAGGTGCCTCAGCAGCGGCAAGTACAGGAATGAAGTGCTACCTCTTCCCCCAGCCATAAACCTTCCTGGCTTGTTCCTAGCCTGGATCCCTCTCCAAGCTACCCAGCAGCCTGGCAGACTCCCTGGTACCTCCCTGGGCCAAAGCAGGGAGAGAATCCTCCTGCTCCAGCTGGGACTGAAGAAGTCACTGAGAGCAATCCCATGTCATGCAAAATCTGCACTGATTTCTCCCCTGGAAGTAAAGGGCCACTGCAGCTCAGGGAGACACCTCAACAGGTTTTGGGAATTTTGAGCCTTCCAAATGCTGCTGTGCCAGGATGTCAGGTTGTGCTCTGCTCTTACTCGATACCAGCAAAGTAAGGGAGTACTTTCATCTCTGCCAAATCCAATTTTAACCCAGGAGGAAACACATTCGAGGTTCCCAGGGTTTACCCAGAAGCAGGTCATCTCAGCAGGGCTGTGGCAGAGCAGGAGGGATAAGTGATAGGCAGTGGGATTGTAACTGACTGCAGGATAAACAGAGTTCACTTAAATCACAAAATAACCACCTGATGCAAGTTTGCTAAATTTCAAGCTGCAACTTCTTACCCCTCAAATATTTATGGGGAACTGGTGGGAATGAGTTCCATGTAAGATTCATCAAAAATAACTGAAGTTAATCCAACCTTCCATTTGAGTGGAGAAGCCGGGAGCAAAGTGACATCCACGGCTCTCTTACCTTTAACAACCTGCGTCAAACCAGAAGGACCCAGGTCCAACACCATGGATAGTAAGAAAGAGCCACAACAGCCTCATGCCAAAGACTGCCGTTCTATTTCTCCTCCTCTGATCACGTAGTTCATCACTCTGTTTTCCAGCAGAACTTAAGGCACTTTGTGACGGTATTAAATGGCACCATTTCAATCTCCAAGGCACGGGGACAACCCCGATGTGCAAGGGCAGGACAGGGAACCTCCCACACATCATCCAAGCCCAGGGAGCAGCACTGAATCCCACATGGCCTGGAGGGTCCCTGACCTGGCAGCCCCACGTGATCCAGCTGGAATCCCACCACCCACTACACCACAACCTTCCCTTGCATCTACCACCACCTCAATAGCTGGCAGCAGGTGTGAACAATTACCACCCAAAATCTGGATGAAGGAACAACGTGACATAATTACCACCTTAATGGCATTTCAAGACTATCACCACAGGCTGGAAGTAAAACTTCAGCTGAGTGAGTTTAATAAGCATATCTAATGTAATATTTGCAGGGAAGGGCAGGCTGGCTTTAGGAAGGATTAGGGTAGCTTTGCAGCTTTGTGTAGCTTTACATGGGATATTTCACATGCAACAGACAAAGCAGGATGAGCCCTGATAGCTGCAAACCCCGTGGCAGTAGCCTGCAACGCTCCCTCCCATCCCCTGTTAAGCAGGAGATTACATGCTCAGAGACCAGGTGGCACTGGATCCTAGCTCTGCTTGCCTCGGTGATGGTGGCAGCCAGCAGGGCCCCCACCCTCTTGGTCATGGCCAGAGGCTGTGTCACCTCCCAGGCAGAGGGCTGAAACCTGCTGAAGGCGTTGCATTGTCCTCCAGCAGCCCACAGCAGGCTCCAGGTCTGCAGACCCAGCCTCCTTGGAGGTGCTTCCCCCATCTTCGCCCACTCTCTGCTTGGGAGCAGATTCCAGAATGACTTTGGACTGGCTTGACTGGGCTCACAGGAGCCCAGCTCTAGGTGCAAGAGCTCCACAGGGTGTGGTGAATCCATGTGCCCTCTGCACTTGATGCCTTCCCCAGCCTAGGAGCCTTCACCAGCTCTGTCTCAATGGCTTGGAGCCCCAGAAGTAACCAGGCACCTCAGGTCTTGTGCTTCCCTCCAGTGTGGATTCCTGCCAAGGGAGCGGTGGGCAAGGAGTCAGCAGGGATTTTCAGCTGCTCCTGCTGGTTCACACACCCCCAGGGATGGAAATCACAGGGAAGGCAGGTGACTGCACAACAGCACAAGGGATCTATTGCACATGTCCAAGCCCTGAAACGCCCAGCTGCAGGGTGCCAGGAAGCGAGGGTTTTATTCAGGTTTAGAGACCTTTCCTAAGCCTAACAGATATCCAAAATTATTCTTTATGAAGGACTAAAAAACCAGAAAAGGGCTCTGCGAGTCTCAAATTCCAGTGTGGTTATCCAGAGCAGAAGGTGCCTGTCAGCACCTGAGAGCCCAGACTGCCCTGGGGCCAGCCAGGCCTTAGGTAATATCCTATATAAAGCTCCTGCCTCCATGTGCTGCCCCCGAGAGCTCCTTGGAAATGCTGCCTTACCGCCTTGAGATGCATCAGGTTTCGCTCAGCTTTGAACCACTGGGTCACCTTGTTGTTAATTAATGCACCGCTAAAATTATGTTTGGGGGCTACTAAGGTTTATTGGGTAGAAAATTATTTCAAACACAGAGAGCAGGCAGTAAAGTCTGGAAATATGTTTTCAAGTATAAAGCTAATTGCTGCAGGGAATCCCTGTGGGATCCATTTGGAGCCCTTGCTTTTTTATGTCCTTCCTCCGTTAACGACCTGGCCAAGGTTTGTCGAACAGCAAATGCACAAGTGATTGCTGGTGGTGAGGTGCCCTGCACAAGCTGGCAGCTGGCACGGGGGGATCCACAATGTCTCCACAGTGGTCCTCAGCCACGTGCCCTGTCACAGCACAGCAGGGCAGCCTGGCAACCAGAGAATCCTGGAATCGTTAATGTTGGGAAAAACCTTTAAGACCATCGAATCCAACTGTTGATCCAGCGCTGCCGAGCCCACCAAGGACCCACCCACCCTTTTTTTTGAACACTTTCAAGAATGATGACTCACCACATCGCCGCTCCAATGCTCAACCACTCTTTCAGTGAAAGAGTTTTCTTCCAATATCCAATCTAAACCTTCCCTGGAGCAACTTGAGAGCGTCTCCTTTTGTCCTGTCACTCCTTACTATGGTGGCAACCTCGCTGGATGCAGCGCTGCTCTCAGCCGTGGGGCTGCTTGTCATCCTGCTGTTCTCTGGATGAGTTCAGTCAGCCACTGGAGAAGCTGACATGGGTGTTTCTGGAGAGGAAGCCAAGAAAGGGATCTGCTGCTCCCAGGAAAGCCTTGTGCAAGTCCCACAGACACACCAGTGTTGGCAACTGCACTTGAAGTCTCCACGAGTCCAGAAGCAAAACTGTCCAGATGCAGCCTCAAAAGTGAGACGGCAGAGCTGTTACCAAAGGACTTTGTTTTAACATCCCAGAGACCCCCAGGTGCCTGTTTGTCTGAGAAAAGATGCCCTGCCTGATACCCTGCAGGCTTCCAGCCATCCCAGTGGGAAGGAATGAGTCCTCATTTCCAGGAAGGGGGTCCACTTCTCCCAGGTGAATGTGAAGTAAAGTAAAAGTGCGGTAACTTCCCAGGCCAGGCTGAGCCACAGCTGGGTCAGGAGGGGCCAAGAGGAGCTTCCATGCTGAGCGTCTCCTGAGGGTGCTGAGAGGCAGAGGCTCCCTGGCTCCCAAAGTGCAAGGCCAGGCCCTGCTGCCCTGCCCTGGGCAGGGACACCCCACACTGCTGCCCAGAGAAGCATTCCCACACACCCAAGGGAACTGAGGGGGCTTGAGTGGCACACGTGGCACTTTCCTTCTTTCTTTTTGTGGTTGTTTTTGTTTGTTTGTTTGTTTGTTTGGTGGTTTTTTTGGTGGAGGTTTTTTTTGGTGCTTTTTGGGTTTGTTTGTTGTTGTTGTTGGTTGTTTGGTTGGTTGGTTTGGTTTGGTTTTGCCCTGATTGTGCCCTCTGAGATGTAAGTATACAGTGGTGACCCAGACAGGTGGCTGACCTGGACACCCCCCCAGAACTGTTTTATTCGTAAAACCATCTTGTTCCCCACTCACTTTGTGATGGGGAAACACACTGAACTGCTTTACTTGCTGCGTTCAGCCACTACTTCGCTCTTTTTAATTTTGTTTGCTAGAAGGAGCATCTCTCCCTGTAAGTGCTCCTTTTTCCAGTGCCTCTGAGGCACGCAAGGTTCCAACCCAAGCCAAGCATCAGGATCCTGCTCCCAGTCAGGGCTTGAGGGTCTGGGCAGCAGCAGGACCACCAAGGAATGTGGAGGTCTGCTCACCCATCACTTGGAGACTTTGATGGTCCAAGGCTGTCACAGCCACAAGCCAGACAGGGCAGGCTGGAATCACTCAGATATTGGGATTTCCCCCTTCCCCACGGGAAGCAGCTGCCCTGGGAGCATGACAGCAGCCAGCAGTGTTGTCGAGGAGTTGCTCCATCTCCCACCGAGCTGGCTGACACAGAGAAATTAAAATGGTGCCATGCTGCCCAAAACCTCCCACTGTCTAGGATTTCCCCTTCCAGAAGATACCAACAGAAAAGACCCAATTCAGAGCCAAAAACAACCCCCCTTTTAAAAAAAAGCGCCATTTGTGGTGAAGGAGGCTGTGTCCAGCAATCATGGCCAGGCTCTGGCTGGCATTCCCGACTCAATCCCTGCTATAACAGGAATACAAAACCAAATCATTTCATCACCACTGGATTTCATTTCACTTCCTGCTCCCACGGCTGTCTCTCCTGCCTGGACCAAAGGCTTTTGAGGCAGGAACTGGCTCTCCCAAAGTGAATCTCCTGTTGCTAGTGTGGCTGGCCTCCCCTTGGATTGTCCTGTGCCGGGCCAGCAGTTGGACTCAATGCTCCTTCTGCGTCCTTTCCAACTCAGGATATTCTGTGATCCTATGACTCTGTGGCAAGGATGCTTCTGTCATTAGCAGCCAAGTGAGGCACCACGCACACGTGAAAGCAAAGCACAGTTCCCAGCCCCCTTCATGTGCTGCAGCCCGTGTTGGGCCGCAGCGTGCCCAGTCGCCATCGCTCACCGTGCAACCAGCGTGGGGTCACCACCCCTTCCTCTCACCGGGCCCTGAGCGTGCAGCTGGTGCTTCCAGGCTCCCCGAGCCCGCAGTTCAAACAGCTGGCTCTCTGCCTCGGCAGCAGGAGCACGTCAGCTCCAGTGCTAGAGAAACAACAGCTTTGAAATGCAGATGCTGCCCCGCTTTGTTCCCGCACCTTTGTAGGCGCCGGATTCACAAGGCCCTCGCATCCTGATCAGTGGCCTTACACCAAGGCCCCCTGCCCCACCCGTGTGTGATGAGCTCGTGTTAGTGTTCAGGGCCACGCAAACCCCAGGAGCCTTCTGCCTCCCTCGGCTGCTCTTTGCTGCTGCTCAGGCAGGGAGATGTGGTGCTGCAAAGCCCGGGGCCGGCAGCGGCCGGACGGATCAGAGGATGCTTTTCAAGTTCAAGTTCTTGGTTCAGAAAGCTGCCCAGAGGAGCAGCTGTTCACGTGTCTATCCTGGTGCCATCGCAGGGGAGATGACGAATGAGAGGAAATTACTGCTCACGCACCAGCAGCTGGAGATAGCAGCCCCCCTCTGGGCACGGGCAATCCTTTCACAACGGGAAGCCACATCCAGAGAGCTTCAGGATGGAGATGGATTTGGGATCCCCACGATGCTGATCGCCTCCCCCCGACGCAGGTGTCTGCCCCAGCCTGTGTCCCCTGTCCTCGACCAGCGAGCTCAAGCTGCCAAGGGGGAATGTGGCTCACGGTCTGCTGGCAGACGCCCCATCCTTTTCAATTACGTGCAGTCCAATTCCCATCTCGAGGAGGGGAGCCAGGAGGAAATGCCACCGAAGTCAGCGGAGTCGTGCTGCAGAGTCTGGAGCGAGCAGAAGAGATGCTAAGCCTGGCCTACACACATTATCCAGGTCTCTTATATCTGCCCTGTGCCTGCTCAATCCTCATTTAAATTTATGGCATCCGTTCCCAAACTAGCAGGACATGTTTATAATTAATAAGAGGGACGTGGGGAGATCTGTCGTTTTTTCCTCTTTAAAGCCAAACATCAGACAGCGTTCCAGCCTCTGCTCCCTGTGATGCAAAGCCTGCTCCAAAACCTGGTCCCCAGCTGCCAGCCTAAAAGCCAAACCACAGGGCCTTGACCCCAGCAAACATCCCCCATTACAACACACAAAGCTGATTTAAACTTCTCCCGGGCTAAAGCCTTAATGATTGATGGGCTTGGAGCCCTCAGCCCGCTCACAGAAGTGGGCACCAGCACTGCACCCTCTGGGGTGCAGCCAACACACCCCAAAACTTTGGCAGCCACCAGCCCAGGGAGTGGATGCTATGGGGCTGCTCCTGCTGGCCCAATTCCCACATGAGAGGAATGAGCCCCCTTTTTACTGCCTGTCCCTGCTCCAGGCTTAGGGCAGATCAGGATATCCAGCAGCCACCCAGGATTTCCATCCCAGCACGTCTGTTAGACCTGGAGACATGGCCATGCCCAAAGCTGCAGGACAAGCCCATGGGAAGTCCAAAAGCCACCACTGTAATGTGACATGGGAAGCAATCAAGGAAAATAAACAGCCCTGTGAATTTCCTAATGTGTAATAGCAGAGGAATTATTTCAGGAAACTGTAAGATCTGCAGAAGGCTCCAGGCACCAGGAGGAAGCCAAACGAAGCTCAGTGCTCCCTGTCAGCTGACCAGGGAAATTGCTCCCTGTGCCCAGATGGGGTTCCAGCTGTGGAACCACCTCAGAGAGAGACAGGACCACCACCAGACCCAGGAGCCAAATCAGGCACCAAGGGAGACGAGGATTCCTCCCCGGCCTCTGTGGAGGACAGCAGACCCCTGAAGTGAGGGATAAACATACGGCAAAGACAGCACAAACAAAGATCAGTGCAGTCTCGCTTCAGCACACCACATACCCGAGGACTCTCCCCTCTGGAAAGGCTCTGAGTGAATAATCCTTCCCATGAATATTGAGAGCTATCATGAAACAGTGGCTGACCCTTCCCACCCACCAGCCCTTTCGAAGGCCACTCCAGAAGGATCTCTTGCAAGCATCAGAAATTGCTTTTAAAATCCCGTCTAAATTTATTTATGGCCAGCTTATCACACAGGGATGCATCTTTCCTGACCAGAGTCCTCACAAAAGCCAATGCATTAACAACTGGATGTCTTTTAAACCCTACTGGGGGTTACACCTAATCCCACTTACTATAGAAAACCTGGGATGCAGCCAAAGGATTTGCCCTGTCCTGAAGGGGGACCTTTGATAGGACTCCCAGCCCCCTCTTGGGAGGAGCAGGGAGCAGGGAGAGTGACTGGATATCTTAAAGCCTACTTTAATGCCCAAAAAAGATGTATTTGTAGACTTTGTGGCTGAAACGCCATCAATTTTTATTTCTCCTGCACCGAGGCTATTTTGGGTTTGTCTGCCATGGAGACCAAGCCAGCAGAACCTGGCCCTTCCTGGATGCAGAGAATGGTGCCAAGAGAGGAGGAACAAACCCAGACACCTGGGATGGGAAGAGGTCCCTGCTACCTGCAGGATGGCATGGCTGCCCTTTCAGCCCGTCCCACAGGGGTTAGGGATGTTCTTTAAGCTCCCCTGTGCTTTCTAAGTGATTTCTAACTCCCACTTCATCTCAGCAAGGACCATTAAGCTTCTGAGAACTCTTGGAAACCTAAATAAAAAGTCAGAGACTATCAAGAGATTTGTGGCCAGTGGTGGAAGGAAATGCCATCCATCTCCAGGAGCAGGGGCTGAGGGGGTGGAAAACCAGTGTCAGGTCTCTGGGACCTCCTGGACATACAGAGGGTCAGGGTGGCTGGGACCTGGCCTCCAGAAGGACACCACACACAAACAGCACACCTGGACCATCTTTCATAAGGACACAGGAATTCAGAGGGTCCTTCCACCCCAGTAAAAGTTTGGGATTTAGATGCTCAGAGATATGGTTGAAACAATTTCCTTGATCTTTTATTACCCCGGTAAATAATTTATTGGGACAGGCATTTTAAAAAAAATCCCATAAAAGACCTATAAAACATATTTATCACACTAAACCCCCCCCCCCACTTCCTTGGCTTCAACCAACAGGCTGAAAACTTGTTTGTATACTTCACTGCACATAAACTAACCAATGCCTTGTGACAGCTTTAAGCTTTTTAACAGCTCTCTCCCTGCTGCTTTTTATTTCCATTTTTCTCCCTGTGAATTCACAAGGTAAAAAAAAAAAGAAGAACCCACCACAACAGGAGAGGCTTCTGCTCTTGGACAGATATTGACAGTCAGGAGCTGCCTTCCCAGTTTTCCTGACACCTGGAAAATTTAACAAATGGTGCTTCTTTAGGCTGAAAAACACAACCCAAAGTTGTGATTTTTCCGAGAAGGTTGGGATGTCGGGCTTGGCAGATGTACACAGAGGGGTGGATGTGTGTGTGACTGAGGTGCCAATGGTACAGGCTCTTCGAGCCTCAGTTTCCCTCCTGAGATCAGCAGCATTTCTCTCATCTTCTGCTGGCAGGGGAGCAGGGTCCCTTTATATGTCCAAGCCTTGAATAAATGGAGAAGTCAAAGAAGAAGCTGAGGAATGAGTTTTCCCACCCAAAACGTGCAGCAGCCACAGGCACCAAAGCTTTTTGGCATTCCCTTGGACACCAGAGGATCCAGCTGATTGAAGCCTGGCCAGCAGGATGAGAGCTCAGCCTGCTGCCAAAGTACAAAACTTGAACCCAAAGCACATGCATTGCTGCAGGCAGGATTGCTGGTGCCAGGCAGTCTCACAGATCCAAAGGCAGAGCTTCCACATCCCCTGCACTCTGCCCACACACCCAGACCTCACCCAGGACAGCTTGGCCCAGGGAAATGCCAACAAACACAGGTGACCTGGCAAGGGGTGACCAACCTGAGGACGGTCTGAGGTGGGTTTCTCCCCTTCCCAGGAGCAAGGGAAGCTGTGGGAGCAGCAGTGAGGCCAGACTGAGTCTGGAGCGACCCTGCATGGCTCTTCCAAGCATGCAGAGAAGCACTGGGAGGAGGGGGAGCACAGCCCTCTGGATCAGCAGAGCTGGCCATCAGGGCTGCCAAGGCACACAGACACTCAGGCGTGCACAGAGCCTGCTCCAGATGGCATCTGGCACAGGGAGCCAGGAGCAGTCTGGGTCACAGTGCTCCCCATGCAGGACTTGGCTCTTCCCCTTCCTCAGGCATCTCCAAAACCCCTCCTCCTGCTCCTGGTTCCAGCACAGGAGCAATACAATCCAATTAAAAGCCTTTTCAGGGCTCAATTGACACTCTAGCTGTGCTCCCCACTTCGCTGGGCTTCCCTTTCTGCCTTCCCAAAGCCCACACCAGGTACTTGAGCTACAGCTGCTTTCACTGCTGTGTGAGCCAGGATGCTCCTGTCCACACTGGCTGCCTCTCCATAGGGCTGCTCTCTGCCTCCACTATGTTCTCTACAGAGAGATCAGAAATTCAGAGCAAACTCAACCAAAAGGGCTGTTTGATGAAGAACAAGCTCTGAGAAGGTGGTCAGTGGCCAAAGTAAGCTGGGGCTGGCATCTCTGCATGCTAGGCATCACTCCTCCCATGCTCCAGTGCCACCCTGGTACACTTACAGGGCATGTGAGAGTTCATCCAAACCTGGGAAGGCTCTCCAGCTCCAGTGCAAGCCAGGCTTCCAAGCACATTAAAGGCCAGCAGAGGCTGGGATGGATGGTGTGGAGCAGTGGGGCAGGGAGAGCCTTTCCTGTCAGATCCCCAGTGTTGTCACTTCTCTCTGACACTTCATCCCCTTCCTAATATTTCCCCACTCCCCAGTGCTGAGACCACCTTTCTCTAATGCCAGCAAGACCCAGGTGGTTTGGACAGCCCTGTGCCCGCCCTCCCACGCAGCTCAGCACAGGTCCCAGCAGGACACACCGTCCTGGGGGAGGCCAGCAAGGACCAGTCACCCCCAGCAGCACAGCAGGGACATCAGGCTTCCCTCCCTCCCTCCACTGCTTCATCATTGCCAGCAGTGGAAGGAAGCAAAATGGGCACCGTGAGCTGCAGTATGGATCAGATCTCTCCAGGTGTGCTGGGATGGAGATACAGCTGTGGACCTGAACGGGTCATTTTGGCCAGGGAAGACTGTGGAACAGCCTTTCCTGGGACTCCAGGCTCAACTTTGGGGCCTCTCCCACCTTCACCGAGTCCCACAGCTCCTTTGGCTGCCACTTCTGAACTGATGAGCACATTAGCAGTTAAGTCCATTTGCAGATTTAAAAGTCAAACCCTGCCACAGGAAATTAAAAGATAATGCAAAGAATTATTTAAAAAAATTAATCTTTATTACTCTCCACTCCCAAGCTGCTAATAAAAAAAATGCGTTCCTCATGCAGTCTCTATAAAAACAGGTTATAAAGCAGAGGAAGAGAGGAAGGCAGATGCTTTAAAAAGGCATCTTTCATCCCTCCACCCTGCCTGCCATAACCATCTATCTGCACCTGTGTGTCAGCTCCCAGCAGTTTCCAGCCCAGCCAGCCCCCTTTACCCTGCCAGGTAATTATTCCCCATTTCCATCTGGTCCCCCTTGTCCTCCCTGTTTTACATCTCCAGGAGATCAGCAATCCCGGGTCCAGATAGCAGTCTAGAAGGTGGTTTAATGGCACACCCTCCTTGCTCCAGGTATCTCTGATCCCTGTATAAACCAGGATGAATTACAGCTCATTACAGAAAGGGCAGGCACTTGGGAAGTAAACAACACAGCTATTAGAGATGCCAGCAACAGCTCCGCAACACCAGAGCAGGGCTGGTACATGCAGGAAACCATGCCTGAGAGAGAGGTCAAGGATGCTCAGCAGCTCTCAGGAACCAGTGAAGAGGCTGAGAGGGAGGTGGCAATTGCAAGACTTTCTTCTGAAAATGCTTCTCTCTCCAAGGCTTTGTTCTAGAAAGCAGCTCAGTCTTGGTTTTCCTTGAGCCCACACAGTCAGATATGGGACTGGAAACCACTTCTGTATCATGATGCCAGGGATAAGTCAGCTGGGTTTTGGTAGGTCCAAGAGCCACCACAACTGAGGAAGAGCACCCAATTTAGCACATGAGAGAGATGAAGAAGCAAGAGGCAGCAAACCCACCAGCTGTGTCTGTGCTGCAGCAGAAGAGTGAGCCACAGGCACAGATCCGTGTCCCACCAGCCCTCTGGCCAGCCTAGGAGTGTGCCTGGCCAGGAGAAGACCCACCACCAGTGCTCCTGCCAAAGCAGTGCCCCTGGGTCTGGGAGAAACACAGCCAGGCCAGGAAGGAGCTGGGGGCTTCACAAAAAGAGAGATGAGGCACCAAGAGCTGCTGCACAGCATCACAAGTACAGCGTGAAAGCTGCTCCACGCCCAGAGCTGGGGCAAAGGGGCTGGTCCCGAGCAAACCCCAGAACACACCCTGATGGCTCCATGGGAGCTGCAAAGCCCAAGCTCCCCATGCTCAGATGAGCGGTACAAGCACCAAAGCCACCCTCAGGCCTCCCCCAGGCAGCACCCCTGGGGTTTATCCCAGGTCAGTCAGTGCCACACCTTCTCCTCACTGGGGATAAAGGGAGCATTTCGCCTTTTCTGACTCCAGGGAGGGGAGACCCATCTGGAAATGAAGTTCTGGCAAGGAGCAGGTGCCAGGGGGTGGAGGAAGGAGAAAGGCAGAAGCACAAGCACGCTCAAACACAATGAATGAGAAGCCCCTGGGAGGGACAGTGCCTGCAGTGCTGCTGCCTGGGACACCTGTGGTCCCCAGCCCGGGCAGGAGCACAGGGGGACACGGCAGCACAGCGAGGCAGGAGGTGGCTTTCTGAGGGGAGGTTGACTATGATTGATGGTGCCGTGCTGTGCTCTCAGTGATGTAGAAAATTAGAGAGAGATCGTTTCAGATACCGACCCATCTGAGACACTTGTTGTGTCCATCTCCTGTACACAGGCGCCTCTCCCGGGAGATCTCCCTCCAGCTTGCAGGCTCATTATTCAGAGTGCTGAACTGGGAAAAGCAATGCTGTTTTATTCTTACTTCTTTTCTCCCCCCAAACTACTGGACTGTATTATTCCTGGGAACGTGTAAGGCGCTGATTGCCTTGCTCAGCTACTTGAAGGAAAGTTTGATTCTCCTCAACTAGGAAAAAGTAGCCCTTCACTTTTTCTTTTCTCTCCTCAACCAAAGTTGGAAAGAGCCTTTATAAAATGGAAATAGCTTCTTTAAAAACAGTGAGTGATGCTCCACACCAGGATGGATCTCATAGGTGGTACTCTACTAGTGTACCCTTGTGCTATTGTCCTCCTGGCAGGGTGGTCCCTTCTTGGCTTTGAATCCCTTTGCCATTTAACCAGTTCCTGTTTTATTGTGGCAGCTTTTGTCCTTCCACTGCTTCTCTGCCAGATGACAGAAGAGTTTTAAAACGGTCCTTAAGTGGGTTTTTAAAAAAATCCACATAGGCTTCCATATGAAATGATGAAGCCAGTGGTCTAGACCAGCACAGGCTGGTGTGTCTTCAGGAGAGGTGTCACAGCACAGACAGGACACCCCTGGGCCCTTGACTTCAGACAATGCTGTCCCTCAGTAGTAGACAACCAGTTTCTTTCCAGACAGGCACAGCATCTGAGCTTGCATTCCTTTAGTCCCAACATTTCCATGCTGGTCTAGAAATTGTAGAGGAACCTCTCTGAGCACTGCCCAAATAATCCCAAACAGGTCTTACAGTCCTGCAGCCAAGTCATCTTTCTTCAAACTCCCCCAGAGCTCCAGGCACCTACACCAGCCCAGGCTCTTCCACTTTGCAAGCATGGCTAGAGGAGACTGACCAAGAGGCTGGATGTGGGGACTCACACCTCTGGAAAGGGCAGGGAAATGGTTCCGTTTCCTTTATGACTCCAACCCGAGTGCCTGGTTTCTCCTCCAGCTCTCCAGCTTGGGGCAGCTGGCCTTGTTCCCATGGCGAAAGGAGGGGTTGTGGTTTTTAGCTCTTGGGTATCTCAAGAATGGCTTCAAGTTTCCCTGCTTTGAAGCCCATCACCCAACATGGATGTCCAGGCTCCTGAACTAGGGAGCCCCTCCCAAGACGACAGCAGCCAAACCCAACCCTGCTTGTCTCCTTTGCTGAAAGGACAACGATGCCACCAGCTGCAGCCCTGCCAGGACTCTGAGCATCCCAGGCACAGAGGGCTGGCAACACGCAGCAAACACCAAATTCAATCCAAAGTCTGAAGCACTCAAGAAATCCCCATAGGAAGATGACTGGGAAGAAAGCATTCCTCTCCCTCCCTCCCACATCCACCACAGACTGACCGCAGCGCCTGCTACCGATTTTCCCAGTGGTGGTTAGTCATCTGCCCTTTGGAAGCCCCTTCTGGGGGTGCAGAACCAATCCCCACACATCCCCCCTTTCTCCATCTGTTAATGGCTTCCCTCCACCCAGGCTGAGCCTCCCCCAGCCTGAGCTAATGGTAGGAAATTAGCATTAAAATGACGGTTTGCTATTAGCGGTGCCTCAGCTCCCCATCACGCTCCAGGAACGGCAAATGACAGGCTGTGATTTCCCCACCGCGGTGCAGAGGAGAAGGAACACCGGCAGCCAGAAGTGCTGAAGATACCCAAGGAAAAGTTTTAGGCTCATCTCTCCCACCCCAGCAGCCCTTTTCCCTTCGCCATCCCCGTCGTGCTCATCCACCGCACAGGCAATCCTACAAACAGATGGCACCTGGGCAGGAAAGCAGACAAATTGGCTCCCGCCTGCAGGAGCACTAAGAGCTTTCAAAGCAGACGAGCGCTCGCTCGCCAAGAGCCCCGCGGGGTGGAAATGCCGGAGGAATCTGCCATCGGTCCCCTTCCTCGTGGCTCAACAGCTCCATCCTCGCCTGGTTGCAGCTGGCTCCTCACGGGAGCTGGTGGCAGGAGGAGGAGGCTGTCGCTGTGTCCTGAATCGGATGGAAGAAGCAATTCAGGCTGAGCGTCAATGGAGAGGTGCTTTTTTTCCATGTCAGCACAACGCTTTGGTTTGGAGGGCTTGCAGCCTGGAGTGAGAGGGTTTTCGTGGGTCCCCACTGAACATCCATCTGCTTGTCGAAAAATGAGCTCAGCTCAAGCTGCCTGTTCTCTCTTCCTGACAAAGCGGAGATCTGCCCTCCCAGAAACCTCTCCACATTGACCAGATAACTGGCAAGAGTGTGGGTGGATGGACTCATTTCATTTTCTGCCTGCCTGCTCCTCTGAGCCCACCTGGCTGTGAGCTTCCCTTTACACAGGAGTGAGGGAAGCAGCTCACGTACCAGCCTGCAGAAAGCCAAGAGGCAGGAGCAGCTCAGCAAATCCATGGTGTCAGGGCATGCTGTCACCTCCCTCTGGGCACCTGAGTGACCCTGCAGTTCCACAGCATAGATGGTGAACTCCTCCTTGCAGAGCCCCACAGTGCTGGTCACCTGCAGGAGGGAGAGGGGACACAGCGAGGCTGAAATGGTGACCAGCAGCAGGATCCAAAGGAACAGCATGAAGCTGTGTCAGGGGAGGTTTAGGTTGGATATTAGGAAAATGTACTTCACCCAGAGGGTGACTGGGAACTGGAAGAGGCTCCCCAGGGCAGTGGCTGTAGCCACAAGCCTGCCAGAGCTCAAGGAGTGTCTGGGCAATGCTCTCACACACATGGTGGGATTGTTGGGGTGTCCTGTCCAGGGACAGGAGTTAGACTTGATGATCCTTGTGGATTCCAACCCAGGATATTCTATGAAACAGTGCCCTTCCCTCTACTTCATCCTTAACTCTCTTTAAAAGTACCTGGACCAGCAAGTGTCCTCAAGCCCCAGGCTGCCAAATGCATTGTCATGGGCCTAAGAGGCGAGATGCAAAAGGCAGAGGGAACACAATAGTTGTAAAAAGGAGGATAAAACAGTTTTCCCCTTCCCCAGCATTCCCATCAGCAGCTGAGATGGGGAAACAAGGAGGACTCATCTGATGATGGATGAGAGAGAACTGATCCTTGGTAAGGCAGAGCAGGAGCAGAAGGAAGCACTGCTCCCAAAGGTGATTCTCACACCTCCTTGGGATAAGAAAAACAACCATGAGAGGCAGCAGAAGCCCTTCTCCCTGCACGTTTGGAATTCATCTCCGGCCTGTCAGGGGGGCCACGATCCAACTGCACATTTGTATATTCACTGAGCCGTACACCCAGCTCAGGCAGGCTCCTGACAGATGCAGATGGGAAAGCCATTTTTCATAAAGTGAGGGTAAAAAGGGAACTAGACAAAATAACAAAACAAAAAAAGGGCTCAGGCATCAGCTGGAAAAGATACAACAGAATCAGGGCTGAGAGAGAAGCAGAGTCAAATTAAACTTCTGGATCTTTCAACACACTGAGAGGCCAATCCCCTTCCTCTGTTTTCTACTGTGACCTGGTGGCAGCAGGTACCTTCATCCTTTTCTCCATAACCAGCTGAAAATGCAAACTGGGCCCAGAAGAACACCAAGGCTTTGCTGAACTGGCCCTTGGGGACAGCTGCTGGTAGAGGGGCTGCTGGAACAGGTGGGCACAGGCACCTTTCAGCAATTCAGCTCCTGCTCAGAGGAGGGGAGAGATGGCCTGCAGAGAACACGAACCATTAACATGTCAGTCTGTCCCTCAGACCCTGACCTAGCTTAGGCCTGGCTCTAAAGAGGGCAGACCCCCTGCTGGCACAAGCCTGCCAGCATGGCAGAGAGGACCACTCTGTGCAATGCTGCCATGATGGCAAACAGAGCAGCTTCCAAAGGCCCCAGTTTGTCTCAGGCAGTGACAAGGGGTTTCCCTCTGTCCCATGCAGCCAAGAGGCATCAGTGACACAGAGCCACTCACCCAGGCAGCAGCAAGGGCTGCTCAGCACAGTATATGCTGTTCCCACGTGTGCCTGCCCTGCTCAGCACCGGGAGCCAGCGGGTCCCGACACAAGCCAAGGGGAAGGGGAAAGGGAAGGAAGAATTACCCTCACCGAGGGAAAGGTTTCACCTCTGCCAGTGACATTCTGCTGTTGTCACCGCCAGCCATAACATCACCCTCCTGATGTGAAATCTAAGTTGACAGTGATATAGGAAAGGAGCTGAGAGGGCAGCAAACTCTGCCCAGCCCTCTTTGTAACCCCAAATCTCTCGTGGCTTCCAGCCTCTGCACGGAGCAGAGCCAGCACCTCATTACCAGGTTACTAAGCAAGTCGATATTCCTTTTCCAGAGCCATGGAATAATATTTTCTTGCAGTTATCCATCCTTCTGGACAACTCTGAGGAAGATTTCATTTTGGCCTCTGCTGCATCCTCTTTGTTTCTGAAATGAGAGACAGAAGTAAGAGCCCACACCTCCTTTGCAAAACAACACATGCAGCCATAAGCTGAAGTCACCAAAGCCTCAGGAGTTTCTGGTGTGAAAATCCAGGTGCTTTCAGACTCACTGGAGGTGCATCGGGCCCCACTGATCCCTGGTGCCTGCGGCATTTCCAGCTGATATTGGTTCTCTTTGTCCAGGAAAATGCAAGCACAGGGCTGGGCAGCAAGGCTTGGTGAAGGTTACTGCTGAGACCTGGCAGAAATGTCATCCAGCAACACGTTTCAAGAAAGATTCATCCCCAAGCAGCCTGGCTCCATAATAAAAGTGTCAGAGCAGCTGACTTGCTTCCCCCCATTCTCACTGCATACAGATTTATCCTGTCTCGGGTCCCTCTCCCTCCATAACCCAGCACGTGCCTTTCCTTTCAATAGGCTGGCAGTGAAACTCAGCCAGCTGAGATTGTAGGAGAAAAGGGAATACAAGAAAGGTGAAGGCATCATAGAGGGGAAAATGCTCAGGAGCCAGGTTTTCCTCTCATTTTGGCTGCTCTCAGTTCTGAAATGGAGGAGGCTGACATGAGGTGTAACTTAACATGAGAATGCTCCACAACCAGCAGCCATTTGTTTTGATGTTCCAAACCAATCCCCTAGCTGCCAGGCTGTGTCACCTCCCTCCCAGGCAGCTCAAATCCCATTCCTGATAAAACCCATCCCAAAAGGCATAAATATCTCTGAGCCTTCACCCTCCCAGCCAGAGAGCCCCTTCTCAGAGGGCTGTGCATGTGGTGGGCACCCAGGGAGCAGGAAGAGGAGAGATGGAGCTCCCTCTGAGGCAGAGTCTCAGGGAGCACTGAGAACTAGCTTACCTTCACCACAGAGATGTGATGTTAATGCAGCACCACAGGCAGCCCCTGAGAGAGAATAGTCTGCAGGGAATTAAAAAAAAAAAAGAAGAGAGAGAAAGAGATATTAATGGGCCTTCGCAAACAACTAAAAATACCCAGAATGGCCAGTTTCTTTGGGATTTTTTTTTTTCTTTTCTTCCCCCAGCTTACACCCAAAGCAATGTGCCACACAAATTAAAATGATTTCCCTCCAACCTGCAAGATAGGAGCAGGCAAGGCATCCTTCAGCTGTGAGTGAAAGAGATGGAGCCTGCCTTTGTCAGGAGCACGCCAGCCCCAGGGAGGTGAGGTGGTGGGGGACGGCAGACAGAGCTGCAGGGATCCTGTTGGTTAATTCCCAGTAACTGGGACAGACAGGTCTGTGCCAGGCACCCAGCTGGGGTCCAGGGGGTGTTTCATCAACACAAAGGTGACATCAACAGCAGAAGTGAATCCTGGGCACCTCAACTGCCTTGGGGGGGATGCAGAGTAAGAGCAAAGGGCTATGGAACAGCTTTCCATGAAGCAGAGAAAGCCTCTACTACCACCAAGGCAGTCCTGTTAAATTTGCAAAATGTATTGCAGGAGGCAGAGGCTGTGATACCTCCTGGCCCCAGGGACATTATCTTGCAAGGACGTTGTTTTTCTGGCCCATGCCAGGGTACCCACTCAGGTGTGTGCCCTAGCAACTGTTTTCTCCTTCCAGCTGAGAGAGACAGTTTATTTCTAGCAGGGAGAGCTCGTAGGCAGGAGGAAAGCCAAGACCACCCCCACCAGACTATAAAAGCACTGCTTTGCTGTGTCACAGCTGTTTCTCACATCTGGATGCAGACAGCACTCAGAGCACTGCAGCTGGCCCCAGCTCCTCAGTTAGCATTCCCCACCCTGTTAACACCAGGCAGGCGAGAGGTCTGGCAGCTGGGGTGAAGGGCCACTTCATCTCCGTCATGTTCTCCTCTGCTAATGAAAATGTTTCTCCAGCGTGTCCTCGGGAAGGTTTCCTTCAGCTCCAGCCCTCATGTGATTGAAGGCTAATCTCTGTTACTCTTGGCTGAATGGCAGCCCACGAGGAAGGTGATGTATTGTGTTTCCCTTCAAGTCGACATTTAATGGTGCTGGCAGAAGAAGAAAATGCACCAGATGTTTCTAGACTGAAAGTGAACTCCTCCCAAAACACTGAGAGGTCAGGGCAGGAACAGGGGCCCCACGGACTGGGACCAGAGTGCACCCTTTTAAATTCCAGCCTGCTTTGAAAGGCCACTTGGCTTGCCAGCATCCTCCCTTCCAGAGGCAGTCCAGCTATAGCAGTGGCCACAGGAGGCAACGTCCTGCTGCCACCCCCTTGGCAGTGAGCTCCCCATCATCAGACTGCTCTGCACAGGGGTCTGGGAGAGAGGCCAAGCTCTAGAGTGCAGACTTTTTGGGAGGAAAGCATGTGACAACAACTCAGCACTCACAGGTTCCTCGGGCTGGCTCCAAACTTAGTCACTGAATGTGAAGTTTAGTCAAGATGTGAAGTTTTTCAATCTGCAATGTTAGCTTCCTCTTAAAATGCTTGGAGACCTCCTGATAAAAAAAAAAAAATTGAGGGAAAAAATTAGGGTTACAAGCCTCTTGCTGTCGTGTTACTCACACTCAAGGAGACACCTGGCTCCATGACACACTTCCTCCTCTGCTCCACAGCTCTGCAAACACACTCCACACCATCCCCACCTCCTGCTGCTCTCCTGCTCTTCCTCCCCTCCCTGGAACCACCCAATTATCTATCATGGCACTCTGCCCCTTCTACCTGCAAAGCTTTGCAGCTTTTCTCCTCCTTTTTTTGCCCCTATAAAACCACTATCAGCGTTTGTTGAGGACACCCAAACACAACACAACATCTCCTGTTTGCTTTCCCTTCTCCCCTCGGCACTGGTGGTGGGGTGTTGACCATGGACTATACAAAAGGCATTCCCCAACAGCTAAACCTGGAGGAGGAGGAGAAGGAGAAATTAGGAAAACACGCAGGATGAAAAAGGAAAACTTCCAATTACTGGCAATTATTTCTACTTGATCACCCACTGTGCACTGGGCCCCTGACACAAATCATTCTGGCAGGGTGGCACAGCTTGTCCCTGCACACACAGTGCACAGGTGAACACACACCAGGCTGTTTGATGAAGGTATTCCAATATATCTGGGCACCTATTTGGGCTCAACTGCCTTCCTGAGGGTCTCATACACAGCAGTCAAATCAGAGGTGATGCTCTCCTCTGCTCCCACAAGCCATGGCCCAAATCCTGGAGCAGAGGCAAGGCACTTGCTTGGAGGTAAGGACTGCCATGAAAGATTGCCCAAGGGCTGTCCATCCTCATTCCCAGACTCACCTGTCTGTGTTCTCTGGCAGTTTTTTCTTCCCAGGAGGCTGATGCCAGCTGCAGAGAGCAGTTACAGGCGGTGCAGCTCTCCCAGAGACACCTTTCCCCCCACGGGAGGACACGCTTTGCTCCCAGCCAGAGGGGAGGCTGAGGCACCCAGCACGCTGCCGCAGTGGAGGAGGCACTCAGCCAGCCACTAATGCTTCCTACTGTCTTGGAGCAAAGGGATGGATTAGCTTTTATTAGCTCTTAGGAAGAGCACATCACTCCTGCCCTTTCCTCCTCTCACAAGGCTCACGCACAGGCTCAGCTGTGCTGCAAGTGAAGCAGAACCAACTCACCTACGTGCTGGCAGCCCCAAACGCCTCTTGGGTCTCGTATAAATCTTACAAATCTTAAATCTTAGGCGAGCTGGGAGTTAGGATGGAGCAATCCTCCTAAGGGTGCTGCAGGTGTGCCCCAGAAGTACTTTAAAAAAGATGGATGCTTGGCTTTTACATCTGGATCTCTCAGGTGGCACCGCGCACGGCCTGAAGGAGGGCATGGTCTCCATGCCAGCCAAACCAAAGCCAAGGCACAGTCCCCAGAGCAGAGACCCAGACCCGGAGCTGTGATTTGGGAAATGGTCCGAGGTTTCCTGCTGAGTGCTCCCTGACCCCCAGCACCCAGCCAGCAGCACAGCTGAGGGATGGTGCTGCTCCAGAGAAGTCTCTCTAAAGTCGCTCTGGGGCTTGTTAGCAGGGTGATAAAGGGGATGAATGGCCTCAGAGAAACGCTCTGTCTCCTCCTGCTGTGGCATTCATTATCCTTTAGCCAGGCAATTCGTCACACCAGCCAGGAGCTCTGGGCTGGCTCGTTTATCGTCCGCGGGGGCTGTTTCCCACAAGAGGCCACGCTCGGCACTCGCTGCTCGCCCCCGGCAGCTCGAACGTGCCCGAGGAGCGGCTGGGGCGGAGCGCTGGGAGCTCATCACCTTCCTCCCACACAGCCGGATGGCTTTCCCAAACACGCAGCTCCGCGATCCGAGCCACGGCTGCCCCCGTCCCCAGATCGGCGCATTTTCAGCCCGATTTCCCAAGGAGTGCAAAGCATATGAAATCCTGGGGCATCAGTCTGTCCTCTGCCCACTCCCCAGCAACTTCTGACACTGCAAACGGATTTCGAGCTGATGTGACAGAGCAACAGAGGTCTTGGAGACAGTCAGAGTCCATAAATTTCATGGGAACAGACTACCAAACAGAGGAGAGACATTATTAGCACCTTCCAAACTGTAGTGTATCATCCCTTATTAGACATCAGACAATTTGTGTGGGAGAGACGCTATAAATATCCCAGGAAAGGGAGATGCTCCATTCAGCACAAAAGAAATGTACTGGACTCCAGAGACTCCAAACCCAAACTGTACATGCAGAGAAGATGAGATTTCATGGATCCCACTGCACATAGTACCAACAGGAGAAGGTTTCAGGCCTGTTAGGCTGACAGGAGAGCCAGCCAGCTAAGATGGCACGTTAGCCTTTGGAAAGACCACGGAAATGGAATGTGTGCTCTGTCCTTCTTCGAGAGACCGAGCTGAGGTCCTTCTGCATTTCCAGCCTTAATTGCCCTCCCAGAATTATGAATGACTTCAGCTGCTGCCTAAAATGGAAGTGACATGCCCACCTCCAAGGGGGAGAATTGATGGGCAGAGCAGCTCCCTCGCTCGCCCCCACAACTCTCCCATTTCCTCTCCACTGCATGGACAGAGATTTCACCTTCCAGAAAGGTGTTTCATCCACAGGCTGCTGCCAGGAAATGCCAGGAAGGTAGCCCAGAGCCCAAGCAGTGCCGGTGAGCTCTCAGCAGGATCACTTACACATCAAGATGCCCATTAGCACGTTGACTGATGGGTGGCACTTGAGGGAGCGGACTCCTCCACAGGTCCTTGCTGCCCACCAGACCCCCACACCAACCCCAGTACAGACCTGCCGGTGCCAGCACGGGGCTGCCAGGCAGCAGCAGGGGTGTCCTTCCCCCAGGAGGAAAGAGTGAGCCTCAGAAACCCTTCTCCTTCCTTCTGAAGGGGACACAACAGCCTCCTGGTTCTCACTTAGAGTCAATCATTTCTCCCGTCACACAGTGTGATACAACCTTGCTAAGGCTGAGCCCAGCATTTCAGCACTGCCTGACCCCTCTGCCAGAAAGCCAAACCCTACATGCAATTTGGGGGTAGAGCAGGGTGATCCCCGTGCTCATTTAGGATCTGCACAACAGGTAACCCAGTTGTTACCTGTTCGCAGTGTCATTTCCAGCCTCAGGCATTCCAGAGCCCTGGCAGAAACTGAGAAGTGAGAAACAACCTTTTTCCCTTCCGCTCCTTTGTGACACCATCCCAGCTGGCCAGACACATTTTGGGACTTCTCTGATTCACCTGGTAAAGGTCAAGTCCCAGGAGGTGCCTTCAGCCTGATGGATCGTGTATCACTTGTACCTGTGGGGCTTCAGCTCCAGAAAGGGACAATTTAAACACGCACTACAGCACATCCTTTACTCAAAAAAAAAAAAACCAGAAAGGGATTTACACTCCAGGGGTGGTGACTCCCTGTTCTGCCCAAAAAAAGGAGGGATGGGGATTGAATTCAAGCTTACATTCATTAAAATAAAATAAAAAAAAAAGAAAACCCCAAAATCCAGTCATTCTATCCTAATTGTTCTGATCCAACCTTTCACAGTGTTGCATGGAGCTAAAGGGCTGCACCTGAAACTGTGCCAAGAGCGGCATGAAATGTTAATGTTGCAATTAAAACAATATGAATATTGCAGCACCGCTCTGCTGCTTCCCATCCACTGAACAATTCTCATTCAATAGAAGTCAAGTTACATTTCAGGAAATAATGAGGTCTGCTAATTAAGTCTGGCCTAGGAAGACAGCAGTCTTAAAAAGAGAAAAAAATATTCAGATCTCTCCAAAATGTGTACATTTCCTGCTTATTACCTGCAAAGGGGAGTCATTAACGCTGCTCAGTGCCAGGATCACAGGTCAGCACCACAGTCTTATTGCACACATCTAGAGGAAATTGTCTTTGTAATGATAAAATGCATAAGTCATGACCTGCCTTGTCCCCAGGCACGGAGCTGGGAATGCCAGGCTGACATGTCCCACACTCTGAATGCAGAGAGCAGGTCCCTGGCAGGGAATGCCAATCCCAGGCTGGGCTAGCGAGAGGCAGGCTGGGCTCCGAGGGGCTGAAGGCAGCAAATCACATCCAGCTGACACAGGACAGATCCCAGATTACACAGAGGGAAGGGAATTTTCCTCCCCAGCCATTCACACAACTGAGTGACAGTGACACTGGCTCGAGCTGGTGGAAGTCACAGGGAAAGTGACCACTGGGTCAGTCCTGGAAGGACAAGGACTAGTCAGGATCATCTTGTGTTTTAACTCTAAAAAGAGGCAACAGAGGATCTCCCACTCCTGCCCCCTGCATCCATCAGACACAAGCAGGTGTTGCAATAACATGAGGACACACAACAGCCTAGAGGCAGGAAACATTAGGTTCTCCAGGGGTCCCAAAAGAAATTGATATCAACACACTGCTCCCATGGCTTCCCCACCCTCTTGTTTTTCATAATATTCCCAGATTTCTTTATCTGTGACAGTTGTTGGGGCTGCCACCATGCCTCCCGTGTTCCTCCCAGCCAGATAACTGCAAGGAGGAGGCTACAGCAGTCCAAACCTCTCCCATCCGTTTTCTAACCTACTTCCTCAAACTCCAGAAGAAAACTCATCCAATGGTGGGCTGAGGGAGGCCAGTGGAGCCCTGGTTCATTCCTTGGCCTCTGCTGACACTCCAAACTTCAGCCTGGCTTTAATACAGACAATCTTCCTGTAAGATCCAGACAGAGACTGAGGCATGCTGACCAAACTTGGCAACACAATGATCCAAATCAGGGGGGGGCTCAAAGCATCAGGCAGGAAACACTTGGTTTGAAAGAGGAGAAAAATCAGAAAGAGATGAAAAGATCAGAAAGGACTTTCCACGTCCTGGACTGTCCTAAGGGACTCAAGTACCATTTCTATATCGTTCTGTGAGAAATAAACCCGTTTGGTCACCAAGGCACACCCAGGGGGATGTCCCCACCTTGTTGCCACCAGCAGCAGCTCAGTGTTTTGTGGATGAGTAGGTGGTCTCCTCCCTTCAGACCACTTCTATTTCCAAATGAACCAGCATTTGCTGCTACCAAGAGTCTGTTCTGCAATAAAGAGCAATAAACATGCCAGAGTAATTAATGTCTTAACAACTTATTACAATCCTCAGATAATTAATCACAAAAGCTAAACATGCTGTCTCACCCTCCTAATGTGTTAATGCTCTAATTATTATGCCTCAATTAAGGGAAAGTCAGCGCTCCTTGCTTAGAAGTGCATGTTTAATAAGGGTGCCTGAATGCAGGCAAATCGGAGTGGGAAGCGAGGGGGTGATGGGGGTTAAGGAAGAGGACACCATTTTTAATGAGGTTTCATGGGTGGCTCGAGGCAAGGAATTGACAGCTCCTGTCTGGGGTCTCACACACGACTGCACGTGTGACTGGGGGCCATCTGTGGTGGCTCCGTGCTCCGCTTCCCACCGGACTATTTATAGGAAAAGCAGCATGTGGGGCACAGAGAAGGCAGGGAGTGGAGATGAGCAGTCACACTCTGGATCTGGCCAGCACTAGGCAGCAGAGGTGGCAGCTCTCACAGCAGTCAGTAGAAGAGGGATGGTCTCCTCTCTCCAGCTCACTTCTTGCTCTGTTTCCAGACAGACCGGCACTTGCCCCCACTCCTGACCCCTGCAAAGCATCCTCACTGCCCAAGCCCCTCCACCCAGTCCTGTTTCCATGGTACTCCTTGCCTCCAATCAAGCTAACTCTGGGACATCCCTTGGAGATGATAAGAACAGTCCCCAGAAACCAGGATTACTCTTGGGATGTGATCTATCAGCTCATCTGATTTCAGCCACTGCCTGGGGGTTTTCCACAGGTTCCTGTTGTCTGAGGGAACAGAAATCCATGTCTGAAAGAGCACACCATTTAAAAATGCTTGGCTTATAGATGGGGAAACTGAAGGTCCAAAAAAGGTACTCTGCAGGGGACTTGTGGTGGTCGCCAGCCATGTATTTGCCTTCCTGGTGCCTGGCTCTGAAACTCACTGGATGCTGAGAAACTTCAGAAACAGGTTCTTGGTGAAGAGGAGCTCGAGCAGACCCTAAAGATGAGTGCAGGGCCTGGATCCCTTACCACGTGATAACAGGAGATCCCTGCTGCCCTCAAGACCCAGCTGTACACCCACATGACTATTGTGTTTAGGAAAGACTTGTGAGACAAAGTACAGTCAAGGCAAAAGTGGCATCACGTCCATCCCACCCTGCAGAAGCAGTGACCCAAAAGAACAAAGGGCTCAAGGCACTGGAATCATGAAACTCTGCAATGCAGCAGGCGTGGGAAGCAGGAACTGGGATAGCCAGGCTTCAGATCTTTGTACCGCACAAAAAGCTGCAACAGAAGAATGGCTGGAGCCCAAGTCTCTCAAACAAAGCCTATAAAAACTTCTTTTTCCAATAAAAAAGAACTCCCCCGCTAAAGTGGGACTTCACGCACACGAAAACTCTCCCTGAACCAGCCTGGTTTCTGTTTCATCCAAGCCTTTTTAAATTTCTCAGACAAATGAATCACCAGAAGCATTTCCAGCCTAGGCTCCACTGCAAAACGATTGCATTTCTCGAAGAAAGAACACACTGTGTAGGTTTGGATGGCTCCCTCTGAGGAATAAGGGAGAGGGAATAAGAAACAAAACAAAGTAAAGCAACCTGGAGGGGACATGAATTTTAAAGCGCATGAACAGTTTTAGTTTTCAAATAAACCAAATTAAAAAAAAAAAAAGTTTCACATAGTTAACTGCCACGAAAATAATTCTGTCACCCTGATTCTTTGGTGATGTCTCGTGAAGAACAAAAGCAAGATCTCCATCTCTGAGACACCAACCTGAGAGCAGTTTGACTGGTGAAAAGGGGCTGATGCCTCCCCACAGAGGCAGCCTGTGGATTCCCAGAGGGATGAGAGCTCCAAAAGAACACCTGCGTGTTGGGCCTCTCTCCACACTGCTTCCCGTTCCAGCAAGAGTTGTGAGCTGTCCAGACTCTCCTCCATCTCTTCACAGAGGATAATTTCAGACATCCAGCTCTAGTTCCCTGCACTGGGCTGGAGGTGTCACAGCTCTATCTCAGCAGCTTCACTTGGCTCTGTGACTTGCTGCATGGAGGTTCCAGAACCCATCCAACCTGCAAAACCTGACCATCCAGAACAGGACCATCACAACTACTGAAATCTGAGCAAACACAGCCTCATTAGGAAGATATAAAAGGGATATTATACCATTCGAGGAATTAAAGGATATTTCTGCTGTTGTTTTCACTGACTGGTGGAGTGGAAAATTTTCTATGGATGTTGGCATTTGTGCTGAAGATGGTGGTGCTCAGACTCCTGCCTTCTTATTTTCCAAACATACAATCCAGCTCCCTCAGGCACTGCAAGAAAGTGGCTGACGGCTTCTGTACCTCTCCTTTCTCACCAGTACCATCAGTGGGCAACTGAAAATATGGGACATTACTTCTATTCAGGGGCTAGAAATTTTGCCTTAGTTATACTAGATTTGACTTATTCCAAAGTGTGTCAAGTCAGCTGAACATCCAGGGCCAGGAGTTCTGGAGAATTTGCCTGGCTCATGTCAGCATGCTGTGGGGTTGGAAAAAGCTGTTTACCTAGAAGAGAGTAATAACACACAGCTCCTGTGCCAGATTATGTTCCCTGAGATGCTCTGGGCCCCATTTAGCCTGTACCCACCACCGGTATGAGACTGGGAACCCAATCTTCTTCCCAGTACACTGGACTCATATCCCCAGTAGACCTCACTCTGCCCAAACTGGCCATGCTCCCATTCCCACTGGGGCAGTCCTAATGGAGAGGGTAATTGCTGTGCCTCTTTACACCTTTCCCATCTGAACTTATCCTAAGTTTCTTGGAGCAAGTCACTGCTCCAGCAGCCCAGGATCTGCTCCCAAACCAGCTCACACAAAACACCTGCAGCCAGCAACCGTGTGGACACATTCCCAGAGCCCTGAAGCAGGGTTTGAATGGGAGGGCAGCCTCTGGGGAATAGCAGATGAATAACAAGAATATATAAAACACGTAATGACCATCAGAAAAAAACCAGCATCCCTGCTTCCCAGAAAAAGGCAGCCAGCCCGAGGGGATTAGAGGGTTGGACCACAAAGTTGGTGCCAAATGAGCCCAGATGCCCCAACCCCAACCCCACAGCCCTCTCCAGCAAGACTTTTCTGAGTTCAGCTTACCCACTCCCTCTGCCCCCTGCCTTTAAGACAGTGTGCAGCACGACAGCTGGGAAACCCAATCTGATCCAAATTTTGTTACAACCCTGCTGGTTTTTATCCTTGTTTACCAGCATTAATTTTAATGGCTTTCCCTACATTAACTTTGTCCTGAACCAGTTGGAGGAAAATTCCTACCCACTTGCCTTCTGGAGAACAGACTGGGTAATTTTCCCTTGTCATTTAACAGCCCGCCTGGGCTGCTCAGGGATGACAGCCACACTCTGCGTACTTCGTGGAGGGCAATAAACTCCCCAAGGCTGGGGGATGAAGATTTACATATCCCTGAATACACTGCCCAGTCTTTGTTCAGTTTGGGTCTTGGCTTGGGCTGGCCCAGCAAGAGGAAATTTCTTCCTCCTCTTTTTCAGCGTGGAAAGGAACTTCTTGAGCCTGACAGAAATTTCTTCCTCCTCTTTTTCAACGTGGAAGGGAACTACAGAGCCTGCACCAAGGATAAGTAATGCTTCCAGACAAAGTGGCAACCCCCCCAAGCCTAGGCAGCTTTGGGCTGGGTTTGCCAGTGGCCAGTTGAGTCTCATTTTCCCCTGACATCATTAAAAATGCCTGTAAAACAGGTCTGGAAAAAGATAATGGTACCAGAACTTGCATGGAGAATGTTTCAGAGAAGTAGGGAGCAGGAAGATGCCTCTGCTCTGCAATGCCCAAATCAGCCCATGCTGGCAGAGCTGGGCATCATCCACCAGGCAGTTTCCCTATTTGTGTTGTCTTGTGTCCCACACATCCTTGTTTACAGCAGGGAGCAGAAATGAGGATGAGGCAATGCCTGACCCCTCTCTCTCTCTCTCTCTCCTTTCTGCTCTCTCTCATCTCTGCTCCTTCCAGCCACCATCCTGGCTTCCTGTAGGAGACATCACAGCTCCATCCAGGCTGGCTCTGCCAGAAAGAAAAATATTGTCCTTCCCTTTGCTCACACGATGCTGAGTGTGGTCCCACTCCTCTCTCCAGCACGGAGAGGAATGGTGGCTCAGACCATGGAAAGGAAGAGAAACACTCAGGTCTTTCTGCGCCTTTCTCTCTCCATTAAAAAACAAGGTAACAGCTCTTTCCACCATAGAAATGCAAGGGTCTGATTCAGGCATATTTCCAAAGTTTTCTGTCTTTGCCAGCATATAAAAGGAATATGGTGAGAGCAAGTGAAGGTATTTGTTGTATCATATGATGCCCATACTTTAAAAGTACAGATGTTCCCTCCATGCTCCAAGGGGTGATTTGGAAGACAGAGGACTCAAAAACTCCCACTCTATCCAACCACAAGCACCTGGGCTGCTGTAGAGGGAGGGTTGCCATGGAAAGATGAGCAAGGCAGCAGTGAGGTGGCTGGAGTATTCCCACCAATTATCATGAAGAATTTTGACTGCTCTGCTGTGTTTCCTGCGACAGCCTAGCAACCACCTCTGAAATGTTTCTTCCATGTCTGAGAAGCGTTAAGCAGGGTCACACACCGAGAAAGCTGTGTGAGCAGGGAGGGCTGGGTCTCCAGACAAAGCCCTCTGGGCATGGACACCTCAATTCCTGCTCCAGGAAAGTCTTGCATGAGGTACAGGCAGTTGAATCACATGGACACCAGAGCAGGATGTGCAAGGGCGTGACATGCAGGCAACAGAGCCAGAGCAGCAAGAAGGAGAAGACCTGAAGAAGGAACCAGATGTCCCACCTTCATGGGGCAGAAGAGGGCAGCTTCTCACTGCTCAGTTCACAGGTCTTGGGTGGAGAATCCTCACCAATGGCAATCTCTTCTACATACACGTGAACTTGTCCATGGGTTCAATTCAGATGCACTGTTTCCACCAGGACTGCTGCTACTCTGCCCTAATAAAACAGAAGAAACAAGAGCTGCAAGGTACCTCTCACTGAAAGGTTGAGAGACCAAGAGGCCACGGCATCCAGCCCTCTTCCAGTCTGTGAAGAAACGAACGGGCAGATATTCCACATGTGCCATTCTGGCCTCTTCCACAGAAAGGGCACTAAGAACTGACAAAGAACAGCTTCTGCCCATTCATTAAGTTCTTGGCGTTAACTGATTTCTCTTCAACCAAGCCATAAAACCCAAAGCTGCGTGCAAGGAGCATCCTAAAATATCCTTGTAAATCTCAGCCACCACATTCATTAATTACAACCCAGTGATAGTTCAGGCCATTAGTTCTGGCTGGTAACTTCATTTATTCCCACGTTAATGCTCGATGTCAGTGGTTATCTCATTACCACTCTATTACTTACCCACTTAATCCATCATTGCAACCCAGGCCAGACGGGAGGAGCAGAGTTTGCCCTGCGTCTGTTGGGAGATGATGCATCAAGTGCAGAGCACCCAGGAATCACAAACAAAGCACTTCTCATCTGCAGCTGAGGTTATAACTATTAAGAGGAGGAATGACACAGATGAGTGTTGTCAGGAACACAAACACACTCCAACGCTGAAAAATTGTGGATATTGAGGATTGAGTTACCTATTAAATCAGAGCCAAAAGCGTTGGAAAGAATGGAAGCAATATTAGCAGTCATGTAGAAAAATGACATCAGCTCTGCCCTTCTCCTCCTTGGACTCCCATTCCCCCAAACCCCAAGTTAGATTCAAACAGTTCCTGCCTGTTAAGCACTTTGAAATGGCAAGTCAAAGTATGGGCACTGGGAGCTGCTACCTGCTGAATGCTCCAGAAAACATGCAGGCATCATTGCAGAGACCATGTGCCCTGAGTGGCAGTGAAAATACACCTTAAAGGTGTACAGACACAATAGTTCTTGGCATTTTCACATGTACCCAGCTGGATTTCCTCTTGTGTGGTGAGCAGGCACTTCCAAAAATGTGCTTTGTTGCATCTACTACAGCCCTGCCTGTCCAGGACTTACTCCACCTGATCCAGTCCCAGGGGTGTCTCAGCCTGGTGAGACCCTGGCACATTCCCTCCTTCTTCCCCCAAATAGTCTTGCTGGAGACAGCATTTCAATCTTCCCCTGCTTGACCCAGAAAAAGGGAAGCTGTTTTTATGTTAACAGCCTGTGAAACCAAGATGTGATTTGGGAAAGGGTTCAGAGGGACATTTCCCTTGCAGTAACAGATCTCTTCAGAGCAAGCAAAGCACTTCTGCTCCACCCCAATACGATGCCCACACAATAACAGGGCAGGTGACTGGTTTTCAGTGCTCCCAAATGACATGATGTAGGACTGGAATCCTCTACAGTGGGAGAAGTCGGTGCCACAAAAGCCAGGTAGAAAAAGTAGACACAGCTCCAAGATGTTATCAGTAGTAAAATACCAATGATTTCCTTTGTGATCAGTAACCCACACCCAGCTAACGTGCCTGTGCTGGCAAAAGCAGGCTCTAAATGGTGCTGTGCCAGAACAACTGAAAGGGCAAGTCTGCAAGATGCCACCATCAGGTGTAATTAAAACACCTTTGCTGCCCTGCTTTCTATTCTCTCAGCAACAAAATCCATTACAGAAAGCAGTTAGAAAATGATTTAAAATGTCCCTGAAGCCAAGTTGTTGACACCAGTGTAGACAGATGGATTTTGATGCACCCTTGATTAAACAGCTTTCTGCAAAAGGCAAAGAGGGCAGGAAGGGAGCTGGGTGATGAGCTAGAGGACCATCCTAGAAACAGGGGCTATTCCCCAGGGAAAACAAGGGCTGCTGCAGGAGAAAGATGCCCCATCAACCAGCCAGAGGCTAAAACAGCCTCATCCCCCTGGGAATCAGGCTGCAATCCTCTGCTCCAGTACCAGGCTCCTGTCCCTGTGCTTCCTGCTCAAAGTCGGGCTGGAAACACCAAACACATCACTTCTAGCCTCTGATGAAAGGCTGCAGGGAAAACAAACACCAGAAAGCCTCACACAGTGCTCAGTCCCTAGCAGGGCCAGCAATATTTCCATTTCCCGTGGAGTTACACATCACAGTGGGATTCTCCAGGATGCAGTAGGGTGATGTCTCCCAGAACAGTTTTACCCCCAGGCGGTCATGACATCTCTCTTCCTCATTCTTTCACACACAGATGCTCTTGCACTGATGAGGTTTGAACTCCTTTGGCAGAGAGAGGCAAAGACAAAGTCTTCTCCCTGGCCATCTATTTTTATCAAGCTGGTAGGAACTTGTTATCTTTAAGGTCTCTGGCATACAGAGCTGCAGTCAGCCATCAGGGTGGAAAGTTATTAGGGGTGGGCAAAAAGGAGGCAAAACCACATTAACCCTCTTTTCTCAGAGAAAAAAGGCGAGAAAGAAGGGTCTTAAACTGAGCATGGGCAGCTGCCCTGTCCAGCTCTTAGACAGAAGAAATCCATGTGGGACAGAGGGTTAAGCACAGCTTGGAGAACAACCTGAAGAGCCAGAGCTGAGGTGAAACACCCCTTGAGCAAGCACAGAGGCTCTGCAGGTCAGGGTGCTGCAGGCACAGGTGTGGGTGGTGGAGCTACACAAACTACTGACCACTGCTTACCAACCCCGTGTCATTCTGGCCCACTCTGGTGGCCAAATGTTCTGAAGCTGCTGTGAGCTGGCAGCAAAGGTTTGCAGGCATGTCCTATCAAAAAAGGGGGCTTTCCCATCACATATTCCTCAAGCTTTGTGTACAAAGATGTTTGACCAAAGACTGCAGATCAGGAAGGAATTATAAATCAGAAAGTACAAGATACCCGGTATCACCAGCTCCTGCAGTAATAAAGCCCCTGTTCATGCACAACATTAATCTCTCATTACTAATGTACATCAGATGGTTCGAATATCCCCTGCTCCCTCTGACTGCCTGAAAGAAACTGAAGCAAGCAGCAAGAACCCTCTTATTAAATAATAACTATCTACCTGATTATTTCTCTGGAACTTGCCTATGAGTGCCCTGTGCAAACCTCACACTTGGGAACTCTCAGCTGCTTCATTTTATAGGCAGTTTGAGACTGAGGTGGCTTTTGGTCCCAGCCCTGCCCAATGCAGTGCTGGTTCGTGAGCACAGTATCACTGATCCTCAGACCTGCAAACAGCTGAGGGGCTGCTGAGCTCCCTTCTGAATCATCAGAAATTCAGCCTCAAATTAACCAAGGCACGGCCCAGGCACCACTGCGGCTCCACCTTCCCTGCAGCCACTTAGTCTGGGTAGGGATAATCCTGTTTCCACCAAGAAAGCAAGGATTTGAAAAACGAGTTCACCAGTGCATTTCAATTATCAACGTTTTTAAACACTGTTTCACACCCCGTGAGAATAGAACCACACCTCAGACAGGGCTGCCTCTTCCCAGGGTATCACAGCCACTTGCAGACCCTGTTTTTGCACCTGAGAAAGGTTGGTGGGGAAGAACGATTATGCTAAGGATGCCTTAAGCCAAGTCTCACATCTTTTAAAGCAGGGCAAGAAGGTCACATTTATTGCTTAGCAACTTTTCTCTCCCAGAAGTCATGGCCCAAAACTTACCGTGGCTGTGTGGGCCCCTGCACACGGAGCTGAAGGAGGGGCTGGTCCTTGCCTTGGTCTCTGACAGGCCACTCAGGAGCTGACAGTTGAGCATTTTATTCCCCCTGCAAACAAAACACATCAGTTGAGCACCGCCAGGGAAGTAGCAGGACCAGAGCAAATTCCCAGAAAAAGCCTTGGCAGTGTTCCTCCTGCTCTGTGGCTGCGAGTGAGACGGAGTAACAGAGCACGACACATGGAGCAACAGAAGCTGAACGACGCACGTGTTACTGCAAGGAGAATGAACAATATTAGAGGGCAGGGGGAGGGGAAGGCACTTGCTAACAAGTATTTATTAAAACACAATCTTATCCTCATCTGACCCTAATTCTGATGAAAGGAAACGGGACAGACTGGGGCATTCAGGCGATGTCACTGACCATCCATGTAGAGGATTGCCCAGGAGGTCCCACGGCCGCCCCCTCGCCTTCCCTCCAGCCATCTGAGATGTGTCACTTTACGTCACCCCCTCCCCGTGGCGGGGGGGTTGGAACTAGATGATCTTTGAGGTCCCTTCCAACCCAAACCATTCGAGGATTCCATGACTATTTTAAGGCCACTCAGCCCCACTCTCCAGGCTCCCAGAGTCCTCTGACACAGTCAAAGCATCTTCCAGGCTCACACCAGCCAGCTCTCCATGCATCCTGCTTGCTGTGCCCTGTCAAAAGGACACTCAAGCCCTGCAGCCCCCATAGATCTCCTTCCACCCACTTGTCTTCTACAGAGGTCACCAAGGGATGTGCTTCCCACCCCAGAAAGCCAGCACGCTCCATAAAGAAGAGGGGAAAACCTACTGATCTCAGTGGGATTTACAGGCTTCAAAAACTAACAAGCTTAGGATCCAGGTGTGCCTGCCCTGCTGGTAGCTGCAGCACCTCACAGGAGCACAGGGAATCATGGTTTGGGTTGGAAGGGACCTTAAAGATCATCTAGTTTCAAGCTCATGCCATGGGCACGGACACTTCCCATTAGACCAGGGTTTAGAGACGATAAGCATAAGAAATCTTGGGAAATCGAAACACGTGCCAAACGGTTGGACAGACTCCTGAAATGGCTCAGCAAGCAATGAGCTTGGTGCAGTGTCCCCATCAGTCACTGGCTCTCAAGCCTAATCCCATGGCATAATACCATTCCTTGAATATGCTTTACATTTAAAAAATAATGAAGAACCAGGGTGAAAAAAAACCACTGTAATGGAAGGGAAGAGTTGAAATTCAACCCCTGTATGAAGCCCTAAAGACAAAAGCACATTTCACATTCTGAAATCTGTAAGAGAGTTGATTTTCTGTTCCTCAGCTTCAATCACCTCTTTGCTAGTGAGATTTGGCACTAGCCCAGGTCTCCTGAGGAAGGAGAGGCAAGGATTTTCCGAAGGATTTGTCACCCACATCTCCTCCCGCAATGCTTCCCTGGGGGTTTTTTAATGAGCAAGGCCCTCCTTTGAAAAAAAATCTGCCTTTAAAAGATGAGGCCGTGCCCACGAGAAACCCTAGGGTGATATTTCTACCTCAGCCCCAGCTCCAAGCCCCCTGCTTGCCTGCAAGCCCTGCCACCCTCCACCTGCTTAAGGAGGATGTTTTCATTATTGTTCAATTTGCAGTGAGTTTAGCTTAACGTCCTTCATTGGATTATTTTTATATTTAATGTCCTCTCCTCTCTTCCTCTTCTTTTTATAGACTGGTAATCCAAGTCCCTTGGCAAGGCTGAGTAATCTTGATCAGATTTTAATCAAAGTAAGCCAGATCCTCAGCTGCCAGTATTGATGCATCTGCCTTTAAATATTTGAACGATGCCGATTTACCCCAGCGAGGCGCAGGCCCCATCCGTTCAGGAAATTTAAATTCCTTCCTAGGCATCAAGCTGAAACAACGAGACAGAACAAGCAACCTGCTGCGAAGGGGTTTTAGTTTATAAAACCAATACCCAGGATTTCAGACCTAAATGAAAATCTGAGATAATCCCTCCCCAAATCCAGCCTGGGAAAAGCACTCCGGACAGATAAGTATCAAGTAACTTCTTAAAACACACTTTTTCCTTTTGTAAAAGCTTTCATCAAGTCAGAGCCAAAGGGAAATTACCCATAAGGCCGCATTCCTTGACATGACCCAGAGAATTCGTGTTTTCCACACTTAGAAAATGCATATTTTACCCAGGCAGGCTTCTCCAGGATGGGCCTGCTTCTGCTTTGTTCAGCAATGACCCTTGCACCACTGCCAAACCCAAGCATCCAAAATCAGCATATTAGTTGGAAAATAATGAGATTTCTGGAATACAAAATGTTGGCTCCATTCTCCTCACCTTTAAAGATGATATCTGCCAGTTTCCCTGCACAGATTAGAAAGCAAAACAAAAAGCACTTAGATGAAAAAGAGTCTCATCTAATCATCTGACTCCAGGAGATGAGTTTGAGGTAGAGACAGGGGCTGTCCCACAGAACTTGTCAGTACTTGGACTGCAAACAGTGCCTAAGTGATGCCAGAAATAGATGATTGCCTCAAATACACCGCTAAAGGCAAGACAAGCCAGTTACCCTGATTCCCTTACCCAGCTGGGGGTGAACTCCTGAGAACCAAGAGGGATTTTGCATGTTCTCTGGTCAATTCCACTGAGACAGGACTTACACAAGCATCACCTGAGGAGTTACACCAGACCCTCACAATACATCTGCATTTCCATCCCTACTGCTAGAGTGCTGTAAGGTCTTCAGGGTGTGTCAGATCCACGCTCTGTTTTAGGCCCAGTCCTGAACACAAGGAGAACAACTCAAGGATCTCAGTCCCTCCTTCCCTCAGGAGGCTGAGGGCTCCCATTCAGTTTTTCCAGCTGTTGGCTGGACCCACCTTTCCTTCCACCTCCAGCCAACTTGGCCTACAAGCAACCGCATCAATCCTCTCTTGCTCATGACTCTTATTTGCCATCCTGCTTCACAACTAATGCCTCAGCTTTGCTCTCCACACCCCAAAGTCAAGAAGGAGGAACAAGACCTATGAGGAGCAGCTGAGGGAGCTGGTGTTGTTCAGCCTGGAGAAAAAGAGCCCCAGGGGGGATTTTCTCACTCTCACAATCCCCAACATGAGGCTTTAGCCAGGTAGGGTCAAGCTCTACCCCCAGGGAATAAGGATGGGACAAGAGGAAGTGGCCTCAAGCTGTGCCAAGGGAGGTTTTAGATTGGATATTAGGAAAAATTTCTTCACTGAAAGGATGTTCAAGCACTGGAACAGGCAAACCAGGAAATGGTAGAATCACCATCCCTAGAAGCATTCAAAAAACCTGTGGATGTGGCACTTGGGGACATAGCTTAGTACACAAAACACTTGCAGGCTTTGTACTACTGGGTTAATAGCTGGATTTGATGACCTAAGAGGTCTTTTCCAAGATAAAAAATTGTATTAGTTTATAATCACCCTTGTGCAAGAGCCCAGCTCCTGACCTACACTTGGATCCATACCATGTCTTCCATGCAAGTCCAGAAAATCCAGGACCATTCAACCAAGCAAATACTGCAGGATTAGGGGCTGCCCCGTGAGGGACAAAGCCATGGGACAGTGCCCTTAGGATGATATTACTCATTGAGGGGACCAAAAATGAGCTATTAAAAAAACATGAAGTCTGCTGATGGTTGTAAGGGGAAATTACAACAAAGCAGACCTAGGGATGAGGAAAAACCAAGGACTTTGTTTCTTTCCCCACAGTTCTGTGAGGAGACGAGTTCCAGTGGACACAAGCCCACCAATGTCACCATTAACAGGCACATCATTAAACCAGCCTGGGAACAGTCTCATGAAGGAAAGTACATGGAGGAGCATCTGCAGGGAGGTTAATGAGCTCCAGCTCCTGCGAGCAGCAGGCATCTTCTGTCCTTTCACATTAGCTCACCCGAGCATCCCTGATCCGAGACACAGGTTCCTAGGGCAGATGGCCTTATTAGTGTCCCTGTGTGGTGACAAGGAGACCACCACAGGTGGCCCAGACAGCAACCAAAGCACTTCACCCCACTTGCCCCAAAACAGGTTCAAGATCATGCCAAGGGCAAGCAGGATCAGAGCACAGAGAAGATGTGTGCAAGCAGTCCAAGTCAGCCTCGCGTGCCTTCCACACTGTTAAAGACTCAGCTGGAACACGTTGTCCAGTTTGGGATGCTGATCTTCCAGACGGTGTGAACAACTGGAGACAGTCCAAGAGAGACAGACAACAGTGACTGGAAATCTATAGGAGACAGTTGGCAAGGAAGGGTGGAAAGCATTTGTGATGCTCAGTCTAGAGAGGATGGAGACACGGTTACAATCCTCAGACAAACACAAAGTGAAGGGGAAAAAAATAAAAACCATCCACCTTTCCCCCTCGATGGAAAGGACAAGTCCTGAGCTTAATTTAAAACAAGGAACCTTTCAGTCAAACATTAAGAAAAATTTCCCAAGTGCACCGACAGCAAAAGCATTAGACAGTTGTCAGAACTCCATTGCTTTCCTTCAACATCCACTGTTAAATTAAACCCTTTGGGCTAAGCTGCAGAAGACCCCATAACTCAGCCATGAGGCTGCCAAGAGTTACGAGCTCATTCTGCACCGTGACATGGGGAATGGATAGTCCAACGCCAGTGAAAAAGAAATTAATTTCCAGCCCATCATAAAAACCACCAAAAAAACAAAAAGCCACGCAGCAGCTGCTGCTTAGAGGGACCTTTAGAAGCCCTTCCAGTGTGAAAAGGCCAGCACGGGAGGGAGCGGGTGCGTGCTTCCAGGGCTGGCAGGAGCTGGTGAATGGAGAGGAAAAATCCGCAGCAAAGCTGGGCCTGTTAAGCGTGGTGGGAAACAGAAGAGAAGAGCAGAGCAACAGTGCCCACCTGCTCTCTGCCAGGTGGCTCACCCACCACACACTGCCCTGCTGTGCCACTGGCAAGAGGGGCCTTGGGCCCTCGCAGGATCTCCCAGAGTTTGGGATGCTCTCTCCTCCAGCACACACAAGCCTCACTCTGAGCTGGTGGCTCCATCCTTAACGTGTCTCCAGGTCAGCCCATTTCCATGCTGGAGCTCAGGACTGAGCCCCCAGGCTGGCTCTAGCCCTTGATAGGTGCCAGCATAAAGCAGGAGAACATGGTTGGGTGCTCTCAGCAGCCAGAGGAGGAACAGTTTTGGGATGCCCTTGTTTTTGTCCATGTCCCACCAAATAAAACAATATATACATTTATACATATCCAACCAAATAAATCTCAAGTACAGAAGCTTTTCAAGCCTAAGGCCAAGCTGGGTACCCTCAAATTCTTCTGAACTTTACTCGAAACATGGGAAGGGGTCCAGGATTTGCGCCATACTCCTTGGATTTGGGTTCTAGGTGCCTGATGACCTCTTGTGTGAGTCAAAAATATAGTTATTTTTCTGTCTGCCTCACCATGGGTCTGCCCTATTACAGATGAACTGGCTGGAGCTAATTCATGCATCCTATCTTCAAATTCATCCAAGCCAAAACTTCTCGCGCTCTGTGGCACATATCTCCCTGAAATTCAGCTCTTTGTGTATTTTTGGTTGGATCTGGAATCCAGTAAGCTGAGATTTGCTTGGAGAAACCAAACACTGGGTCATTGCTTTAGTACTCATCAGAAAACACAGCATGATACAAATCCATGATAAAGCATGGATCTCATGGAGAGTCCCCTAGTGATGCGGATATTTTGCAGGAGTTTTCACTCCAGATCGAGCCATTCCAGAATGACAGACCTGAATTCCAAACCCATTAAAATTCCTCCTGAGTTTCTCCTCCCACAACGACTTGTGCTTGTGTGAGGCTTGGCTCAGACCATCACACTCACTGTATTTGCAAGACTAAATGCAAGCAAACTCAGCTCACGTGAGAAGAAACTTATGGACCTCTTCCACCACTCCTTTCCTTGTATGCAGCACAGAAACACCCTGAGACATGTTTGCAGTGAACTATTATCCTCTGCACTCTGCTTCCTGCTTTGTTTATAGAGACTTTGGGGAGATTTGTGGGCCTGGTGATGAATTATAGGGAGGAAGACAAACATATTTTACTGTTCTGGGCAAGGAGTGCTGGAATCCTGCGGACATCTGGAGGAATTATTTGCAGAAAATTAACACTGTTTGTCATTTGCGCGATGAACTTCCGGATCTCAAATGAATGATGGGAAGAAACCAGTGGGAGATGCTCATTATCCCTGATGGAGTGAAGCCCCTTGACATGATGCTAAGGTCGCTGTGATCTATGGACCTGCTGACTGACAACTCCAAGGGCTCTGGAATTGAACACACAGTATAACTGGGGGCGTGAGTGACCTGCCACATTAAATGCCGAGGCGTTAATAATTGTTGCTTTGCCTCTGACTGCCGGAGTTTCGGATGCGCTCGTTCTGGCTGTCGCACAGGGCACTCACCTTAACTCCTTACTGACTGATTCCAGAGGAGACCAAATGAAAACTCACCTGCAGGTATCCAGGCAGACTCACAGATAAAAACTTCCAGGCTTTCTTGTTTCTCTCTTGATGTGCCTTTGGGGATCACGCTCGCAGCAGCTCCCTGACAGGTTCCCCACCTCTGCCTCGGTAGCAGTTACAAATCCCAGGTGGGGGCAGGTGATGTGCCATCACCAGCCCTGCACTCAAACTCACAGCATGGCAGAGAAGTCCTCAAAGTTTTCCCAATACTCCAGTGCACACCTCATTATTCTGTATGTTAACGTTTGCTGCTTGGGAGCTAGCTTCATTCTCCCTGCAGCTCTAAGATGCCAGGGAGGAGCTCTCGGGGAGCTGGGAGCACTGCTTGCTAGCAGAGTGGCAGGGACCCAAAAGAACTGAGCCTGAGAAATGTCATCTCACCTAGGGCATGGCTCTTGGTCTCTCAGCAGCTCAGCTTCTCCCTTTGAAAGCCTAAAATGTTCTATGATCTCTTCCTGAGTTGCTACTTGTAAGACTGCTGAGTGTTTCCCAAAGTAGGAGGTGAGTTCCCCTCTGCTTCCCAAGGAAAGAGGCCGAGTTGGGGTGCAGAAGGGATGGGAGGTCTCTCCAGGGCAGCAGAATGGATGCATCAGCTGTGGCAGCCTTATTAAAGGAGAGGCAAGGAAAGCAGAGGGCACTTGGGCTCAGATTAAATTCACTGTCTCAAGTGCTTTTGTAAGCTCCTCTAAATTCATTTCCTAGAGCTTTCACCCCTGTCTCTAAGCAGAGAGAGCATCACACCCCTTCCTCACAGGGTGCTGGGAAGATGAATTCACAAACATTTTTGAGGCAAGAAACCAGACAATGTCTAATTGATGGAAGACATAAAGAAAACCCCAAATATTTTGGGCACCAGGACCACCCCACAATTGCCACACGATGAGGAAAGCAAGGGAAGTCCTCTGATGCTGACTGCAGCCTCCCCGGGAGCACAAGGGGGCAGGGATCTGAGGAGGGACAGCTACACTGGTGGTATTCTCCGTGCAAAGGTGCTGCCAGAATGTGCTGACACCTTTCCTTTTATCAAACGAAGCGCTGCGCTGATTAACACGGGCAGAGAAACCCGGCCCCTTCCTTTCTGGAACACCTCGAGGCCACGATGTGATGAGCCAGCGGGTGGGGCAAGGCAGTTTGCCTTCACCTGAGACACAGGGAATGAGAGCAAGCCATGGATTTGGGGCAGGTATGGGAGAGGCAGCACAGTACCCACCCGTGCTCTGGGAACAACTGCAGCTCAGGCTATGGCTCTGCTCCAAGCTCTGTCCCTCCTTACTGGGACTGGAGCTGAGACAGGGAAGAAAAATGAGCATCTGGAAGTCCATATGAATAAGCTAATGCTGCAGGGCTGTCAGTCATGTGCTAATACCCTTAGCTAAAGAAACATATTGATCCTGATTGCCTGGAATTGCACTTGAAAAGGGCTGGGTGACATTTCCAAGGAGACACGAGCTACTTTCAAGTCAATTAGCGGCATTGGAGGATTCATGCTGAGGGGACGCACTCACCTCTGAGGAATGCCAGGAGAGAATGAGAATTGAATTAAGCCTTTTCATACACCGAGAAACAAATCCTTTAATGGCCTGTAACAGCTGACAGGACACCCAGGGTCGCCAAAAGCATGCTGGCAGCAGCTAGGTGAAGAAGTTTCCCTGTGATGAAGCTGAGGACTGCAGAGCAGCTGAATCATTGCTACAGGCCCAGGAGGGCACGCAGAGCTCCACAGGGTAATCCTCTAAACAAGGGAACAGAGGGAAGGAAAGTTTAAGTTCCATGTCAACAATGCATGTGAAGCTCTTCATTCCTCTCCAGGTACCTGGTGTCCCTTGGGGCTCAATGGGAATGTCACAGCCAGCACATCTTACGTACCACTGAGCAGCACGACCCTCATGGAACAGGCACTTAAATGAGGTCTTCTGCCCCCTGCCTTCCCAAAGACATTCCTTCCTCCGATGGATTCCAAAGCCTCCTTCAGAGCCTAGGACCCCAGGCAGGTTTGAAACCACAACAGCAAATCCAAAGGCGGAGAAATTAGTGTAACTCTGCAATCCCTCTGTTTTTTCTGTTTGTGGGTGCCATGACCCATATTTAGTTTCCATGGTTCCTTTTATGTTCCTATAAACATGAGGCTTGTACCTGCATTCAAGGCTTTCTAGACAGCTTTACAGAGATGATTTCCTGCTCTCTCACAGCAACTGCAGTCGTTCTGTCTCACAAGCCAGAGAGCAGAACCCTTCGATCCCTGTGCAGGAAGGAGTGAAAGCCTTCCAATCCAGCCGCAGGGTGAAAGTGACCCCACCAGCACCAGACTGGCTGAGACCTCAGAACTGCACAGGTCTCTGGAGTATTTGAATCTTCCTGAGCATGGCACAGGAAAATGAAAACGGACAGAGAAGCCATCCCACAGGTTTTCTCCAGCCTCAGTTCTGCAACCTCTCCGACACTGCGGGTTTCCCTGTGATGGCATCTCTCAGTCATGAGCCCAAAGCCATCTTCAACATACCAGTGACATTCAGAGGCCCCAGAAATACCACCATGTTCTTTGAGTGTTGCCACAGCCCAGAGAAAGATGCCTGTTGCCCCCACCTTCCAAAGTCAATTAGTTTAGCTAAGCCTAAAAGCCCAGTTGTGTCCTCAGGCCCTTCCTCATCCACACACCTACACCAGGGATGCTGCACAAAGAGCTCTAATGGGGCTAATCATGCTATGCTGCAGCAGCACAAATTTAATCACGAGATTTTTTTACCCATCCTCACCATGATGCAGGTTTTCCTAGTCCAGTACAAACCAAGACCCTTTTGGTGCTCCCCTGGCTTTCCCCGCTCCCCTCTGCTACTCTCCTAAACTGAGTGATAGAGACAGACAGCTCCAGCCCCAAAGGAATTAAAATGGAAGTTGTACTTCTCAATTCAGCTGAAGAGAAGAGCCTGTGTTTATAAACCTGCAGGCTTCAAGCAGAATAAATGAATCTCCTAATAGCCCCTGCAGACAGGAGGAGACTTGGGAAATGGATCTTCCCATGGGTTTGCCATGGAGCATCCCTAGAGTTTTTAACCAAGCATTTTCTCATCCGAGTTTCTTATATAGCCAGTGATTTTCCAGTGAGAAAATGAAATCAGAATTCTGACACATCTGAAGAGTCCTGGAGAGCCAGAGCCCCAGTTCTTTCAGTGACACCTCAGACCACAAACATCTATCCAAAGCACAGCCAAAAAGCTTAAGAAACCTATTTTTTCACTAGAACAACAGAGTGCAGGGTGTCAGGCTCATTTTGCAAGGACTGCTAGGAGCCTGGATCTCAATTAAAGCTACCAGGGCTCAAAATAGCCTTTTGCAGTATTTGCAGCCTGTAACATAAAGCATGGGTCGTATTACTGAAAGCACCTGAGAAACACAAACGGCCGAGGCTCAGCTTCAAAGTGACCCTTGCTTCAACACCCACTTCTTCTCTTCCATGGGTGGAATATGGTTAAAAGCAAGACATAACTCCCATTTAATACTGCAGAAGTCGGTCAGACCACACTGATGCTTCCAGGTAGAGAGCTGATGTACACGTGATGAGCTGATGAGTGACTTTTCACTCGGTATACGGTAAATCCAAAACACAGCTGAGACTTAACCTCAGGTCTTCCAAGCCCCTCCTTTCCCCTCCAAACCATTGCACTTCGCTTTCTGCTTGCTAATAAAAGCCAGCTGAAGGGATATGGTATGGCTGCGTGGACGTACTCAGCAACCAGTGCTCTAGTGGGGAGTATAACCGAGAGAGAGAATCCATTCCCTCTGTGAGATGGGAAGAAAGCGGAGGGGCACAGCAGGGTGCTCCTGACAAGATGGGAAGGAAAGCAAAGGGGGGTTTTTTTTTGTCTTTACTGTGAAGAGATGTCTGCATTTCCCTTATTAACAGCAAGGCTCATCCCTAGCTAGAGAACAGCAGGAGAGGTTGAAAAACGGGGTCTTTTCAAAGCACCATTTCTCTATAAATATCAAGCGTGAGCTGCTGCCCGTGAAAGCAGCCCATTACGTTTCTGGGGTGCTCTCACCCGGCCATACAGGAAGCCAAAGTGATTTAATGACCCTTTGTGGGTTTCAAACAAAGCAACATCATCTCCCCAGCCACCAGCAACCCAGAAGACCCCACTAAGGGACTAAAACATATAAGAAAGTCAAATTTGATTGTCCCAGCATCTGTGGGAACAAAGGGGATGGGTTCTCGCTTCCAGGTCTGAAGGACCACAATCTCATCTGTATGGAAATGGCACCATATGTGCTGGCCTATTTGATTATGTTTTAATAAAAGGAGAAGTAGCTCCCTTTACTGCAGAGCACCACATGCAGGAAGGGCTGACCCAAACACTCTCAGCCCCAGAAAGGAATCTGCCATGATGCCAGTAGGGTCATAGATGCACCAGGATGGGAATGGGGACAGATAGAGGTACCAGAGGAAGATGTGCTTAATGGGCAGGGTTAAAGGGTAGGTGGAAGAGGGAATGACCAGGTGTCCAAGGAAGCTGGAGGGATGGGAAAAGGGGAAGACTTCCATCAAGTATTAAAGCTGTTTGTTCCGGCCCTAGCTGCCATTATGAATTTCTTCTGACCTTGGCAAAGATGATGCAAAATCCAACCTAGTATGCAGTTGGAGAAGGACTCAGGTAATTTTTTTTTCCACAGCCAGCTTCAATTCTCATCAAATCCCAGTTCACCCCAGCAATCCCTATCGCAGAAGTCTCAGCGAATCCAACAACCCCAGCAGTCCACATCCTTGCACGGGGAAAGCACTATAAATACACACACACAGCCCGAGGGGAGATCTTCCCTCTACCTTCTCATATCTAGACCTGAGGACTCAGCTGTGTCCTCTTACACAGATATATTCATGGAGGCAGAGGAATTAAGGTTTATTAAAATAAGAGCTGTGATTCTCTCTGTCACACGCACCCACGACACAGGAGTTCAATGTGACATGTATCACCAGGAGGGCTACCAGCAAAATTGCAAGAACAAGTAACCAGAAGACCTGGGTTCAGGCCAGAGGCAAAGAAAAGACACAACGTGATGAGGGGCTGAATATCTTGTATTGCTCTCACGTGTGTCCTCGGGTCAAGCGTGGAGCACAGACAGTGAGGCAAGGCAGCAATGAAACAATGCTGATCATGTTTCCCTTGCCCTGTGCCATTCATACTCTAAGGCTGCTACAGCTGCAGCCACGTGCTCCCCACACAGCCACAGACAGAGAGGATTTAATTCTCTCTAAAGCTAAATCTCTAATCCAAAAACCTGTGGATAAAAAACAGGGTTGGGAAAGGAAGCCATGACCAGCTTTCACCACCCAAAAAAAGTCTGCACGACCGCCTGGGTGCCAATAGGACAGAGATAACGATATTGAAGTGAATAAAATCAATTGTTCTGTAAGAGCTTTTTGGGACCATTAGTTAATTAAGTTGCCACCAGATAAAGGTCTATATAAAAAGCTCTGATCACCTTCAGCGCCCAAGATTACAGAGGGCTGGTGTCCACCCCCTGCCTACCTGCAAAATCCCAAACTGTTCATTCTCTGGCTGCTGTCTTTCACAGAGCAGCAAGAGTTAAAAAACAAATCCACACTTCTTCTGCAAAAGCAAAGGCACTGCCAAGCATGGGAACACCAGGGAGAAGGCAAGCACACGGCTTGCAAGCTGCCCAGCTTTATTATTTCTTGAAACAAAGACATTTCTTAGTGCAAATGTTTTTCAAGAGGTGCAAGAGACACAATAACTGTCATGAGTCTGTTTCAGACACATCCCCTCTCCTTCTGGGACCATCACTTGGGAGATGATGAGCAATTTATTGCTTTGCCCATCCCAGCTGTCCCAGGTCCTGCTGCCCATGGCCCCCCACCACGGCAAAGCAAACATGATCAGCACTGTTTCACTGCTGCCTATTTCTACCCCCACACTTGAACTAGATGATCTCTAAGGTCCCTTCCAACCCAAACTATTCTAGGATTCTATGATTCCCCAGCCCACCAAAAGCCACATCCCAGCTTTCCCCTTAAATGTTGAACTGGCCTCATTCTCCCCCAAGGCATGGTGAACTTACCCAATCCTTGCTGTGCTCCTGTGGCCTCAGCAGAGTTAAAATCAGGCAGGGTTACTAGAGAAAGTGCTTCCCTCTGTAAGGTGAACTGAAAAGGAAAAAGGGATTTGGAAGCCCAAGAACAGATGGGAGCAAAGAGGGGCTGATCTCTAATGCCTTTCAATAACAGGGTATTCTTATGAAAACCAGCGAGCATCATGAGGTTTGGCAAACAGGAAAGCCAGACTCCAATCACCTTTTTCACCATCCCTGAAGATGCTCCAGGACTAAGCATTGCTATCCTCAAACCCTGCCTTTCCAGAAGTAACAGCTTCCTGGTGTATCTTTACCCTGCTGGTGACCCACAGAGTCCTTGTCACCCCATTCCCACCCTCACATTTAAATCTCGCTGAGGAGCTGAAGTCAGAATTTACACACATCTGCTGAGGTGGGGAGTATCATCTTTTCCTGGCTCCTCACCTGAATTACAGCCCCCTCTGGGCAGTGCAGAATTGCTTTTGAAGAGGAGCTAGAAACACTCCAGCACTTTCTGAAGAGATAAAAGGAGAACTGTCGAATCCAATAGTTGTGGGGAAGAGAGAGATTTCTGCTTCCCGACGGCTGTTTACAGCACTTGCACAGCCTGGCTGGGGTAGCATTAACACCGTGGTGCTCCAGCAAAGTCACCAGCACCACCCCATGCTCCTGTGTGCCACAGGAGCAGAACATTACTCAAACAGCATCTGGTTAACATTCAAATCCCAGGGAATTCATACACCCCTTGCTGCCATTCAGGTTTTCTGAGGCTCTGATTCCCAACGTGCTCGAGTCAGAGCTGGGCTCCGTTTTTCCAGCTAGTTGGAAGGCAGCTGCTGGAAAGGCTGGAAACACAAGCTCTGGGAGAAGACATGGGCACATCCCAGCACTTCTCTGAAACAGAGCAGTGGGACAAACTCCCAGTACATCACAACAGCATGACATGGATGCAGAGCAGTGCATGGCAATATGACCCCCAGCAGGGCTGGTAGCACCCCAAAACCAGCAATGAAACCTTAAGACAGAGCATAGCCTTTTACCCTTTGTTTACCCCAATCTCCCAAGGCCTTCCAGCAACACACAGCTCAGGAACAGCTTTCATTACTTTGTTTAAACCCTTTCCAAACCCATTTAATCTTTAGCATCCACAGTATCCCATAGCAATGAGTTCCACAGTTTGCCTACACGGCATGGCAAGCAATTTCTCCTCTTGAAGCACCCCCAAAGTAATTTCACTGCAGATGCAGAAAGAGATGAAAAAGCAGGGGGCAGTCTGGAGGAGAAGAAATTAAACCGTCACAGCTTTAGGAAGAGCTGGCAAGGAGAGGTTAAACGAACTAGGTTCATTCACCCTAGAAAAAACAAGGAGAAGACAAAGGCACAGAGGCATAACAATCTTCCAGTAGCTTGCAGGTTATTAAGACAGCAGTCGATTGTTCTCTGTGTTCAGTGGCAGAAGAAGAAATAATTTAACTTGGAGCAAAGAAAGCTTAAGTTTAGACAGTTAAAAAAAAAAAAAAAAAGATTAAAAACTTTCTCCCTAGAACAGATACAGGGAAGTTGCAGAATTTTTCACTGGAAACGTCTATGGAAAGGTTAAACAAACACCTGTGTGGAGGGGAAAGATGTAATTGATCTTGCCTCAATGCCAACACATGGAGTAGATTATCTGCAGAGGCTTGTTTCAGCCCTCTGCGATACCAACAACAAACTTTTTAACTGCTTTCTTCATGCATTTTTAATTGCATTTTAATTTTTGTCCTCATATAGCTTGAGACAAGTGTAAAAAACAAAGCCATGGCTATTATATCAGAAATTACATGCTTTCCATTGCTTCAATGTAATAAAAAGATGTAAAAGTTAGAACAGATATATATGCAACTATACAGTCACACCAATAAATATGTATGGGTGTCGCGTCCCCTTTTGCTTTGCCAAAAATAGTACCAAATTATGACAACCAATGAAAAACCACGTTTCATTAGGAAATGAACTTTAAAATACAAGATTAAAACGTGGTTTTTAAATCAAGATTTCCTGCTTGTTGATTTAAATCATGATTAAAATGGGTGATTTAAATCAACCACCCTGAAAAAACAGGTTGCCTCCTCAAGTCTTTAGGGTGGAGAAGACAATGGTGCCCCAAAGATGAGTCAGGTAATTCCAGTTTCTACTGCTCTGCTCTTTCTCCAGCTCAGCATTCCTACCATATCCATCTTCTCTAAAGAAAAAGCAATTTCCACTCCCAAGCCTCACACCCCACATCCCTTCCACTACCCTTCTCTGGACCTTGAGCCTGCACAGTTCTCATGCCCAAAGAGCATCATCAAGAAATTTCAAGCTGACACAGAATCAGTCTCAAGCAAACTTCTCTGCAGCAATTATAATCAGATCCTCCCTGGATGCAAATAGTGTTTCTGAGCGTGGGCTCCAATCACAGCTTGTGAATAATTATGACAGGATTTTAAAACCTGCCCTCAAGAACAAGAGGAATATGGAATCAACGTGCCTGCTTGAGGGGATGGAGGTACACACAGAAGGTGGGAACTTCCTGCCAGCAAGACATGGAGAAGAGAGTCACAAAGACCTCATTACAAATGGATTTTGGATATTTCATCCCAGAGCTGGTCTGGAATATCAGGGTGCCACAAAAGGTGGTGGCTCGACATTTCTGCAGAACCCTCTGGTCCACATTTGGCCAGGTCTCACCTCCAAAGTCTTGGCAAATGCTTCGCGCTGAAGAAGCTTTCAGAGAGCTCTGAAGAGAGCTCCAGAGATCCTTTGGTTTTCAGATTACTCTGCCAAGACCACGGCCAGAGGTGCAAGACACTGGTGGTTCGGTGTGTATCCATCTGTCAGAACTAGGTGAACACCAGTCCATTTCCCTGGGCCCATGGAGACAGATGGGGCTGAGAAAGGAAGCAGAATCCCTGGACAGGACACTTCCCAGCTTTCTCTTTCTTCCAAATCAAAGATCTACCTGTGTTTCTGAAGATACCCCAAATGAATCCAACCATGTTTATTTATTTACTTATTTATCTAACAGATCTGAGGTACAGAGGAACAATAAACCAGCAAAAAAAGCTGAACTTCAGCTGTTGCACAGCCAGAATTAACTCTCCAGTCAAGTCAGGTAGAGATCCAGCCTACCTGACCAACCTGCACAGGCCACACGCAATGTCCCAGTGCCAGGATCTGCCTTTCCCTATATAGGAAGTAGAGAGAAGTACTCTGAGCAGAAAAATGAAAAGTTTCCAGCAACAGTGTGTGAAATGAAGGCAACTCAGTCCGGCTAAGATGGCATCTCTGGGAATCCCAAAGATCTTAACCCAACTAGTCCATCCAGGAAGGAAATGACTCATGGGCATTTTAATGGTCTTGGTGATGGCAATTTCAGTGGAACAGGAATAGGAGGGGGAAAATGCATCAGCAAGGATGGAAGTGGAAAGGAGAGATCAGGATAAATCAAAAGAAATAACCAGAACTCCAAGAGGGATTGGTCATCCCGCAATGAATTGGAAATTTTCTCAGTGCCTACTGAGATTTCAACAGAAACAAAACAATTCCACCAACTGACAATTCAGCACAAATCCACCAAACTAAAAATCCAGGATTTCATCACCAGCATGAAAAATTGTAATTTGCCTTGGTTTGACTTTTAAAAATCAAGTATCAAAGGTTTTTAATGCTTTTTTTTTAAATTATTATTCCTGGCATTAAATGAAACAGAAAGAATGGCACGCAGGCAGGATTCACCTGTCCTTCTCTTCCCACCTCTTCTAACTTGTGGAGAGTTCTTTCTTCTTTAAACAAAATCCAAAGAGTTTGTGAAAGAAAAGCTAGCTCATGTTAAAAGCTGCATCTGCAAAAAAGTGAAGGAAACTTGGAATCAAGGACAGAATAGGAATGAAAGACAACAAAAACACTACTAAAAATAAGTTTTAATCCCTCCATTAAGAAAAGTCCTTCTCCTGTTCAGTAAAATTGAATCCTTGGCACTTTTTTTTTTTCTGTGAATTGATTGTTGTATTGTTTTGTTTGGGCTTTTTTACCGATTTAATACATTTCATCTGCATTAAGTTGGGCAGTACAAAAGGGCACTGGGCAAGTCAGACTCGAGATTTTCAGCTTTGCCTCAAAAGCCAAAATCTGTTGTTGATCGCTTGGGTAGAACAGCAGAGAGAGGCCAGAGTGAGCTTTAAAAACAAATTCACCACCTTCCTCAGCCCGAGAGGCATCTCTTTCCATCTGCCATCTCAAGCAATTCTCCTTGCAGCATGAGAAGCAGTCCAAGACCTGAGCATATTTTGCAGATCCTCCTGTGATTTTGCAAACTCACCCCGTGACAAGGGGAAGAGCCACAGTCTCATCTGCCTCTCCTTCTCCCAGCAAGCAAACTGACTGCCTGGCCCTGGATTCTGTCATTAGAGACAGGAGTCGTTAAGAATTCATGCCCGCTGCCAACACTGCATTTTTTGGAGAGGTCCTGCACTCAGGCAGAACTAATGAGCAGGCAAAGAAAGGGAAGAGCAGTTAAAGCAGAAAACACGCACGCAAATACAGGCAAAATGAGAATGCAGACTTATCTGTAGGTCTTCTCCCCTCCGAGGTACTTCGGCAGCATCGCATAATGGAATGTTTACCCGGGGGAAGGGCCGATTGTCATACTTGTGATACGGATGGGGAGGCTGTGGGAGGAAGGATCTAACGGTACCCAGGCACACGGGAGGGCTGTGTTGGAACTGGGGCTGGGTTTGAAAGCACCCATCCTGACACATTCATTCAGCCGAGGAGATCACAAGGTGCAGGCAGTGCCTTCGGATGGCTCCGAAGGCTGCAAATTCTCAGCTGTAAAAATAGGCCAGATAATACCTGTCTGAAGGGGATTTACCCTGCTGTATGTGCAAAATACTTTGCAGTCATTGGACAAAGGATTTTATCAAAATACAGCCAGAGGCTGGATGAGATATTAACCTCCCACTCTTCCAGCTACTGCAAAAAAAGAAAAAACAAAAAAAAAAAAAATCCTGCTGGTTTCTGGGAGCAGAAGGCAGCACTTCTTCCTGCATTTCTGTATGGAACAGCCAGCTGTGGAGCATGTGCCTACCACTAATAACAACTTTAACTGCAATGGAAGAGCAGAGAACTTAATCACATAAAGAAATAGGACACGCAGAGATGGGATTCACAAAAGGACAGGCTCCCTCTGCACCCATGGAGCAGTCTGCATAAGGAAGGATGCTCTTCGATGTACACATCTCCATGTACAGCTTTGCTGAATTGTTGCTGCCAGAGAATCGTAACTAAAGCATTTCTCACTTCCATCTGTTTCTGTTGTAAGCCATAATGTTACAGCAGCATTTATTCCTTCTTCCCTTTCTCTTCCCCTGCCTGCTTTTTCCCCAAGCATCCAATTTTTTAGGCCTATAACCCTGAAAATGATGAAAGTCTCCCATTGATTTCAATTGGCTTTTGTTTAAGGGCTTGATAGCACGGACAAAAATTGAATGATCATTCACTGAACGAGACAGATTTGGCCCAGTTCCCCAGCTGGTGTAAATCAGCACGAGCACTCAGAACTCAGAGGCTCCCTGCCCTGTGCTGATGACTTCGTCCACTTCTGTGCACACCAGCAATTTTAAGGATGCTGCCCTGCCTTGCCAGCACATGGACCCAGCGTGCAACTTTTAATGCTGCCCAACTTCTCCAGCTCAGGGCTGTGCACGATCTGCCTCACACACCTTCAGGACAAGCCGTGCCATGGGCTGCAAGACAGCTCTGAAGCTTCCAGGCTGTTCCCCTGGGACACAAACCTTTCCACTGCCACCAGGTGTCCCAGGCTACTGGACCATGGCTCCCAGCAAACGGCAGAGCATCCTGTTAATCCCAGTATGCAAACCAGGATGCACCTTACACCTCTACTCTGGACTGTGGCAATGGAAGGGTGGCACCTATCTGTGAATTTACTTTGCCTCCCTTCCTCACCAGAGGGAATTAGCCCACCTGGGATTAGAGCAGGCAGCCTGTGCTGGCAGCAAGGTAAAAGGCACAGGGAAGCTTTGCAGCAGCACGTGCCTGAGGCAAGGCAAGAGGCATACCAAGCACAACTCTAAAGCCATGTTGCTGCTGGAAATCCCCTGGAATTACCTTCCCCTCATGATGCAGATATTCTTTCTCTCCATAGCTCACCTGCAGGCCTGCCCAACCTGAACAAGGCACTCCTGAGAGGGGCAGGAGAGGATATGGTGCACTACAGCAGTGCCATCAGGGCTAGCAGCAAGTTTAGGGTCTGAATAGGAGTGAGGAGGCAGGATACAGGGTCAAAAGTAGTCAAACCTCTGCCAAAATGTGTTTTTCCATGAGTTTTCACTTACCTAATTAGAGACATACTACAAGAGACAGTCTGGAGGAGCAAGGACCATTTATCTACAAGCCTCTAGCATCGACCAGCTGGATCTTTCTTTCCCTACAGAGGAGATTGCTACAGTAGTCCAGGAAAGGAAGAGGAAAGGGAAAGGCAAAGCAGAGAAATGAACAAGCTAACAAGAGGAAAACCTCTGGCTGGCAAATCTCTTTCTCACCTTGATTAGTCGAGCAGGATATAGACATAAAATTACAATTGCTTCCTCCGTTCCCCCCCTGCCCCCCTTCTTTGTGTGGGGAAGATGTTAAAAACGTCAGGCTTGATTTACCCTGACACACTGACTGACTCACGGCAGCTATAAATCCTCCCCACCAAACCAACCTCCTCTACCTGCCACCAGGCTGCAGATGGCAGGGGGAGGAGGGGGGAAACACCATCTCCCCCTCTTGCTGTGCACATCAAGCCAAATAACCTCCTCTCTCACCCACTTCCAAAAGCAGACAGGCAGCTTTTGTTCAGGTAGCTGACGCTGCTGCACGAGTGTGTTTTAAACAAGGCCACGCGATCTCTCCTTTGCTTTGTGCCTGTCTGTGCTCATTTTTGTTGATGCAAGAATCTGGGGATGTGCTGGAGCACACACGTTCAGCTCAATCTGACCACTGCCAACTGAATTACAGCTCAATTTCACCGGGGTGATTAGCTGCAAAAGGAGAAAGGAGATGGCAGGGGGAAAAGTAAACGCCAACCTATCCTTGTGCAAACTTCCAAAGGAACAGCTAAAGTGTGTTTGGGATGGAAAAGCAAGAGAGAGCTCTAGGCAGGAGGGAAGGAAAAGGGGTGGATAAAAGAGGAGAGGGAAAGATCTAATAGAAGGCGATGCAGTGCAGTCTGGGATACAGTTCTGGCACGTCTCCAGAGGCCAAAGCAGTTCCTATAGGATGGAGGTTTTTCTTTTAAAAATACTAATGGGCTGATTTGCAGAGCTGCCTGGCTCCCAGGTGTTCCACAGAAACTGCTCCTCAAACATCATTAACATGTATGCAGTGCTGAGAAAGCCTTCCAAATACGACCCCGCAGCCTGACGGTGGCAGCCGACTCAAACAACGCCCAAAGGAGGGATGAAAAGGATCAGCCTCCCTTTGCCCAGGCACCTCACACCACCCTCACAGGCTGGGGCTTGCTGTGGCACCATCACAGCTCAGGGCTGGCCTGAGGGCCACACACCTGGCTCTTACCTCTGGAGGCCACTGCCTCAGCCCCACAGGCTTGTGGTGTGCTCCATGCCCTCCAGGCCAGAAGGTCCTGGTGGGAATCGTGATGTAGCCCAGCATCACTGCCCTTCCTTCACCGCCTGCCCTGTGCTTCCTCATCCAGCACACCAGGTCTCACGTGGTGGGAGAAGACTGGGGAGATCCATTCCTGAGGAAAGGAAGTGCTGTCAGTCAAACCACACCCTCCAGCACCCGGCCTCTGAGATCCTCAGTCAAGACAAGAGGCCACAGCAGGCATGAGAACATGGCCACAGCCATCCCAAGGGGAGGAGGGGGAAAGCAAATGAGGGTATCTATGACTCTCTTCTTGCTGCAAACCCTTTGATTACATTCAACATCCCCAGGGATCTGCCTTCCATGATGATCTAGTCCTGCTTCACATCTATTCATTCTCCTCTTTTGGACTCCACAGCAGCAAGTGATCATGGAATATATATGTAATTATGCATGCCAGGAGAACGGACTTACCTTCATTTTCTTTAAACCTTTTGCTTAATGAGTTCACTGGGTAACCCACATCACAAGATACTGCAAACCATCCTACTCCTCTCTGGACTGTACTAGGCTTGATCATCCCCCTCTCCCAGCCGCTTCTCTGCTCAAACAACACATCTCAGTCTGATTAATCTCTCCTTGCGTGGAAGCTCCCCTGGACTTCAAATCACAGACTCTATCTTTTTGAGGTTTCCTACACCTTTCCCCCCAAAAGGTAGACACAATTCCAGAAGTGGCAGCTTTAGAGAGAGAACTTCCCTCACCCTCCTGGTAACACATCTGAGTCCTGGGATTGACCAGCACTGAAGGGGGGTGAGACATCCAAACCCCACACCAGTGCTGGTGAAGTGTCCCTTCCCACTATTCCAGATACTGAGGGATCCAAAAAATTGTTCATGTTGTACTTTTCAGGAAGTTGCTGGAAGCGTACTTTGTCAAACTACTGGAGGGACCAACAGGACACATTCCAGAGCTTGGGGCTACTTGTATTTACTAGCAGAACCACTACTGAGTTTATATCTTATCTACAAAAACAAACCCAGAAACCTCTCCATCCCAAGAGGCAGAAAACACCGTTTGCACAGTACAACACAACAGTTCTCAGTGACACATGCTGAGCTTCCTTTAGCAACCTCCTGGTTAAGAAAAGTTTCAAAAAAACGTGTGTTGTGCGACAAACAAAAGCAGCACAGCTGGAACTCCTGTGATACAGAATCCTGTTTCTCTGTAGTTATTTATAAACTCTTTTTTCCAATAGGTGAGAGCTTCATAAACTAGAGCAGATCAATACACCTGAAAAGGTAGAGGTTGATCAGAGGGAATTAGATGACATTGGTGTATGTATCTTTAGAAATAAGAAGAGAAGAGCTGATCAAAATGTGTAGGTCAGAAAGGCCTTTTTTTCTTTTCTTTTTTTTTTTCCCCAATCAGATATTTTCTCCATTTCCAAATAAAATTTTCTAAGTGCTGGTCTTAAAAAAAGAGTGTATTTCCTTTTCTCACACCCAAGCTGAAGTAGCTTCTGATTGGAAAATTTCCCATTGGAAAATGCCAGAAACCAAATTCATCATGGTTTTGGGAAAGGGTGGCAGGGAGAAATCTGACTTGGGTCTTATTTTCCATGAATTTTTCACTCAAATCCAGTCACTGCCTTTTTTAAGCTGTTCAGAAAAAGAAAAGCAAAAGCATTCTTTTCCCAGCAGAAGCACTGCAGCATTTTGGACAGATGTGGTTATTCTTCATGTGAGAAAAACTTACAGGCTCCCAGCTGGTGAGACAGCCCAGAGATCACCCCCAGCCACGGGAATGTGAACACAGCGCCGGGGTTTCTCTTCTGAGAGGCCAGAAACCACATCCAGCTCTCCAAACTGCCTCGGAGCCACTTCCCCAGGCTGTCTGCAATCCAAATCAAATCACATCTGACTTCAGGCCAAGTTCAGGAAACTCGATTATCTTTCTCCCCCTACGCAATGGGAGATGGCAGGCTGAGGGGAAAGAGGAGGAAGGAGTGAAAAATTAACACAAGCACTTAAGATGTTATGAAACTGCAATATGCATCTGTAGCCTGGCCCCCGGTCCTCCAGCCCATACATTATTTAACAGAAAAGAAAGCATAAATGAGCCAGAACAATAGCTGGAGGGTGGGAGAGGAATGTATATATACATATATATATAGAGATATATATTTAATTCCTTGAACCATGCCCATTAGTTTTGTTTCTTATTTAGGATACCACATTAATCATGCTAATATTTTACAGCCGGGCTGTACACTTTAGCCATTACTTTAATCAAAGCCATCAGCGTACCCAAGAACACGCTACCAGGTGGGAATAGCTGCTACCGCTCGCTGTTAATTACTTTGCATTTTACAGCAATCAGCAGCAGGGGCTGAGATCATAATAAATTCATGACTTATGGGTCCATAAAATCATTACCGTAGGAAAATATGTTTTATCAGGCATTCGTCGGGCTGCTGCTCAGAGAGAGATTTCTTGAAGGAAATGACACCCATGAAATTAAACCGATCCTTGCAGTCAGCAGAAATGCTAATGTGGGCACAAACAGAGCTGAGGCTTGTGCGGAGCTCAGGGAGGGGAAGAGGGAGAAGGATTTCGCCAGCCAGGAAGGAGGGGAGGCACTGGGGGAAGCCTGCTCACTCCAGGATAGGCGGGACAGAGGGAGGACAGGGCACTGGAAGGAAAGGGAAGAACCAAGAAGAGGATGCAGGGCTGCTAAGGAGCCTCAGCAACATTGCTGTCACAGCCTGAGCCTGCAGGAGCATTGCTCCATGGGGCACCTCAGCACAGGGACACAAAGGGGAAAACTCACAGCCTTCCAACAGGAGAATCATAAAATCATAGACTATCCTGAGTTGGAAGCCACCCACAAGGACCATCGTGCCCAGCTCCTGACTCTGCACAGAATCCCAACATGAGCCTGAGAGCGTTTTCCTGACACTTCTTGAAGTCTGGCAGAGAGGGATGCTGCCAGATGAAGACACACCGATGAGCTGATGTGCAGCAGCTTGATCAGCCCAGGCTATACTCCCTCTCCAAAGGCAGTTTTCCAGAAGGGAATACAACTTATTCATGAATAATCACAAAACCTCTTTGCCTAAATAATGACGCCGAGGGCTTTGCACAGAGGGAACGGCAGCTTGGCCTGAACTCCCTATCCCCAAAAAGGGTCAACCGAAGGCAGGAGCTTTAATTCAGTCTCCTAAAAGCCCACGCAGGTTACATGGGATGTGAGCAGCGCAGGACCTGCTCCACACGGAGCACAGCAATGCCACTGCAGTAACATCGAGGGCGGCAACGAAATCAAGCAGTGCCAAATTGACATAAAGAAGCAATAAAGAAGCCTCAGGATTCGAGAAGCATGAAAGGAACCTAAATTAACTCGCTGAATATTTTCTAAGTCTTTTCTGCACTTGCATAAAATCCCATGGCACTTGCAGAGTCATTAGCCCTGCCAGTTCCTAAAAAACAAACAATAAGTTCACTTCTGATTTTTTTCCTTTACTTTTTTTCTTCAATCTAAGATCAACTGAGTTTTCTTTGGCAAGAAGCCACTGGCTCTTTAGAACTCCCGTGTTTCTTGGCCTGTGAAAATGAAAAAGTGAAATGCCAACTAGAAAATACCCCCAAAGTGTTAAATTGGCTAAGCCCTTGTTTTTTGCTGTTTGTTTCAGTCTGCAGATACTAAGGAAACTCAGTCATAGCTGGTTTGTTTGGTTTATTCGCCTCTTCCAATTACACTGTGCAAACAGGGAACATTATTTAGTGTTACTTAAGCATGAAATTATAACACATCATTTTAAATATCAAAGCCCTAAAAATAAATCTTTCTATCAAGGCACAGCAGGTCTAGATCTACTGGCTTGTTAACATCCACCAGGATGCGCAGAAGGTGGGAAAACCCCGGTGGAGAGCTCCATGTGTAAGAGATTTGTTCCTTTCCTTTCCTTTCTGGGATCAAAACCTGATACCCCCCCCTCAGAACATCCTGAACAGTGCCCTGGGCTGAGAGTCACCTGTGCTCTCCAGGGTAGATCCCTCTGGGTCTCATCTCCATGAAACATGGTCTCTAAGAGGGGTTTTGTTATTCCTTCAGCCCAGGAGGTTTTCCTACAAGAAAAGCCTGCCTGCAGCACCCCACAGCTCTGTGTGGTACCTGCATGCCCATTCCATGGAGAACGGGCCCCCACACCCTTACGGCTACATCAAGATTCTTGGCCAGAACACATTACAGTTCCCTCCCCAGACACTGCACCTGGATTTCTTTCCCTTAAAATCTAGGGAGATGTGGGAAAATGCAGAGTGCACCCAGCCCATGCTGGCCAAAAGGAGAACACGTGGACCAACACCATGGGAGATGCTCCCAGGTCTAGTTGAAGCTTACCAGAGATTTCCACGCTACAGTCCAATAAGCCAATATCACACAGAAATAACAGCCCCAGAGCTACATTAGCCTGACACCAACCTTCATCCAGATTCTAGCTACCCTGGGCTACACCAAAATGTCCTTGGGGTCCTACCTGGGGCCTCAGAGCAAGCCCCAGGGCTCGGGTTGCAGAAATGCTTATGCCAAAACCTCCTGTGCAGCCCCATCAGCCACAGAGGACAACCCCAAGCCCACTTCCCAGCCCCACAGAGTGAGCTCCCCTCCTTCCAGACCAGTTCTGGAGGAGAGGTGACGTGCCAACAAAAACTCTTTGTGTAGAACAAGCTGTGGGTAAGAGCAGGTTGTGGCAGAGCTCTGCTGTCCCCAGACGTGCTGCTTTTCTTTGCAAGCTGTCTTTGCCTTAAGAAACCCCAATCAGTCCAGTCCCTGGGAGTAAATTGCTCCATGCACAGCCCAGACAGCTGCTCACTGCTTGGCATTGCCAGCCTGGCTTCAGCCCTGGCTGAAGCAGCAAGGAGGAACCAAGACCTGCAGCCAGGTGCTCCATCAGCCCCTCAGGAGCTCCTAAGCAACCAGGGCAAGCAAGCCACAGCCTCTCCGTGTGATAAACTGGCTTTCTTTGGGTTTGCCTTACTTGTCAATCCCTTTCCTACCTCTCCAAGAAGCAGGAATGATCCAAACCACACTTCAATGTCTCCGTGTGTCAACACTCTCCAAGATTCAGAAGGGCAACAACACACAGTAAGCCATAAGGAAAACCCGGAAAATACCACACTCCAGCCAAGCCTATCCTCACCCTCCTGGAATGAGGCCAAATTACCTGAGCTAGACCCCCCTGTGTGGCCCAGGGCTGGACCATCACCTTTTTGCTTCCCTGTAGTGGGTTCCAGGTTGACTGTTCCTATTGGGGCCATAAGTAACTTCATCTGACAGGTACTGCAGCCTAGAGATTTCCCCTTTAAGGTCCTACCCAGCTATAAATATCCTTTTCTTCTTCAGGGAAAGAGCGTCTGACCCAAAGTGTATGAAACTTCCTGACAGGCTGGGAAAAGAGAAGAGGTTTAAATGTCAGCTAAAACAATCTTCATTTTCTTTTCTAAACTTGCAAAGCTCCCCGAGTCACTGGAGTGAGAAATTCGCCTGTTTGAAGTTCAGCCTGAAAATCCTTTTGCAAAATATTTGCTGAAACACAATAATGTTGGAATTGGAGGGGATTAAAACATCTTGAGGCCTTGCCCCATCCCCCTGAAGCCCCTCTATAAGAGGGTTTCTGTAAAGGCAGACTTAGGTCCCCATGTCTTGAAGGCACTACACAAAGGAGAGAGGGAAGGAAATAAAAACGTAAAGCTCCTAACATCACTATTATTGAAATGCCTCGTTTGACATTTTGACTGTTTCAATTAGCTAACAAGGAACGCTCCACTTAATCCACCCTCAGATACTGAAAGAAACCAAGTCCTTCCCTTCCCCCATCCCAGACCCAGCCTGGCAGCTACTTGCCAGCCTCGGGAGAAATCCCAGCCTGGGTGACGGCTCCTGCCCCGGGGCAGCCAAGGAGGCAGAGCACACCCAGCCCAATGCTGGCTGACATTAGGGAGCATCCCTCCCTCAAACCCAAGGCACAGCATCAGAAAGTCCAGGGAGGAAAGAAAAGGACACCCCAAAAAACCACTGCCAGTGCCCTTCCTTACCATTTTGGGGAACAAAAGAGCAAAGTGGTACTGTCAGACCAACTGAGGGTAGGTCTCTCTCCCTCATTAGGATTAACCAACAAGGAGCCCTGGCTGGTTTGAACTGCACCGAGCTGAAAAATCACCCTCAAAGTTTCAGTACCCACAAGAGAGGACAAAACGCTATGAAAACATTTCCCACCTCCTGCACACGGCTCTGGGCTAATTCGATTGCGTTGGTTTTATTTCTCCAGGATTTCTCCGCCGCTGTGATTTTACACCAAGGAAGCTGGAGTGCCAGGAGCTCTCCTGTCAGCACGTGTAACGGCCAGAGCCTTCCCCCACGGAGCCTTTTACAACCTTTAAACACACACACACACACACTCCCCATCCCACGGGTGAGCTCCTGCTGGGAGGGGGACTCGTGGCCATTACAGGGGAGATGCTCCACACTCCATAAAGCCAGGGCGGTCGCCTTGGGCTGGGGGAGCCCTCGGGAAGATTGATTATCCCACCAGGAGCACTGTCTTTGCTTTGGGCAGAGAAACAATTCACCAGCTCTTCCACGGCTGGACTCTGCACAGACAACTCTGCAGGCACCACCAAGAGGATTTTCTCCTGTGTTTGGAGGTGGAGGAGTGGGAAAGGAATAACACACACAAAGCTGCCGAGATGTTTGATGTCCATGGGACACCACCTCATCCAGAACACTGGAGGCAGTAGACCCTTACAGTCCCTTAGAGGCCATGCTGTGCACCTTTCTTCATTTTTGAAGGGATCAGGAGACTAAAAAAAAGCTGCAGTGCTGGGTTAGTGGTTGGACTTGATGATCTTGGAAATCTTTTCTGGCCTTAATTATTTATGTGGATTTAGGTGTGGAGAACTACCTGTGACACCACCTGGTCTAACTACAAGGACTTTCAGGTCCAAACTGGAACACCTGGAATCTGGCAGGGGAGAGTAGGAGCTGACTGACAGACTGCAGAGCAAGGTAGAGGCAATGCATCAAAAGTCAGCAAAATCCCTTTTTTGTTTTTTGTATAAGACCCAGGTTTCTCCCTTGCTTGCCATAAAGAAGGTCTGGCACAACTGATGGGATGAATTCTGTTCATTTTATACCAACCATGACCTCAACCTGTTTGCTCTGTCCCAGCTAACAGCAATACTCTCCATGGGAGAAGAGCAAAATTAGGGCCATTTGGAATAGCCTGTTCCACAGCTACTTTAATAACTCCCACACCTGTGGCAAGCTTATTTTAACAAGAGATGCAATTTCCTCTACCCAAGAAAATAAACATCAAAACAATGCAACTGTTTTCAGGATCACCTCAGTAGAACCTGTCTTGCCTTTGTGCAGAAACCAGCTGGCTTTGAGAGTTGTGTCAGATGCCACCAGCTCCTGAACACCAAGTTGACTTCCATCATGAGGCTCTCCTCAGCAAAAGGTAGTTCAGGAAAACACATGCATGTCAGGCAGCACTTAACTGAGTGTGAGACTGACTGTGAGCCAGGAGAACAAAGAGCTTATCCAGGTGCACAAAGGCTTTGTGGGAAACTGACCCTAATCCTCTCCTGAAATACCTTGGCTATCTTCGAGCTCCCGGCCCCAACAAAAGGCACACACACCATCCTAAGTAAGACTTGTAAGAAACCCCACATCCCTACATCTAGCCTCTGAGCAGTGCTGGAGTTATGTCAAATAATCACTCCTGCTCAGCTTCACTTTAAACCAGTCCCAGTGCTTCCCTGCTCCATGACTGCTGGAAGGGATCACTGTGCTTCTGCTTGTTGCCAATCTCTCAAGCTCATGGACAGCCCATAAGTAGCTGTCCTTGTGCCAATATCTGCTTACTCTAAACAGTTCTTCTCCCAGACTGCACCACCACTTAGCCTTGATTTTGTGAAACCAAACTCGGGGTGTGATAGGACCTGCATGATTCTGAATTTCTCTGCTCCTTTATACCTGCTCCCATTTGACCTCATTGGTCTTCAGAAAGACTGGCCACAGTATCCCCATTATTCCTGATGTGGTCTCACCAGTCTAGCTGACAGCAGGCCTAACAACCTCAGTGGGGCTTCCAACAATTCCTGTTATACAGCCTTGCCTGTGTCTTGTCATTCTGGTGAATCAAAGAATATTCTGAGATAAAAGGGATCCATAAGGATCACCAAGTTCAGCTCCTGGTCCTGCACAGGACATCCCCAACAATCCCACCATGGCTGCCAGACTTCAGGAAGCATGTCCAAATGCTCATTGAATTCTGGCAGCCATGGGGCTGTGACCACTTCCCTGGGGAGCCTGTTCCAGTGCCCAACCACCCTCTGGGTAAAGTACATTTTCCTAATATCCAGCCTAAACCTTCCCTGACACAGATTGACACCATTCCTTCAGGTCTTATCACTGCCTCACCCAAGCTATGCTCCTCTGCTTTCCTATGACAGAAAAATAGCACAGAGAGAGCTGGAAAGGTCCTTAATTCCTGGGAGGGGCAGCTGAAGTCTCACCAACTCAGCCCAGTGCCCAGGAGCTCCCTTACCCATGAACAGAGCCGTACCTTCATGGAAAAAAGTATCACTGGACCTGCAGAAGGGACCTAGCAACACCTTCTCTGTCCCAATCTCCCAGACAATCCATAGGCACCAAATACCTGCTGCATCCCAAGCACAGGCACCTCTATTAATCACAGCCCTCTGCAGTTAAAGTTATTAATTCAGAGGTGAGAAAAGCTGCTCAGCTGTTTATGTCCAAGGGTTAAACTTGCCCCAACCGCACACTAAACACATTTTTTACAATCTGGCAGTGATCCTTGCCTATTAAGCATCTCTGGCTTCAGAGAAGAGGTATTGATTTATTTCACTTTTATGGCTGGAGGTATTTATTCCTATTTGCTTTCTCACTTCTTCACCCCAGCTGGGATGGGGGAACGAGGAGGAGGAAAAAAAAAACATTAGAAAGCTGGTGGAGCCAAGAGGTGATGACTCACAGTTTTCTGATGGAGGGCACGAAGGCTGGGACAAGGGAGGTGGGGACCAGCTCTGGGGCTACGCCAGGCTTTGTCACAGCTTTTATTTTTGCAATGAAAAGAGGAAAATGTGTGGCTGGAAGAAAAGGAAATCACATCAAACTTCAGAGGGAAGGTTCCTATCGAAGTTGTGTCCCCATAGGGTGCTTTGTGAGTTAGAGCTTGATTGATTTGTACCAGCTAAGGACCTCAGCAAATCTCTCCTGTGGGAAGAATCTCAACGCTTTCCCATACCTTAAAGCCAATCTAGAAAGGAAGATAAAACCATACAGCTGCAAGAGAGAGCATGGACTAACATCCCTGATTTTAGCCCATTCCCCATCCTGCCACAGACAACCATTTCCAGGCAAGGCTCCCAGGCAGGGCCCCCACTCCAGTGTCTAACGCTGTGTTTCCGTCTCTTCCTGGTACAGCTGATGCTGGGATGTGGCTGGCTTTGTTACAGAGGGCCAGAACAAACACAGATTGGCATTTGCACCCTTCCAGATGTTTCTTCACACACAGGGAGGTGGCATGAGATGCCTGGGGGTGTGATGAAAGCAACAGGACAGTTCAGACCCTCCAATACGGCAGATGCTCTGACTCACGGCGCTACTCCCATCTCACATGACCAGCTTGTTCTGCCTCCTAGTTGGGAGTTTGCTTCTCAGAAATGCCAAAACGTCGCTCACTATGAAAAAAACCAGTCACATCCCTTTTCAGCAGCATCCAGTGTGAATGTATCAGCCTTCAGCTCTGCCACAGAACCTTCTCACAACACAGGACCAGACATAAAGCATCCTGCTCTCCTGTGGCTGTCTGGACTATTTCAGGGACATGGTTTAGAGGCGAACACAGCAGTGCTGGGTTAACAGTCAGAATCAATGATCTTAGAGGTCTTTTCCAGCCTTAACAATTCAATGATTGTGGTTGGAGGCATGTTTTGGGAGACAATGCTTTTCGCTCCAACGTGCAGAAAATGCAGATTCAACACAAGCCTGTGGTCTGTAGGCACCATCTTAGGATTTCTGGAAGCACAGTTCATGTCTCTGTTTCTGAAATCCCATAGCACAGGGTTTGGGGACAGAAAGTGAGCAAAGGCCTGACTAGAACAGGAGAAGTAGGGGGGAAGAAGGGGAGGTAAGAGCCAGGGGATGTTGGGAAGAGGGCAGGAATACCTGGACAGGAGAGATGGAGCAGGTCCTGCTGCAGCAGGGAGAGCTGAAAGGCGTTGGAGGGAGATGAGAAGTGCACTTTGATAGCTCTGGAATAAGAAGGTTTGGGGGTTTGGAACACCCATACAGAGGAGCAGCACCCTGGAGAACAGAGCACTCCAAGGCAGGGCCTGAAAGAAAAAAATAACAAATAACTACAGTAAAAGATTTCTGGACACAGTACAGAGCCATTGAAAGACCCTCGTCTGCACCTCGCTGAACCTGCAAAAGCCACAGTCTCCCATCAGTCCCAAAGGCTGCAAATCTCTCCTAGAAGCTTTGTGTATCCTCTGACAATTTAGCCTAGCCCTGAGAAAGCAGAATTTGAGCTCCCATCCTATCTGTTTGTCATCCCTCCTGCTTCAAAGAGAAGCCCGCATTTCCATTCGTCAAGCACAACATGCAGATAGAGAAGGAATGAAAGGAGGAGGTGGGCCGGTGCAGGTAGCACAGAGCCGCCACTGAGCGCAGCCGCTTCACGCTTCATTAGCATCCTCTCTCACCAAGCTGCGAGCACAGCCTTGCAGTCTGGCTACACACAGACACACAGGCACGGAAGAAGCACACTCTCCATTTGGAGCCCATCTCCCCCCTTCCCAAACCCAGCTAGCCCCCGTGGAGGCTTCCTCGGGCTCAAAGGTGCACTCTTCCGCTCCGGTGTCTCCCGCACTAGTTAAATACACCTTCAGGCAAATGTCAGGAGCGAGCCCAGTTTGAAACTTACTGTGTTGTCAAGATGACAAGTGCTCTGCCAGGCTGTTAGTCTCTGTTGCCCTTCCTGTGTCTGTTCCCCCTCCCCTTCTCCTCATTAGAAGTTCCCTTGATAAACCAAGGCTGGGTATTTTTTTTTTTTTTAATCATTTAAATGTTTTCTTAAATTCAAAACATCAACAGTTGCAGGACTAAAAGAAGAAGAGCGATGTTTTTGCACCAACACAGAGAGAGATTCAGCCTGCCACAACACAGCAGAATGGGTTCATGGACGGGGAAGAGCCCCAGTGTATTGCACTCATGTGGCCACAAGCAGGAGCCCAGCCTGGAAGTCTCAGTTCCCCACAGGCTGCTGCTGGCTCACCCCAGCCTAACAATCCCAATGAGGGAGCTGGGAGCAAGTCAGCACATCGTGCAGCCTCATTTACCTCAGCTTTCTCCATTCTCATGTCCAGCATGATCTTCAAAGCCCTCAGTTTCTGTCCTCGACACAATAGCCATCAGAACCCCAGCCCATGTTTATGTGAGGCTGATATCAAGGATGGACCCAGAGTCTGGAGATCACTCCTAAGCATAACAGCACAAAGCAAAAAGTCCTGAGGAAGGAGCCCACAAGGCAGGCAGGAGCACAGACTGACTGACAGACACCTGGAAGCCCAAAACACAGGCGAGGGACGGAGCTCAGCAGCCCACAGCTCAGTCACTATTGATGCCAGCATGGGACTGCAATGGCCCACAGGACAATTTGTCTCATTGTGCTCAATACCTCTGCCTTCAGTAAATTCTGCCCCTCCCCACGTGGCAACCTCAGGGAAAGGGGGGCCAGACCCTTACCCCCCTCCTCCAGCACAGGGTCACCCTGGCAGGGAGGGGCACTGAGGGTTGACTGTTCTTGGTTCTCTGCAGAACAGACAGCAGGAGAGAATCGTTAGTTTGGCTTTCTCCCTCCTGGCCTACTTCTCAGTCTCTGTGCCTCCATGTACTTGGATTTCTGCTCTGAATTACTGGATCTTTTAATCTTTTCGGTTAAGGGTTTGAGAAGAACAAACCAAGCTGCCCTGGAAAATAAGATGAGGCGCTGAACCTTCCTACAGGCCTTTTCTATTACATCCACCTGCTTGGGTTCCTCACAACAATAAAATAACTCCTTTTTCCTGTTAGATGTGCTGGAAAGCATCTTCACTAGCAGCCCAGCTCCTGGAATAGCATGCTTTAAGTCTTGGCCAAGCCACTGAATCAAAGCAGCTTGAGAGGCAAGATGAATTACGCATTCTCCTCTTGCCTCCTTTGACTCCAGTGGCTCTCACAGCATCTCCAAGCAGCAGCAAGTCCTGCAGCTGGGGCTAAATGGTCACAGGAATCTCCCTACCTCACCTGGGCTCTTCCCACATGGTTATCCAGGGTTGGCTCCCACTCCTTCCACGAGCACAAACAGCATCTGGCACTGGGTCTCCAGCCTGAGCAGGGGCTTTTGGTACCACTGACAAATAAATAACCATGATTAGCTCCTCTAAATGAGCATTCCCATGGTCTAATAAACATAGTAAAAAAGGAGAAATGAGCCTTAATTCACTTTTATTGTCACAACTGACATGTTGCAAGATCTTAATTGGACTGAAAAGAGTTTCCAGTAAGGAGATGCTGTTTAATTAACTCATTAGCAACAGCCTGACAGAGAAGGATGCTCCAGTTTTAGGAAAGGGAAAAGAAAAAACACAACCCACTGATTCTCCACCTGCCCATGCCCCAGACAGCCTCAGAAAGGAGCACAGTAAAGAGTCTCTTTTTTACCCCAGGCACACAGCAGTGTGCAGCACACACCCATTCAAACATCTGCCCTGTGTTCCCTTCCACCAATCAAGAATGACCCCAAAAAGGAACCTGAGGGCAACTACCCTCAAACTGAAAATATTTGAGTCCTTCAGAGTTCCCATTCCCACACACTACCTATAGAATATTCAAAAGTTCCTGAGCAACAAAGGCTTCACCTCTTCTCCAGCACTGTTTCCACCCTGGGCTTCTCACAAGGTCTTGGGAAGCAAGACAAGGAGTGCAGTTGCTCATCTGTCTCCCAACAAGCAGAGGGACTGCTTTGCCTCACCTGTGGAAGAAATATATTAACCCAGAGACTGATAAAACATCAGCTCAACAAGGCAAACTTTCCAGCAAATTCTGAGCCCCAGGGACAGGAATAGAAAATGCTGTGCAGGTGTCACAGCCAGCCCAGCATCAGCTGCACCCCAGCACCTCTGACTCGGACAGACAGGCAGCTCTGTGCCAGTTGTTCCACCCAGCAGATCTGGAGCAGTGCCTGGCTGGTTTACTCCAGCTCTCTCTGTCCCAATGCAGATAAATTTAGTTTTCTGCTCTCGCTGCCTGGGGAAGAGTAGGGAGGGGGAGCTGACATCTTTCAAATGAGACCTTAAAAATAAGCTGTCTGCATGTCTGGACGTTGAAGAATCCCAGGCAAAGCTTTGCCTGGATAAAAGAGCTCGTTCCAGCACCCTAACCAGGCTGTACCCTAACCAGACTGCTACCCAGCCACAAACAGCTGCAAGCATGACTGGCATTCCTTGCCGTGCCCAGGGTGCTCTGGGGGTGCCACCACGCTGTGTGCCACGTACACATGCAGTGACAGCCACTGCTCTTCATTTCTTCAGCTCTTCACAGAGGTCTGGAAGACAGGAGCCCGAGCAGAATCAGGAATAAAAGTCCAGATTGCCCATTTTCCATAACTGTCACCCACTCCAGTCACTAGCCCAGCTTCCCTCCCAGGGACACTTTCTTTCCCTGGGGCTGAAAGCTGCTCTGTAAAGGCAAGTAAGCATTTGATAAAGAAAATAACAGGATGAATAAAACCATGTGTTTGTACAAGAAAGCTTTTGCTCTGATCTTTAGTGCTGCAGTATGTTTTGACCTACTATTGCAAGACTCAGCTACATCTTCCCTCCTTCCAAATGTGGCAGGAGGCAGAAAGGAAGCCGTGGTTGATGCCACAGAGCCCTGTGCTGGGATTCCAGCTGACAAACAGCCTCGGCAGAGCTGCCCACACAGACACACAGGTTAAACCCCACACCCTCCGCTCTCCTGTCACCTGCAGGAGGCAGTGCACGGGCACACACACATACACACACACAGGGGCCTGATTCTCCACTCAGACACTCAGGGAAACACCAGCAGCCTCCAACACAAGGAGAAACACACCCGTGAGATGATACACTTCCTAATGAGGGCTGACATTTACCAGCACAAGAATCCTGTATTGCCCAGAATAAAACTTACAGACAGAGCCACCCCTGCTTGGACAGGGCCACTAGCAATAGAGCTCACACCCACCCAACACTGATGAGGAGCTGAGGTTGGCAAGTGGCATCTGCTCTTGTGTGGCATTCAAGGGGAGGATCGATGACTCCAAGTGGCCTTTGTGGGCTGTCTGGCTATGATACAACCCTGCTGGCTTATCAGTTCTGTGTTGATACAGAGGGAAAAGGGGCTCTAAGCACCAATATCAGAGGCTTGCAGAGTGATGAAGACCCCAAAAAGCACAAACAAACTCCCAGGATCTCACCCAGGACAAGATTAAAACCCTAAGGTTTGTTCCACAGAGCTTTAGCACCAACTCCTGTTCAGCACAGGCAAGCTCTGAACCACACACAAACCAAGTGCATTTTTGCAGTGGACTCCAAACCCTCACTGGACATGCCTCATCTGATTTACAACCGCTGCCATGGAAGGTGGATTTGTTCCCAAATTTAGCAGCTGCCAAATCAATGTGATAGTGTTCACATGGGGATTTGCCACAAGCTTTTGTTAAGCCAGGGCAGGACTTGCACGCTGAACCACCTGTCCCTCGAGAGGAAGCAGTGGCCTCACTCCATCACAGCGTGGGTTGCTCATTAGGTATCTCACTCTTGCCTAAATCCAGTAGTGATCCTCTTCAGAGCTGGTCCCTCACCTTTCAAAGATGACACAGTGACAGGAGACAAGGAGCTGACATGAAAAAGAGGACTTCTAAACTTCATCCCCAGCTTGGCATGCAGGGCACACGGTAGTGGGTTTATTTTTTCAGCAAGCAAGTTTCCTTTCTTCCAATCAACTCTGAGGCAATAAGAAGTGGGTTTCAACATGGCATAAATCTGCCAGCAGCATATCAAGGCTTCAGAATAGCAAGGGCACAGACAATTGTCCAGTGGAAAAGGAAAAAAAAGGTCAGAGCAGTAACTCTTGCAGTATTTGTTCCACAAACAGAGAAGGTTTACACAGCTTTTCTGGGCAATTATAGGGCAGGAAATAAATCTCAAGAGAAACTCATCTTCTCCCTCTTTTTGCAGTCGAATCTCTTTGCCTCCCGCCCCTTGCAATGTCCCCAAAATGCTTTGCAACAAGATGTCAGTTACACAACCCAAGGCTGAGCCCCAAGAGCCGGTGGAGAAGTGTATTAAATTTAATAGCATTGCTCCAGGTAATCTATGACCACTTATAATCAATTGTCCATGCCCGCTGCAGCATGACTGGAGCCATTTTCCCAGGCTGCAGGTGCAGGACTGGCAGAGAATGATCTTAGAGAGGCTGGGAGCGAGCTGTCACATGGCCTGGAGAGGCTGAGGGACAGGCAGGCAGCTCACCTCTGCTGCCACACTCCTGCAGAGGCAGGGTCCAAGGTCTCCTGGGGGATTGGAAAGCCCAGGCATGAGCACACCAACCCCAAAGAGACTATCATCTGTGCTGGGGGAAAAACAAGGAGGAACCGGTCTCTCTCCTTTGGCATCAACTCAAGGAGGCAAGAAAAGGATCACTCTCTGTTTTATGCAGAGGGAAATGATGCACGGGGAGATAGGAATGATTTCTCCTCTGCTGTGGCAGAGCTGGGAAACGACTGGCATCTCCTGCAGCTCCTGAAATCCAGTAACCCTTCCGCACTTTGCAGCGCCAGCATCATTCCACTGCTCAGGAGCAGCTCCAGGCTCCTCCACAGGGCTGAGGGGGAGCATAAGCAGTCCTGGGCAAGGGCCCAGGCTGGGAGAGCCCGGCCAGGCAGGCAGAGGGGAGAGGGAGGGGATGGAGTACGAGAGGAGAGCTTCGAGAGCAGGGCTTGCTCCCCCCATCCTTGCCATGCAGGAAGGAAGCATTGTCACACCCATCTCAACACTTCCCTTAGTGGAAGTGGTAGGAATTAGCTGAAGAGGTGACTGACCCAGATCCCAGGTCAGCTGTTGCCACCACACCAGCCAAGTTCAAGCAAGATCTGGGTCTATTTCTGATCTAGTTCTTCCAAGATAAGGCTACACTTAGACTCAAAACCCCAAGGAGCCACAAACGAGTACAAATGGACCAGACCTTTGCTGAATATGGTGCTTGCCTTCCACCCTGCTCAGCTCTCTGGGGACTTGGCAAGGGGCTGAATTTTGTTGCCAGCTTCCAGGAGGGCTGTAAGAGGGAAGAGTTACAGAACCCCAGTCTACATGTGCTGCATTTCACAGCACCCAGGGACAGGAACACATCCCTGGCTTTCTGAGCCTTCCTCTCCTCTTCTTGACCACAAAGGGGTTGAGTCCATGATAAAACGTGATCAGAAGCCACGTGAGATCAGTCCCAAGCTTGAAGCAAAGCTGTCAAGTGCAGCCAGGGAGGGACAGCAGCCTTCAGGCTCCCTCCATCTTTCTCCCCTGGCACTTATATGGACAAAGAAAGTACCTGTCACATTGGCATCCAGGAGAGAAGACAAACACAGGCACAGCCTCTGAGATGTGGCCTCCATCCAGCATCACAGCAAAAACCCTGGGAAAGGAAGAGGGTACTGAACTCAGCATCCCCATCACTCAGGCACTGAGCAAAGCCAGGTGCAGGGAGGAGGTGACAGCAAGTGACAGCTCCAAGTGTGCAGGAGCAATGACAATCTTCTCTCCAGCAACGTTTTCCTTCCCTAAGGCCCCAGCTCTCCTCCAGCCAAAGACAAGGCCCTAGTTCCACACAGGCAGCCTCCACACATCCTCATGCACACATGGGAAACTAGCTGAGCTTTGTCACAGCAAAGGACACCCACCACCTCCAAAATCCCCGCTGCCTCCCTGACCAGCAGGCAATTGTCTGAGCAATCAATCCTGAGCCAATTTCATCACGTGGAGGGAAGGAGAGCCAGAACACTGCTGTCCAGCCTGCTAAAACCGCTGCTCCCCTGAGGTCACAAAATTCAAGGCACTTTCACTGAGGAAGCGATAAGAGGCAGCGGGGTGCTAAACTGTCTACTTCAGCCCCGCGTTAATCTCGGAGCTCCTCCAAAGCCTGGCACGAAAGGGATCCATCCATGGAGCTGGCCCGGGAAGCGGCTGCTGGGCTCCTGAACAGAAACGCTGCCATCTAGAGGCCCCTTGCCCTGCCTGGGAAAGAGGTTGGGAAAACCCGGGAGGAATTTCCATGCTCCCGTGTGGAAAAGAGCTGTCAGAAGGGACGGGGAACCTGAGGTTTGGGAGAGCAGCATGGGCCAAACTCCAGGAGATTTCAGTCATCATTGCGCAGAGAGCTTTAAGGGATGTTGCAGCACTTGGGTCTTTCTTTCCTACTTAGGAGAGCTTGGCCAGAGCTTGGGGAACAATTGTTCCTTCTGCTTTGGGGTGTTTGAAAGCTTGTCTTGCCCTGGGCAACCCACTTGGAGAGATGTGAGCTGGGGAGGATTCTCTGCACCCTTGGGTAGGCCACCCTGAGGGGACTGAGCTGTCCTGCACGGAGACACCATCACTGCAGGGCTGTGAAATGGAAATAGGTGTGAAAGCACCTGGCTCAGCCGTGGATCTCAAACTCTTCCTGCACTCAAGAAAGTGCCAACCAGCCAGGCTCAGATCCCAGCAGACACCACTTCAAATCGGGCCCATACTCCACAGCAGAGACATCCTCCAGAACATTTTTTGGCCCATGCTGCTGCCTCTATCACCCAAGAGTGGCACAGCCCCAGCACCTCCTTGGCAGTAGAGGGAGGCAGGTCCTCCACAGAGGAACACGGTTCAAGCAATGGGACACTGGCAGGGTTGCCTGCAGTGTCCTCCACAGGTTTGTTCAGTGCTGCAGAAACCACACCTACCCCAAAGCACAAGGAAGGGGGAGAGCACGGCAGCCTCTATCCTTTCCAATGATACATGAACCAGCAGCCAAGGCCCAGCATTGCTCCTGTGGCTGAGATGGTGGCCTCCACAGCAGCAGCAAGCTGGACAAGAAGCTGGGTAGACCACAGGGGAGGGGATGAGCCAGGGAATTCAGCTGAGGTCAAAGGTAACATCCTCACGTTAGGTAAACTAAGGCTGGCTCGTTGAAGTCACTGGTGTAGACTGGATTGTACCAGTGAAGAACAGGAGCTGGAGCACGCAGCCTTCAAGCTGAAGAAACCTCTCAGCCCTACAGAGCAGCCTGCAAGCAAGATGCAGATCTCTAGCACTTTACTGGTCTCACCCTCCGAGATCCCCAGCAACAGCACTAGACAGTCACTATCATGTCCAGAGAGTGGCCTGGACCCCCTAACTCTGCCCCACGGTGAGTGCACACCCTATTGTGATCCACTGCCACAGTGGTGGGACACTCCAGTGCTCCCTCCACCTTTGCATGCTCACCTGGGAGCATCAAGCACATCCTCAAATCCAGACCAGTGCTTAGTCGGAAAGCTTTTGTCAGCAAAGATTAATTTCTGTGGTTTGCAGGTTTCTACCTGAGCTACCTCAGAGCTTGAGCTCCCTGGGGAGGAAAAGAAAAGATAATAAAATCCCCTGAATGTGTGATCAGAAAGGAAGTCTGATCAGGTGTCCTGCAGTCCTCTCATGTTTTTAAACTGGTGAATCACTGGAACTACTAAAGAAAAGAAAAATCACCTAGCCTGGGCCCTGGAAATCTAATCTGGGAAGGTGAGAAACTAGAAAAACACACTTGAGCACAGGTTTTGAAAAGAAACCACTCCTCAGTCTTAATTAGGGCTTGTCCAGATGAGGCAGCCATGAAGGTGCGTGCACAGGGAGCCGTGGTTAGTGTCCGCTAATGGATGAGTAAGAAGACACCCCAGGATTTAAGCTACCGGTGCCTCCGAGGACCGATGGAGGGGAGGCTTCTTAGCAGCTCTCTCTTCCTCTCCTCCACGGTCAGCAGGCTGGTGATGGATGTGTGAGTCCCAGCCCTCCTCTCCCACAGCACATCATTTGATTTGCCGCAGACGCGGGGCTGGAGGTCCCCGGCAGCGCTCGGCATGCCAGGAGAGGTCACCGTCTCTTTGAATAACGTCTTCCTAGAGTGCCAAGAAGTGACATCAAGCTTTGCCCCTTGCCACCCCCCTGGCATCAGAGGGATGCTAGTCAGAGTAGGGGTGAGAGGAGGCGCGTTCCCCGCCGTCTCTGCTGCCCATGCGTGATTTATACCCGCAGTGTCAGACGGGCACTTACAGACGGGCAGCGATGGCACACGCTGCCTCCCAGCGCTGCCTGGCAGAGATGCATGGCGATACTGCCCTGCTCCATGGCAGCCCAAGACTTCCTCCATGTCCCCTCCACAGAGGGCTAGCCCAGGGTAGACTGCTGTTTGCATGAAGGTGTTTAAAGGGAGAGCATCTCCTGGGATGTCACTCTGCAAGCAGGTGCGCTGGACAACCCAAAATGCTCCAAAGATTTGCTGCTGAGGTCCTGAGACAACATGTGAGCCAGCAACATGCTGACACAAGAGACACAGATCACATAAAAGGCACTTGCATTCCTTTATTCCTTTCCCAAACTTCCCTCTCCATCCCAGCACAGGCTGGCAAAGCCTGCCTTCTGCTCTCTGACCCTGCTTTGACAGACACAGCTGGTCCACAGACCAGCAGGTCAGACAAACAAGTGATGGCACGTGGCTCACAGAGCTGGATAGGAACAGCTGAAAGACATAAGAGACAGACCTAACCACAGAGGGAGTCAGCACTGTGAGCAAGGACCCCTGACCCCAGGTCTTGGTTGGAAAGCCCCCCTTCTCCTGGCATTTGCAGTTTCAAGTTGCTAAATGGCCTTTCTTTAAAACAAACTGAACATCTCACAACAGGATAGAGGTTACAGGTGTGCTTTCTCCTCATTCCTCTCCAAAACCCACCTTCGCCGCTGCTCATCAGCTCAGACATGAATACTTGTGAGCAGCCTCTCTGGAGCCATCTGATATTTACAGTGCCAACTCCACTGACCTCTCCAACCAGCAGCATGATGCAGGACTTGAAGGCATCACTGTGAAGCTCTCAGCCTGAAATTACAAACATTGTCCCACCACTGGGTCACTCACCACAAGATTTTCCACCACTGCAGCCGGCTGGGACCCTCAGCAATTTTCAGCTGCAAAGTCAGCATTCAGACAGGGCTGCTGCTGCTCTCCCAGCCATGAACTGGAAATTTAAAAACCACACTCTAGACAGGGAAGCTCTGGGGTGGGTGGCAAGGGGGGGGAAATGTTCATTTGTCCTTGGCAAAACGGCAAGGCAGCACCAGCAAACCCTTGGCTTTGAGGGCAGAGGAAAGCACTGGCAGCTACAAATTACTAATCAATGTCGAGTAACAACAACAGCAGCTAATAAGGAAGGGCTGATCAGCTTACTATGGCAGTAATTATTCCTGACACCAGCCCTCTGAAGGAGCATCCAGGCTTAGCACACTGTCTACCATGATGATAACCCAAGATAACTAGGGAAATTTTGTACTGGAAAAAGGGAGGGGGAAGAGAAAAAACCCTCAGCAATTAGCAAGAATTGTGGTGCTAATTACACTGCGAATGGTGTGCAGGCTTTGTCAGAGCTCACTTGAGCCTTCCAGGTGATGCCAGGGAGTGATGAAGTGCCAGCACACCTTTTCACGTGACAAACAACTCTGGCACCTGGTTATTTTTGACAACAGCACAACTCTCTGCTGCTGACACCGAACCTGGCACACATCCTTTGCCATCGTTGCCTGAGGAAAGCCTGTCACATCCATAGTGTAGTGGAGCTACAGTTCAGCTTCACATCACTAGGTGGTACTGAGGCCACCTAACCTGGGTACAGGACCAATTCAGGATGAGATACAGCCAGCACAATAATAGAAATCTTAATTTAGCAACATGTCTGAGGTGTGTCTGTTCAAAGCATGCTGCATTCATCCACAGCTGCCCAGGATCCTGCGGCAATGATGCTCTGCAGTGCTGCAGCAGCCCAGGCACAAAGGTCCCCATCACTTCCAGCACAGCCACCGGTCCTCCCACTGAAGAGAAGTTTCCATCAGCATCCCTTCACCAGCACAGGAAGAGTTACTGCATCCAGCAGGGGTAGCAGAGTGAATGTGTGAACATGCATGTGCTTCCCCCACGCACTTCTTACTGATAGGACAGGTGAGAAGAAAATCTAACAGCCCCCAAGGCTTGTGATCGCACACGCTCCTCACTCACCTCTCTGCCAGGCAGGCGTAATTAAAGGCACCGTTTTGTTGCACCCTTCATTCGAGGGGGCTGACAAATCACTCCCTCAGCAATGGTGTGTGTTTTATAGACACGAGCTTCTCGGAAAGGCAGCTGCTCTGGGATGCAGGTCACCGCAGTCACCGGCTCACAGAACCGCGAGTTCTGCAAGTCCAGAGACGAACGAAGAGGTTGCAGCTTTCCTCCACACAGATCAGTGCAGTCACAGCAGCAGCAAGAGCCACTGCAGCCTGTTCAGACCTTATCCTCTCCAGCTCTTTCTTCTCCCCCAAGACTCATAGGCTTTGGCACCTTACATAGGATGGGACTTCACCTTGGCCATGGGGCTTTTGCAGGGAGCGAGCCCCCTGTCAGGAATACAAAGCAGTCTGGCAAGATCCAGCAGTTCAAGAAACAGTGGAGGTACCCATGAGCACTGTGTTTCTGGCCTACAAACTTCCCAACACTTCCCATAGATGAGTCCTACTCTTCTCCCTCCCTTGAAGGGTGTTCTGTGCCAGCCCACCCTTCCCATCCCACACACAAAACTGTCATAAAGCCCACAATCCTAATACAGGGCAGCATCAGGGGGACATGCCTACCAGCCCTTGTACAAACAAAATCCTATTACAACAGAGATCCTGATTCCAGCCTTTATTTACAGAAATTATTACTACAAAGGACCCTGAGGGAAATCACAGTTCCATGCTGCATACACTGAATTCATCATTGCTAGGTAAGAAGCCTCATAGTGTTTTGAGACACACCGAGATGCAAATAACATCTGCGTTGTATGTCACAGAGTGGGAGACAAAAGGGAAAGAAAACAACCACAGCCTAAGTCACAGGAGGAGAGAAAGGGAATGGCATGTGTGTTTTGTCCAGCCCAAGGCAATTTTTATCCGCAAGGTGCACTAAATCCTTTGTGCCGCTCAATTAAATTTACAGCTGACCTAAGCACAGATTGTTGTTCTGCAGAGCTGTCCACACGGTGAACAGCCATGGCCCTGTGCAGACATGTGGGCAGCCCAAGGAGGGCAAAGAAGGGAAAGAGGTAGGGAGATGCTGCAGGGCTGGAACGGTTTGGAATTGCTACCATGTGCAGTATCATAAGCCATGCCAGCACTGACACCAAATCCTGTGCTGGAGCATCTGCTTTCAGGTGAGGGAATACAGATGAGGAAGGGGAGCAAACCTCCATTGCATCCTCCTGAGATGCCACATTTGGAAAGAAGGGAAACCCAAGACATCGAGCACCTGGGGCACTCTCCCACCTGCAACTCATGCACAGCCCAGCGATGCTGAAACACCAACACGGTCCAGCAGGCAGAGCGTTCCCCTGTCACAAACCTTGACTGGTTGATAGGAGCAAAGAGGGAAAAGGATTGTGATGTTCAACAGGGAACAGACAGATATTCCTGGGGCACATCAACCTGTCAGATGCATATTGTTCAGGCATACTAGAAGGAAGGAGGAAGAAGAAGAAGAGAAGGCAGCTGGCCTTACAAAAATCTACAGGATCTGCTCCTAAAATTTACCAGTGCAAAGCAAGCAAGGCATTGGAGAAGGGGAGGGGAGGTTTTTGACACTGCAGTGTGAGTACCATAGCACTATAAGGGTTTTAAATCAGAGAGCTGACAACAGACTGACTGTATGGATCACACCAGGCACCATCAGAATCACACACAGCCCTCTACAGAGAGCCCTTCTCCAGCAGAAGGGTCTCCCTCAAACTGCAGACACTTGTAATAACAGCCCATCATCACTTCGCTGTACACAGCCAGAAATGCTGACTTTAATGCCAGACCAAGGATGCTCTCAGTGCCTGACCAGCACACAGTTCCAAGCAATGTTTCTTCAGCTATTCCCATCCACCTAGAAATTATTAATCCCATCCACCTGAAAGTATCTCCCCAAGGTGAACCTCCCATGTCTCAACATTATCAGAGGAAAGCAAATCCTGACAACAAGAGGAAGGTCCCATCAGTAGACACTGATGGGTGAACGTGACAGTTCTCCAGGAGGGAACCAGGAGAAATGGTGTTGCTCAGGGACAACCCAGGTAGGACTGGCACATCAGAGAGGCCATCAGGGTGCAAGCTCAAAGGTTGAACCAGACTTCCAGAAACAGAGGCTAGAACCAAACCATTCCTTCTTTGTGTCCACAATCAACTCGCCTCCACCAGAAAGGGAGGCTGTGGTCTTCCTCACATCTATGGACCACAGCCAAGGCAGTAGCCTGGACAAGGCAGGGTAACACAAGGTTTGGCCCCTGCAAAGCTGTTCATCAGCATTTCAAGGTGAATCTGACACCACAGCTGGTTTCCTAAGTGTTAAGAACATGCTTTGCTCCAGCCTTTCATCTCAAGCAACACACAGCGCCAAAGGGCAGCTTGCCAAAATCAAAAAGCACATGCAGGACGAAAAGCATCACCCCTGGGAAATCTGCATCCAAGGAAGGCTGGAAACCTCCCCCACAAATCTGACAGAATTTGAATCCCTCCCCTGCTGAGACAGTCTCTTTCAATTTCTTCAGTGGATGTATTTCACGCCTCACCTGCAGAGTGACTGTTTCCTGGAGAAGGTGGAACCATGGAGAAGCTTGAGCACGGCATAAAGCCAAACCTGGATTGTGTCCCTTTTTTTTTACCCTTTCACCCCCTACTGCGGCATGTTAGGAGTGAGATTTCAGAGAGCCCAGCAATATTGTCAATGCCTGAGCCCCCTGCCAGCAGCCCTGAGCTGGCAGGAACAATACAGCCTCTTCAGGAACCCTTCCTGCTTGTTCTCTCCTCACAGCACAATCAGAGGCTAAACTCACACTCCAGCAACAGTGCCGTGGATGAGTCACCCTCGCTGCTGTCAGCTCCAATGATTAAGGATGAAATGGCATCACATCAGCAACGAGGTGGCTGCAGGACCACTGAGACAGTCACAGATTGGGACTAGGAAACAGAGCCCAAAGCAGGGACTTTCTCAAAAGACCCAACCTTTTGTCCAACTCCTACACAAAGCTCAGCATTGCTTCATAGCCTAAAACCAACTTAAACTTATCTGCTTGCAGAGACAGCAACCGGCTCTTGCACATGACTTTGGAAGATAAAACTTGGAGGGGCTCAACGACAATGTTAGCACCAAATTGTGTCAAGTTTTTAATGTTTTCAAGTTGGGAGTCCTGCAGGGTCAACAGAATTGGGCTCACAGATCATAACGGCTCTGACTAATCACAGCCAGCTCTTGGCTGGCTGCCTGATTAAAACTTGGATTACTCCAATGGGAAGCTGACCCTGACTTAAACTCAAGCCCACATTTTACAGCTTCACATTGCAGCTGCCAGGCTCTCCCTGACAGACCTTCTTTTATAACATTGCTGTTTCCTCTCACACTTCTGGTGAGCCACCAAGAATCAGGGCCATTAGCAAGGTCCCATAGTTGACAGGTCTAAGACAGCAACCTCCAGCCAGCAAACCATTGTGATACATTAAATAGTTGAGCAACTAAACACACTGGCTAAAATTACTTGCAGCAGACCATCAGTCCTGTCGGGAGGTCTCCCTAAGCTAGCTCACTTTAGTATTTATTCATAATAATACCAATATCTGTCCACTCACACACTTTTCCCTCAAGATGCAAGAACAGGAAGCCCATGGCAAGAAAGAGCCACACGAAGTATTAGATAAGGCATTTCAAGAGCACCTCCTCAGCTCCAAAAGGAGCCCCTGAAGTAGCCCTTGGCCTGCAGGACAGGTGCCTGTGTTCCTATGGCATGTGGAACCCTAAAAAGTCATGACTCACCAGGCATTTCCATCCCTGGAATTTGAAATGTAACAAACTAGATGATCTTTAAGGTCCCTTGAAACTCAAACCATTCAATGCTTCACAAAAGAGATCACCTCTTGCCCAAAGAGATATAATTTTGGTTGACAGCTGTAATGGACATCAGAGCCTTGTTCTCCAGGGGAGATTCGGCTGGAGATCACCTCTGGATCAGCTGTCTGGCTGGAATATAAAGGCAGGCATTGGCACTGAGAATGGTGCTTCAGGGACTGAGAGCTGATGCTTTCCCAAATGGCCAAGTAAAGCAGATAAAGGAGCTGTAGGTTGATTTGATGATTTAATCAATAAGATAATTATATTAATTCAATAGCTTGATACAAAGCCACTTCCTTTCTGTTTGATTTAACTGCGTTTCAGAATTTTCATGGCTGAGTTGATCAAATACATAAAATAGCAAATTTGTGCTAATTAATTAATATTAGATGTATTTTCCTTAACTATCAATTGCAGAGGCCCAGAGGCAGAGAGCATTATCACCCAGCCACCACATCATGACAGCCCATAGATTTGCATAGTCACCACACAGCCAACTACCACACAGCCAGCTACCTGTGCCAGAATTCATCCAAAATGCAGGACAACTGTGCCACGAGGAGACCTGCCAGAGAACAGAGATGCAGGTGCATCCACATCCTTGAAGCGTGGGCATCTACACTTAATAGAAATTACCACTTCTGGTAATGGAGTAAGGAAGGATTAATATCAGGTATACAGTTGTTTTCCATGTACAGGAAAGAGAAGTAAAGTGTCATCCTTCAGGAGGATGGAAGACTTCAGGGGTTCTCTTTTAGCCTTGTACCAGTCAGCAACACCACCACTCCTGCCCAAAAGCTACAGTTACATGGTGAGCCCCATCCCTACTCTTCATGCCTCAGAGAATCACTGTAAGAGGGAAAAACTGTGATAGCAACCTCTGCCTTGTTAGACTGCAGGGCATTCCTCCCCAAGGCAAGTGTTCTTCACTCTCCTTCCCACAAAGGTGCTCCACTGCTCCTGTTGCTGGGCAGCAACATTTGAGAAAGCAGACTGAAGATGCTGAGGAGACTGGAGGTGTCTGCCATGACCCTTGGTTTTCCTGCCTTTCCTGAAGAAGGACAAAAAACACACTCCCACACTCCTGCCTGCAACTACATCTATACAGTAATTCCCAGTGCTACCAGTGCTTTTGGGCTTGGTTCTTTTTCCTCCCTCTTTCTCCACCTGAAAATTTGCTAACCCCTGACACTGCCAGGAGAGATACAGTGAAGGAGACCGTAGGTCAGCCTTCTTCAAACAATTGCAGACCTTCTTGCCAGGTTCCTCTCTTGGTAATACCGTTCCTCCAGCAAGGAAGAAAAGCCTCTAATTAAAAAGACCCGGACAGCAACCCACCAACTCCCACTCCTGCCCTGATCAATGAAGCCTGCTAATTAAAAGCAGTTGACCTGAGCAAAGAATGGCTTGGAGGAGATTAGCCCAAGGGAGACAAGATTTAAGAATTAAATTACTTGACTGGTCTGTTTCGTTTTATTTTACAATCCCCATTCTTCCTCCTCCCCCACGCAGGTAAACGTTGGCTTTGAGGATCAGTCCCAATTTGTAAGAGCGAAGGAGCAGAAAGCACGGTCCTGCTGTTTAATTCACTGTCAAACACCACAGGCTGAGTGCTTGGGGCTGTCGGAGCAGCTGCTGTGTCTGATCACCAGGTGACAACTGAAAAATGGCCAGGTGGCACCTAATTTCTGCAGTTTGATTAACTAGTCCTTTGCACCCTGCCACATCAACAGGACTGGGGACAAACACACCGGCAGTGCCTCAGACACTCACTCTGGCTCCACAGCCAGGGTCTCGCTGACATATTTATCTCTGCCTGAACCCCCCAGGAGATTTACAGCCAGCAATCAAAGGCAGACAACCACCACCCAAAAGTAATAGTCCCCATCATCTGACCTGACCAGTGACTCAGTGGTTTGAGTATCCCACCACACAGGGCTATAAAGCAGGTGAGAATCCTAAGGCAAACCGACACACAGCAAACACACCACGTTCCACGTCTGGGATCTTGCAGGATGCACTGGCACTGCACAAGGAAAGCTCTCCTCTGGAGAGCTCTCACATCTAGTTTCCAGATTTTTGCCCTGCTCACGTCAGTGGGAACTGCAGGAGCTCAGCACTTCTAGAAACTCTGTTAATAAGAGGCAAAGCAGAAGAATGTAACGCTTCCCTGCTTCAGGAGAATTGGGTGCAAACTTGAGGTTTCTCCCCGTACAATTAGAAATTCCAGTGCGAAAGGGAAATATGTTCTCCTTCAACCACCAGTATTCAAGGGCCTTCACCACGGAATAACTTTAAGGGGATTTGCCCAGAGCAAATACATTCGCACAGAGAGAAAGAATTTTCTTGAGAGAAACAAGAAGCTTCCTAACCAAACGCTTGGGATTTTGTGTATGTTCCACGCACAATTTTGGCGTTCATTTTCTTTTTAAAATCACTGTCTTGGAGCTGAGAGGAATAAGACCAATAGCAGGAGTAATGGCAATCCTATCTGTGTAACTTATTAATCCAGTGCCCTTTTTTCTCTAGCGTGCCATTTATTTCCTCTTTGCCTCTGCTGTCACTGCAGAGCCCAAACGGTCCCCCCATACCCCTGACTGTTGATTCCAGATCTTCAGAGCATTTCAGCTTTTTCTCCCCCATGATTATTCTCTCTCCTTTTCTCCTTCATGCAGCCTGCAGCAACTTGCTTACCATTTTCCAACCAGCATAGCTGGACATATTTGACACTGAACTGACCACCAGAGCAAGGCACTTTCTATTTCAGCTGCAATTCCCAAATGAAAATCATACTCTATGGCTTCTTCCAGTCCCCTTAAAAAAACTCCCTGATAGCAGGGTGAAAAAGAAGTGATTGGGTAGCATCCAGCAAAAGGAGCTGGTCAAGAATTAGGACTCTAGGGCACTAACACCAGAAAAAAAAAAACCCACAATATCTCTTTATGAATGCCAGCCAAAGGAAAAATATTTCGGCACCAGAAACCTAAACATAGCCAAGCCATCTCAGTGAGGCAGTAATTTGTATTCCTCCCCAGCGAGGAAAGTGGTGCATGGGCACGTAGCAACAGACACAGAGTTAAACCCACAGCTGCTGCAAGACCAGAGAGCTGCCTCTGAGGTGCTCTAGGTGCCCACAGACCTGATGGGGCTCACCAAGCCCATGGGGATGTTATGACTCAGGCATTGTTCAAGCTGCATAAACAAAGATGTCTGAGATGTTATAATACGCTGTTACTCAGGCCTGATTCCCCAGCTGCCGTCCCTGAAGTAATCCCATCATTTTTATTACCAGGAGGGAGCCTATTGAAAACCCAGCCACTTTTCCTTCCAAAGGGGAGAAATTTCATCAGAGATGCAGCAAAACATCCTCACTTGACTTGTGAAGCAAGAGATTTCTTTAAAGAAAGGCGCTCTCTGCAGCAACACCTCCCTCCTGCCCTAAGGAAGAGAAGTACAGGGAGGCATGACGAGAAGCAAAGCTGGGTAGTCCATCAGAGGAGGGTGCTGAGAAGATGCAGTCCCTTCCAGCCAGCTGGCTGAAATTCAAATGCTGGATTAGTGTCTCTGGCACACTTCTAACAGGAGGCAAAGGAGAGAAACGTAGTGCTTCCTTCCAGCCTTTTGGATCTACAAACCTCTCCCAGGCAGCAGACATTCCGGTCCACCTAAAGGAGGCTAGAATTAGAAATTAGACACATTTGTCATATGAAATTTCCAGGTACAAGGAACAAACCTCAATTTCTATTAGGCAGAGATGCTGTAATAACACTCCAGCAGCTGGGAGCTCCAGTCAGGTGAAGGTCAGGGCTGCTTGGCATCCACTACAGTCACAGGCATCTCAGAAAACCAAAAGGAGCAAAGGACAAACAGTTCCCCTTGGCAAGCTCCCTCCTGTCCAGCTGGATACAACAGGCTTTGAAGGCTGGAAACTCAGCAGGGCTGGCTGCAGAGAAACACAGAGGAAAAGGGAGATATGGAAGAAGAAAAAAAGTTAATCTTCAAAAACAAAGTGGTTTTGTTCATCTTCTCTTTGGTCACCAAGTTAGCTCCAGCTGTGACTTGGGTCTAGGACTGAAAGGAGAACGCTAGCTGGAACCCTAGGGAATTGGAGTCACTTCTGTGTCTTCTTTGCACTGAGTTACAGCTCACATAAAAACGAGGGTGGCAAGCCCTGAAGGTGCCCTTTAGCCACACAAAGGGAAAAGTGCTGCAAAAGACAGACCTTGATAAAACACGATCCAAATGGGGACACATTTGGCATCCCTTGGGGTAGGTGACAGCTGCACAGGCAATCATCCTGACAGTGCTGGGCAGGGCTGGGGCTCTGCCTTTGGCCCACATCCATTCCGTGGAGGAGAACACGGGCAAGCGCAGGGAAACTCAGATTTGGCTGTGTCCTATTCCTCCCATCAAATCTCTGCAAAAGCAGCATTCTTCCACCTCCCCCCTTGGACACCTAACAAGGATCAGCAGCTGGAAGCCCCTTACCACTGCCAAGCCCAGCATCCAAGGACCTGCCATCTGTGTTGCAGCCTGCCTTTTGTACTGATTTGTTACATTTTCACCCTGATTGCACGCCTCGGGCAGGCGACAGTTGCTCTGTGCAGGACTTGGAGGAGGGGAGTTTTACAGCTTGGCTGCTGCCAACGCACAGATGTTACAGGCTGGGTCACGGCAAGGTGCTAAAGGCCTTCAGAAATGTTGCAAAGCATTAATTATGTTCCTGCAGCTGTTCTTTAACCCTCATCCGTGTCTCCTTTCTTCCATGGGCTGCCAGAAAGACAACTGCGAACGGGAGATCAAAGCAGGAGGCTTTGGAAAGAAGTAAGGCAGAGTCTTTAAAGGTTAAAAGGAACAGCATTCTGTGAAGACAGAGCTTTTTTTAAAGCTGTTTGTCCCTGCCACTTGCTTGTGCACCTCCTCTTCTCCTACTTTGGTGCAGCACTGAACTCCAACAGCATCCAAGATGAAATGGAAGAGGTCACCTAAATCCTGACACTTCACAGAGCACGTCTCAGCTTGAAGGTTGATCCACCAGCTTGGGAATACTTTGTCTCGGAAGACTGGAGCCAGGAATGATTGGTGGCATGGGTTTAACCAACCCTCCCATCTGTGCAGATACAGAGATGAGGGGTTTCCCTGGTTTTCCACAGGTTTATGTGAACCTCTTTAAGCAAGTCTAGAGGAAGGCCACAAAGATGCTCAGAGGGATGGAACCCCTCTCCAATGGAGATAGGCTGGGGGAGTTGGAGCTGTCCAGCCTGAAGAAGAGAAGGCCCCAGGGAGACCTTAGAGCCCCTTCCCATGCTGAAAGAGGCTACAAGAGAGCTGGAAAAGGACTTTGGACAAGGTTCTGGAGCCACAGGCAGAGGGGGAATGGCTCTAAACTGAAAGAGAGGAGGTTAGATTAGATATTTGTACAACATTCTTCCCTGTGAGGGTGGTAAGGCCCTGGCACAGGCTGCCCAGAGAAGCTATGGCTGCCCCATCCCTGGAAGTGCTCCAGGCCAGGCTGGACAGGACTCAGAGCAACCTGGTCTAGTTAGAGGTGTCCCCCCATGGTAAGGGGGTTGGAATGGGAAGATCTGTAAGGCTCCTTCCAATCCCAACCATTCTGTTACTCTGTAGTCAGAAAAACCCCATTTTGCCCAAGCTGGACCAGGGCTGTACTTAAACAGGCCGGTGACTAAACTGACCTGCAGAACCCAAGCTTAGAGCTTCTCCCATCCCTGCTATGGCAGCTGGGGTTATGCCAAGTGTCAAGACTGCATTCAAGCATGTTTACCTGGAACAGCTCTGGGAGAGCAGGAACCCAGGTCCTCCTGAACTTGCCTCATGTGCTCCAGTGCCCTTGACAGCCACCACGTGCCAGGGCTGACAAGACACCTCCCAGGGTTCCTGAACAGGCACTTCTCTGGGCAATGGGAGCCATGGAAAACATGAAGCTACTGCTGAGGAAGTAGATCCATGCCTACAGCATGCTGCTACTCAGAGCTGCCACTGCAGGAAAGCAGTTAAGGAGGTCTGCACCCAGATTTGAGCCCTGCTGAACATCAGGGCTAACGAGTATCCACACACCACCAGGGCAGCCATGCTGGTGCTAAAATTCCAGCCTGCCTGGGGAGGCATCTCCATACCCCACAAACCAGAGGTTCTCAGGGGGAGAGTTTGTCCATTGCTTATCTTCAGACCAGCTGCAAAGTAAAGCTCCATCTCAAACACGGGCATTCACTAGGCTATCTGCATGGGCTGGGCTGCAGCTGTGCCACAGGACCATGAGTGGGCTGATAAAGCCCACCAGGCTCCTGAAAGGCCTCTCCCTCCCCTATTCCCCATGCTTTAAGCTGCAGTCAAACAGAGCGTAACTCCCTTTAAGACTTGCAGATGTGTTTCTGAATCTGGCTGGGCAGCTTGTGCTGGCAAGAGGGAACAAGATTGTCTCTGGAATCCTTTGTGCTGCAGCTCTCTGTGCACAATAGGCTACCACGCACTCGGGGGCTGAATAACTTTTTATGCTAGAGATGAAGCAAGCGGGGAGAGAAAAAAATAATACAGGCACAATAGCAAACAAACAAGCAGAGAGAGAGCAGAGTGATGGAAAAGCAGGCAGGAATAGAAACGCTGTGGTGCCCAGACACATTTTCCAAACAGTATCTCCCACATTCAAAAAGGCATAAAAACTAATAAAGAATAAGTTTTTGCCTGACATCTCCTGGACGTGCCTTTGGTTGGGGATCATTAGGACTCAGCACGCTGGCCAGGACTTGAACTTCTGCAAAATGGCCCCAGACAGCTGCTGATACCCTCAGCTGCTGCTGGCACAAATGTTCACTCCTCTGCATCACTTTGGAGTGATGATAACTAAAAAAACAAAACAAAAACCCCAATGTCCAGGCCTTGAAAGGGGATCCACGATAGCATTAAGCACTGACCCCCAAGACCACGTAACAGCAGACTGAGCTATGCTGACAGCCACAGGGGAAGGAGCTTCCTCCAGGTAGCTCAGGAGCCTCACCCCAGATGCCCAAATAGGATACAATTCCTCCCACACCCAAGCAGTGTGTGATGGCTTTCTCCCCTTCCCTCTGGGGAAGCCTGCCCCTGGGTATGCAGCCATTTCAAGCAGGAATTGGAGATCAGAAGTGCTACCCTAACAGTCCTTACCCCCTAGGCTTGGGCTTGCCTTCCCTGGGCAGCCAAACGTTGGCCAACATCAGATTCCCACCAGGATGTACCAACAGCCAAACAAAATCAGATTAAAGGCTTTGCAGGAGCAGTTTTTGTGTTAAGACATTTCTGGACACCCTCGTTGTGCCTAAATATCAGAAGACAATGTTTTTGTCTGACTAATAGAGCTCCTCAAACCATGTGGTCCAGGCTGGCTATTTTAAAACAACATTCAGCAGAGACTTTTGTTTCTGACAGAATAATTTAACATCCCACTCTTGCTGAGTACTCTCACCCGCAGGTATCAGAGCAGATCAGAAAGGCTCTGCTGGGAAAAACCACAGAATCATTAAGTTTGGAAAAGACCTCCAAGACCATCAAGTCCGACCATGGACCCAGCAACGTAACTCACATCACCTGTGATCCTGGAGCAGAAATTCCTGCCTGCCCAAAAGGCCCCTCAGCAGGGACATGCAGAGAGGCAGCTTCTCCAGCAGCCTCTCCCAAACAGCAGCTTTCCTCCTTCCACTCCTTTTTCCAGCGTTCTTTATTTATTTTTTAATCTGCTTCCCCCCTCTCCCCCGCCCCGACTCCAAATTCAAGTTATGTAAATTTTACAGAGGGGCTGACATCTTCAGATGAAGACGATCCCATTGGTGTTATTGTCTGGCTGCCAGCCCCTGGGAAACAGGCAAGGCACGAGGGCGGTTGCTGTTTTTAACCGGAGGCCGTGTCTGACTCGAGCGTTAGGGGAGTTAATGAGCACTGAGCAAAGGGAGGGAGGGCTGGCAGAAAGCAAACAGGGAAAGCTTTATTTTTACATTTCATTATTTTTATAAGAAAAATAAGCCTGGGACCTTAAGGGAGGCCTAAAGGGGATTTTTAAAAATTTTTTTTTTTTTTTTTTTCAAGAAGAACCTGCTGAGAAGTCCTGTGCCTAAACAGCAGGGAGGTGCCTGGGTCTCCACACAGGTTACCTTGCTCTTTTAGGTTTCTCTGAGTGTGTACACACACACTACAGCTCTAGGGGAGAGTCCTCCATGGCCCACTCCACCCATCCAACCCCATCCCACACACAGGATGGATCTGCACAATTATCTTCCCTTGGCAGTCACAGTCTCCAGGCTGCCCCAAGGAGTCCAGGCAGGCTGGGATCTCCCTCTCCAGCTCTAAAGCAGATTCAGGCCACTCAGCACCAAGCAAGTTGAAACCAAAACCAGTAGTCTCTAGAAAAGATGGATGGGGCCAGCAAGCCTGACACACTTCTCCATAAAGCAACAGGGAAGAGGTTAAAAGAGAAGATTTATGGGCATATATCTCTGCCAGAACCACCAGGTGATCATGTGTACACATTTCTCTACTCTAAGACCTAATTTCCCACCATTTCCCTTGATTTGCTGTTCCTATTCTCCCATTTCCTTGATTTAAGGCCCAATTATTTCTTGTCTTGTTGCCAGTGAAACAAAATATTTCATAAGCACTCCTGCTGCCTCTCGCCACTCCCTCCCTCCTTTGGATGCTGGTTTCAATGTCTGACTCATGCTTCGTGTTCTCTAAAATTTAGAGTATTTTAGTGAACACCTAACAATGATTTTACCATTTTTCTCAGTGATACAAATGGGATTTGGCACCAACTAGCTCGCTGTTGGAATTTAAGTGAGTCCGTGGCTGCCACAGCTCTGGCAAATCTTTCCAAAGCAGTCTCTGGAGACTGTCACCTGGGCAAGATTCCATTGTGTCCTTCACAAGGTTTGAGCCACACATCCTGGGCTGAGCTGGAGGTGACTCTGTGCTGGGATAGAGAGAAGAGCAGACAAGTAAAATCTGTGGTTCATCCAGGCCAGCCCCAGCCCTCCAAGGGAGAGTTGGGGACTACCAGCCATACACCAGTCCAGGATCTGGTCCTCCTCCTGAACGATACAGACAAACTCTGCCCTCCTTAAAAGGAAAGAATAATGTCACTGGTGGGTCCCCACTCTAAACTTCTAAGCATCATCAAATCTTCCAAGTGGTTCATCACAGACTGGCTTCTGTCAGCCTACTGAGCACCAGTCCTTCAAAACATTCCTAGGCAAACACCCTCCCCTCCCCTTGGAGCAACAGTTTTACAACAAATTTCCATCCCTCTTCCTCCTCCTTGCCCAGGCTTGCATTTCCATAGCATCCTCCTACTAGCTCCCACAGCCATACCCAAACCTGCCCCAAGACAACACGAAAAAGACAGTTAAAAGTGCTATTTCAATATTGCCAATCTTTTTCAAAGAGATGGATCCATAATGTTAGGTGAAATTAAGCACAGATCAAAAAGGGTTCCTTAGGCCATGAGCCTAAGAGAAGGACAAAGCTCAACATTGCTCTGGATCAAGCTGAACATGGACTCAAAATTGGTTCTCCTCAATTCATGTAGATCCCCAAGACCGTTTGGAAACATGACCACAAGCTGCTTACAGCTACCTGCACAACATAATTCATTTAGCCTTCATTTTGTCCCAAAAAAAGCCCCAATGAAAACCAAACATAAAACCGCAACTCACTGGACATGCAGCCTTTCTGTTCAAAGGCTGTTGAAAAAATCTCAAATTTGAAAGTTGTAGCTCACCAGCTGGCTCTCATTTGGGTGGCTCTCCAGAGATTCTAGTCCTTCCAATGGCTGGCTGGAAACAGCAAGGAGGAATCACCTTGAGAATACAATCAGGAGGAAGGAATAGGATGAGGTACTCTCTCCTAGGTATTTATGCCTGTTCTCTTCAGCCACACAAACATTTACCACAGCACATGGAGAAGTGTCCAAACCTGATCTCATGCTCAGATTTGGGCTCAAGTGGGCCAGAGAGCTGGACACAAGCTGGGAGATGCAGAGCCCTGTCAGAAATCAGGCCCTAGAACACTGCAATGGAAAGCCCTAAGAAGGTCAAAACATTCACACATCCCAAAGCAGGCAGGATCCGGTCTTCACACCCACCATGGCTGCTGGCAGCTCGTTCACACATTTCATGAAGCCTGAGGGACAAGCTGAGGCCTGCAATGCTGTTTTGCCACACCAGACTTGCCGCTCTCTTAAGAGATTGGGCAACTTCACTCCAAAAAGCTTCACAAAATAACTGACCACCAAACGCCACCAGAGTGAGAACACTTTGGTCTTTGGTAACCCAAGAAAGGACTGAGGTTTGTTGCAGGGGCATCTCTTTATCTGAACTTAAAAAGAAGAAAACTAGCCCTAGCTAGAAATCCCAAGTAGGAATGGAAAACGTGAGGAAAAACTTGGAAGACTCTGCAGATTTCCCTGTACAAGGCCATCATCTCTTCACAGCTGGAGCTACACAAGGCAAGACCTCCTCTATTTTGAGTGTGGCCTGGAAAAAGCTTCAGGGACCCCACCTGCCATTCTGTGGGGCATCAGACCTGCTCTGGACTCCTAAGGATCAGCCCAGTGAGGGCTTCTAAGTTCCACTCACAGCTTGGGGAGCTTTGGGGATCAGTAATCCCCAAGATGTGTAAAATCCAGAGGCCTCAGAGGATCCTAACCAGGCTAACTTCATCCCTCCCTCGGTACAATGAGCTCTGCTAACTGTATTGGCCTGAAGGTTAGTAGATTAGTGTCACTTTTAATTTATCATGTGGCTGTGGCTGGCTGGAGGCATCACCTCCAGGGGAAGCTGACTCACCCTAAGCACACTGTTTTCTGAGGGGCCAGCCAATCCTGCCCACTAGACCAGCTTCCCTTCAAGCTACCTGTCAGCCTAGCACAGGCTGGACAGCCCCCAAAAGCTGACACACCACGGTTCATATTCCTGGCAAGTACCATCACAGAGCTTAAATCCCCTGAAAAGTACTGGAAACGGTAAAAGCTGGCCATTAGGGTAGTTTTATATGGAATAGATATTCTAGGCTGTAAAGTGTGTTCGGAAGGGCCATTACACTCCCTCCACTGCCTTTCCTCAGAGGAAAGAAGATAAATGTCCAGATGGATGTTCATAGCCCAGGGTGATGGAAATACAACATCCTCTGGAAGAGCGAGCGGCAGCAGCAGGGAGCGGAGACGCGCAGAGACTCCGCTCGGAGCCAGCGTGACCGGCTTCCCCAACATCCCACCAAACCCAAACCACCCGTGGCAAGCCTGCTCCAGGGCCTTTGTGCCACTCCTCCAGCACCCCAGGTGTGAGGTGTTAAGGAAAGAGGTGCTCATTAGAGAGCCCACCGTGACCCTGGACAACACAGCAGTGTCAGGGATGAGTCAAGATAACGAGACTACATCATGTGAGCAGCGCAGTGCCTCTGTGTGCTTTCTCTGCTGCCCAAACAAATCCTCTCCCATTTGATTTGACCATTCCACAAGCACAGGGATGAACTGTGTGGTCCTCGGGGAGCTCACTAAGCCAGTATTTCTGCAGGAAACAGAAGCTTGTGCACCAGAATCTAAATATAGCTTTAAAAAAATAAAATCAGCCTCTGCTCTATCTGATCAAGAGAAAAGTGTTTGGAGGGTAGATTGAGACAGGAGTGTTTGCTCAGATTTATGGGGAGGCAGAGGAAGTTGGAGAGATCTGAATTGAATCCATCCCTTGAGCGGAAGTGTAACTACATAACCCTGAAGTCCAGCTATAATTTCCTTTGCAGCCTGGCAAAATGCCAGAGGTCCCTTCAACCTCAGCTGTTTGTGATTCTGAGGGATGCAGAATTTATGGGACTCTATTTTGATGCTGGGAATAGGAGGGATATGGTTAGGGCCCCAGCAGATCTTCTATCGCTCATCCCACCTCATCTGATTGAACCCAAACATTTGTTAAAAAAGAGCTCCAGCCCTTTTCCCAAAAGGAACTGTTGAAAGACATTTATAGCCGTGGAAGAGCAGATGTCCACCAGAGATCAGTTTTTCATTCATCCATGGGACAGATCAGATCAAAAGAACAGGGACAACACAAACCCTAAAATGCACAGGTCCTCAAATGCTGAAATATTTTTCAGTCTTTTCTTTGCTAGATTGTGGGGGGAAAAAAGACAGCAGGGAAGAGAGATGTAACTTGGTTTACTGGACGCTCCTAATCGAGCTCTAGCGCCTAGGATCAAAGATTAGTTGATTAAAATCCAATTTCAAAGCTTATTAACTTTTGAATGAGAAATGCTTCTATGGTGAGCTTACTTGGGCAGGCTATTTCTGGCTTGGCAGAAGTGGCTGGTAGGGAAAAACAGCTCTTTGCTTATCAGTACCCAGCTTAGACCCAGATGAGGCAAGAGGATTTCATCTCCTCAGACCACTTTAAATCAAGACTAAATTAAAAAAAGGACTTCCCTTAAGCTGGATATTAAAACCAGCTGGGCATTTCCCCTTCATGCCACCACAGCTCATTTGAAAACCATGCAGAGCCTTTGTGTTGTTTTGCTAAGTTACCCAAAATTCAATTCCCTGCACGGTATTCTGGTCAGGCGGGCAAGTGACAGCTCTGACATGAAGTCTCGAAATACCTTCAGCCCATGTCCTCCTTGCCCAAGCAGCTCCTTGTCCTCACAGCAGCTGTGCCACCACAACTGGCTCTGCCCCACTACAAAAGGGGCAGGAAACTCTGGCACTGCCAGCTGAGAGAGATGACAAGCCAAGCTGAGATCTGTTTGCTACAGGCTCTTATCCTGAGGGAGATAAATGCCAGCTCCTAACCTGAGATCCTTTCAGGACACCCAAGAATATTTTAAAACATGTAAGATACAGAATCATTTAGGTTGGAAGAGACCTCTGAAGACGTAGGGTGGAGCTGCATCCTAAGCACAAATGGGGGTTAAGCACTACCTTTGGGGAGCCAGTTCATCCCATCCCCTCCTGTTTGAACTAATTCTAGTACTGCTTGCAAATAGTTTTCCAGCTTGTCTGCTCTTTCCCAGGCACAGCATCTCAGAAAGATGAGAACTGCAACACACAATCCCACAGCAAACTTGTTCAGGTGATAAGGGCCCATTTCTCTCTCAGGTTTTCAGAACATCTCTCATCCAGGGAAACAGTATTTATAGGGCCATCTGTGCCCAAACAATGGGCTTCATCTCTTGTGCAGAAGGACTGAGTTTATCAGCTGAATGCAGTCATTGTCTAGATCATCTATTGATGGGGACTCACACTTGTGTTGCAAAGGTGCCAGCTGTGAAGCACCAAGGTCTGGGTCTGACTCTTGTCCTGCTCACACTGAAACACATGATGTGTCCCTCAAAAAGCACCGGAACAAGAGGAGGTTAACACCAAAGCAAGGGGGGAAAGGCAATTCCTGCTACTGTACTTTAAAGAGGTAAAGCAGCAGGCAGTCTGGGTGACTAAGTTTGCTTTGAAGAGTGGTTGGTGACAGCTACATGACAAATACCTTGTCCCTCTGGGAGGCACTTCAATAGCTTCTTTCCTCTCTCCCAGAGCAGTGTGGCTGAAGGAACTCCAATTCCAGACACTTTCAGACCCAACTCCAAACAGCCATCAGATCAATAAATGACACAGCAAACACTGACTTCTCCCTGGTTCAATTAAATCTTAGCTTTAACCAAGGAAAAAGGAGAAGTCTTGCAACCTGCCTCCGGTATACATGAAGTATGTAGGAGCTCTTCAAAAGGATTCCTGCTCCTGCAGATCAGACACAGACTTTCAGAAGAAGAAAATCAGTTATTTCCACACATCTTGTTGCAATGTTCAACCAGGTTCCTGTTACACATAGTGCCTCTGGGGGAGGAAGCAGTGTGGACAGCACAAACCCGAGGCCTCCCCCATCCCTGACAAACCCTGAGCATACAAATAATAGAAGAAAAGGGCATAGCTGCAAACTTCACCTCCACATGGGCACAGCAGGGATCCATTCTCTGAAACCCAGCCCACAGAAAACTTTGAACATAGACAGAAAATGTTGGCATAGAAGTGATGTAGTATAAGACCTCAGGCAGCTCTTGCCTTGGGGAAAGAGCACGTGTTTCTCCTCTAAACTGTACAGAGGTCAGGATGGAAAGGCACAAAGTTTCTTCTATGAGTAAAAAGCTGTTTCTTAAAATGCCTCTAGAAGGAGAGTCTGACTCTCCTGTTACTCAGCCTATGCCACTACACCAGACCAAGGGCTAAGGGTCCCCACACAACCTGGGAAAGGGCCAGGACGTCAGCATGGGTTTAAGTGCCACCCTTGAACTCCACCTTGTTCTCCCAAGAGCAGTAGCCCTGCTCTCCTGCAAGCTTACCTTGTGTATTCCAGCAGCAAGCTCCAAGTGAGCTGTGAAACAACACTTGGAAGCAAAGGCAACACCAGATCAGCCAGGCAAACACTGAGGAGAGGTGACAGTAACAAGGAAGGTTATGTTTAGCCTGACATCTGTGCTGTTTGGAAGCTCTCTTCACAGGGAAGAAAAAAATAGCTTAAGAATAAATCTTTTACTTGGAAAACATCCAGTCTGGGAATAAAAAACAAGAGTATAAGAGAATGAGTAATTGAATGGAGAAAGATTGTTGAGCAGGTGAGGTCAGGGGATGAAAGGAGCACAAACAAAGGACCACCAGCACAGGAAGGATTTGGGGCAAGCAGCCATCTTTGGGGCAGACAGGCATGCTCTGGCTGTCTCACCAGGATCATCTTTTGGAGGGGAAAGAACAAAGCCCTGTGCTGCCTTCACTTTGCACAGACCACACTCCTACAACAGAAGGAACCAGCTCCATTCTTCCCTGGGCTCTTCCATCCCAAAGCCCAGCAGAAAGCCAGATGCCAGGCAGGAACTGGGAGCTACTGGTGAAGGTAGCCCCGTGTGGAAGACATGGAAAGTCACTGAATCTGGGTCTCAGTTTGGAGCCAGCTGCTGCACATGGTATCCTAACATCACAGAGCCCACCTGCACCTGCTCTGAAATGCCCCAGTACTTCCCTCTCTATCCTCACTCAGCCCCACCTGGATCACATCCTACTGTGACAGCCAGTGCCAGTGGAGGAGGAGAAAGGCACACGCTGTTTGCTCAAGAGCAGTTCAAGCACATGTGATTGCAGGCACATTCCCATCCACTCTTCCAGTGCCCCAGGAGCCAACACACCATGGCAGCAACAGCCCACTCCAGTTCCAAGAAAGCAACGCCATGCTTGGTTAAAATTCCAGACAAACAACCACCCAGGTGACACAATCCAGCTCCAGACAGGCTTGCTAGGGATATTTCCCCATTACTGCTTCAGTGCTGAGTGACAGATCTGAGTCCCACTGCATTACAGGTGGTTGCAAATCCAATTTCCTTCCCCAAAAAACAAGGCATTTTTGCACCTGCCTCAACCCCCCTGCAACCTACGTAAGGATGGAGCAACCGGCTGAGCAATGAGTGCAAAGCCCACATGGCATTAATCCTCCAAGTTCATATCAGAAATCCAAATCTCTAATTTACTTCATCCTGAAGTCACTTAAATGTAAGTATCACTCCTGGTCCTACTTCTGTATTTATTTTTCTGGTTGCAGATATAATTGTTATACTAACAGTGCTTTAGTTGTGATTATAAATACCCAAACTCCCATGCCTATGTATGTGCAGGCACGCATCCACACACGCTCATTCTTCCACCTCTTGAGAAATGGGTCTGTTCCGCTTTCTTCTGCTACTGATAAAATATTGATTAGGGAATTTGAAAATTTGAAATGATTTAGGAGTCCCTGGATGGGAAACGTAATGTACTGTGCCGGTCGCATTATGAGCCATCCATCACCTGTCAGCAAGCAGCAAGAAAGTGACAGAATCAATACAAACGTGTCTGAAGATGGGTTTAATTCATTTCCCTTCCCCCTCAGGCCATGGCTGGAGCATCCCAGCCGGAGGAGAAGGAAGCTCAGTAACACCAGCCCAACCTCAATCCACCCAAAGTGCAAGGGGGTTAACTTCTTCCTTGGCAGTACAACCACATCAGGGCCAAGATGGGTGACCTTGGCCACATTCCTGGGGGAGTATGGCCAGGCCAGCCAGCCAGGAATTGCTAAATCAGACCCTGAGGGCTGCATTCAGCTGCCCTTGTGCCCCGAGATGGTCTGGGGTACCTGTGGCATCCACATGGGTCACAGCACCTGCACAGCTCCTACTTGATGCTGCTCTGGTTGACTTGGGCAGGTTGTTATTTGCCCCTAAAGCCTCCCCATGGCTGGTAATTCCAGCCTGTCCCAGCATATTTTATGCCATGAAACCCTCCCATACATTAGTCTGCCTTCAGAGGGACCAGACTGGCCAGCAGACAGTGTGAATCTCTCCTTGCTTCCCTGTTTCCCTTCTGCATCACCCACCTTTAGTCAGCATGGCCTGATCCAGCTCCTTATTCCTCAAGCATTTGTTGTTTCTCTCTCACCAAGAGTTTTAAAATAACATTGAAAAAAGAAGAAGGGGTGAGCAGAATCCATCCGTAGGGCGATACATCATCCTCCTGCATTTTGCGGATGGATTCAATTGGCCTGTGATCCTATTTTGCAGATTCCCTTAGAGCACTGTAATTCATCCTGCAAGGCATTTCAAATGAGACTGGACAGAGCACCAGAGAAATGACAGGAGTCAGGCGCCCTGCCGTGCTCCCCAGGAGCAGAGAGGGTGACCAGGCAGGCTATTGCTCATGTGTGATTACAGCTAATTATTCCAGGGCACACTGCAGGAGGTGATGGCAGCACAAGGGCAGCTCAAACAAGGCCAACAGAGTTCCTAAAAGCTGCTCCTTAAGTCAAGCCAGCCCACCACAGACTACGTTAGGCAGCAGCACTGACCCTGGCTGTAGAGCACATAGTGTGGCACAAGGGATGTTCCACAGCACAAGACAACTTTTGACCTGCCAGCTGTGGGTGGAAGACCCAACAGCCTGCTGGGTGGGAACAGGAGGATCTCCAAGCTTCCACCTTGACTGGCTCTTTGTCCCAAGAGAAGTCTGACAGACAACCCTTCTCTCTTCCTGACATCTTTCAAGGCTCCAAGGACGTAGCGCAGGCCAATGGAGGCAGCACAGGAGCAAGTACTCATCTTCTGGGCAGCAAGTTTCTCCTCTGTTCTTTGGCTGATGATGTGGCTGCAGGTATGACTTCTTGGACAAAACCTTCTCATTTATTTTGATCTTAATTCCGTTATTTAATAGACTGCAAAGCCCTTAATGTGGGAGTCTCCACTACTGCGACTGTGCAAGTCACTCCAGATACATCCCTTCTACCTCACCATCCCTAATAGACTCTTTAAACAGTTTCCAAATCCAGCAGAAGTGCTCTATTTGCTGCCTAGTATGCCATATAATCTTTTGCAGAGGTAGTATTGATCTTATTAAACCTGCAGCCATCGAGTCCTCAAATGTGTCTCAGCATTTGCTTGCCTACAGCAAAGCAAAGCACCTCTTTCAGCCCCACAGCAATGTGCAGGTGACAGCACCAGCCTACAGTGACCCGGAGACAAGAGGATCAGTGCATTCCTGAGAACAACTTAATAGTCAGTGAAGCCATAGCTGTAGGGTATTTAGTCAGAAGCAATACTCCGTCTCAAAAAGAAATGTCTGAGTCATTTTAACTGCAAGAGACAGAAATTAGGGACTAATTCAGGCCGTAACAGGTACTGAATGCCGAGTCCAGAAGCAGCTCTGCTCATGGCTAATGGATTTTACACAGTGAGACTGGCTCAGGGCTCTCAGCTCATTGCTCCAGAACACTCACAAGACTCACTCGCAGCCACTGTGCCAAATTCTCTTCACGCATCCATAAAGGGAGAAACTCATGAGATTATTTGCATGGTCCTCTCCAAACAAGCAACCCTTCCCACAGCACAGAAGCTGGATCCAGATGAGAGACGGGAGGCTGTAGGAGGCTGGGTGGCTGGGCAAGGAAAGCAGCATTAAGATGCAAAGCACAGAGCTGGAACTCTAAAAAAAGATATATATACGCATCTGTATGTGCAGGTACACGAAGCTCACCTTTTTGAGGGAATGCAGCACCACAGTGTGCTGGGAAGGCAGAGGCACAGAGCACAGCCTAACCAGATGTTTGCCTGACAGAGCATCAGCAGTGGGTTTATGTTCCCAGGCTGCCCTGGCAGCGACATCCAAGGAGAGGACAGATGGCAGCTCCACAGCAGAGCATTAGGACCATGACTCGTGTCTTTCTTCTAGACAAGGCTCTGGTGCTGCCAGCTTACAGCAGGCACTGAAGGAAGGGGTGATAAGTGGCCACCGTCTGGCCCAGAGGCGCTAGGGTGCCAAGCAGAGGGGAGAAGGAGGCACGGCTTCCACCCCTTTGACATTTGTGCTGACCCAGTTGTGCCAGCCCCGCCCGTCAGCCCATCCGTCACCCTGCTGCCTCCTGCCGGAGCCTCGGGACCTGCAAAGGTGGCTACACATGTTGGACTATTTGTCTTCTCAGGTTCTTGGGACAAGGGGCCTGACAGCCCTATTAGTTATCTCACAAAGCAGAGCCCAAACACAGCCCCAGGGAGGAGGACAGGGAAACAACCCCAGGGAATAAGAGAACATCAAAGCCACATGGCTCCCAGTTTCCCAGAGAAAGGAAAAGCAACAGTACAGCCTGAGAACTAAAATCCTTGCTGGAAATACCTGGGGAAGAACCCTGGAAGCTGAAGCTTTCACTCATGACCTGTCATCTTTCCTTAGCCAAAAGTAAGTTGATTTTGTTAACAGGCAGGGATCATCCCCACTTTCAGCACTGATCTTTAAGCCTCGTCCTGGGATGTGCCCAGGCTGGGAGACCTAAACTACTCTTGCACCAACCCCAACTAATGCTGCAGTCTTCAAGAAGGCACATCCTTGCTCTGGGAACCAGCCAGCCACTCACACGCACTGCTGTGAAGAGGAAGAAATACTGATCCAAGAGCCCAAAGAAGTCATCCAAACCTATGTGATGCCCACACATCCTGGAAGCAGCAGGTAGGGACCTGGATCTCTCTGTGTCGGAGGAAAACCAGGATATATGGTTTTCATATATCACAACAACAGCTCATCAAGGTGCTGAAAGCACCAGGCACAGAGGTCAGATGACTAAGAATTGCACTACAAGTCCTCAGAACACATCAGTGGGATGTCACATTATCTTATTCCAAAAGAACAGCAAGAGAAGTGCCCTGCTCCCCACATTGCCAAATCAACACTCCTCCAGCCAGTGTGTTTCCAGTGCAAGCATACACCCAGGCCGTGCATCAAGGCAGCGCCTGACTTCCCACATAAGATGGTTTTTAAGTAGGGATCTCCACGTGAGTGATTATAACCCAGCCTATCACTGTCACCCAAAGCTGCCCACCTGCCCTGCCAACACCTCCAGCAGAGCAGAATCCCAGCCAGCACCAGTTCCAGGATCTTCCCCAGCCGTTCAGGACACAGCCAGAAGGCAGAGACTGAGCCAAGGCTTTGTAAAATGGAGCGTGTCGTAGGTGGGGAGGAGGGAAGACAGCTCTTTGAGCAAGTAATTTCAATTGCCTTGAGAAAACAGGTTGTTAAAATGATAGAAATAAATGGGTTGTTTGAGCTGCCTTAGAAACACTTTCAGAGAAAGCTTCCAGGTAGGAACATTGATTGCAAACAGTTATTAACTGGGCCTTCATTACCAAAGAGATGTGATACATATGTTTACAAATTTTGCTACATTTTTATTACACCATTTAACTGTTTAGTCCCCTAACCCTTCCCAGAAGAACCGTCACCACGCAACGCCCCAAACACAACTTTCACTTCTGCACAGGCAGGTGAGGGCACTGAAGGAGTCACTCAAGAATCTGCCTGTACAGAGGAGTGCCAGTGTTGGACCCAAAATGGCTCTTTTGATCCCAGTCTCTCAAAAAAGGAGGATCTCACTTCAGAAGATGTGTGATAGGGTCACTTACCCACCTTTGTCCAGTCATGAAAGCCATCAGCCAAGAGACTGTAGGTCCCTCTCAGCCTCCTGCCTCCCACAGCAACTGGGCTTGATGCTAATGGCAAGAACTGAAGAGAAGGTGGAAGTGTTTTCCCAGGATGATTCTCCAGCTCCTAGCAGCCCAGCACTTACAAACTCCCAAGCTGTAAATTGCTTCAGGGCTGTGTTCAGGCCCATCATCAAGAGTTATTTGCCATGAAATTGCCAAGTTCTTTTTTAAAGGTTCATGATATTTTTTGGCCGCCACAGCTTCCCAGAACAACACGTTTCCAGGGCTGAATTAGTTCCCTCCCCCACATACAGCATGTAAAGTTGCTTGATTTAAATCTGAAGTCCATTATTTTCTTACCCTGCAGGAAACAACAATTACTTTCTAATCATCTTCTTGGGTGATTTTATCCATGTCTCAAGCCCTCCTTGTTGATGCTTTCCCAAGCTGGTGAGTCCTGACCTAGGCTACCCTCAGATAGAAGCTGTGACAGCAAGTTATATAAAGCACAGCTCCCTGCTCTTGCCAACATCTTCTCCAGAGCAAAGTCAGCATGAGCGATGCCCTGTGGTGAGACAAGCGTTCCCCTCTGGGGCTCCTCCCTGGAGCTGCTCTCCCAGTGGAGAATCGGAAGGTCTGTTTATTTTAAGCAGGCTAGAGAGAGGCACAGGAAGAAGATGGGTGGGGAGGATCCCTGCCTCAGGTCACTGCTTCAACGAGAGACAAGATTTCCCTCCGAGAAAGCCTGTGCCAGAGGGATGCAGAGCTTGTCACCTCCTGGCTACGTGGGCAGGAGTTTCTGTCCAAAGAAGAGGCATCATGCTGATGGCCAGAGTCCTGCAGGCTTCCACAGCCTCCATCACCCTGCTGGAAGAAGGGGGTCCCACCAGCCCTTCTCCAGTAATCCTGCCTGAGGACTGCAATGTCCCAGCTAGAAACAGCCCTCTGAGTACACAAGGAGCACAGCAATGCTGGTATGGTCTGCAAGCTCCACCTGCCACAGAGATCACAGCCAGTCCACCAACACATTTTGTTTTCAGAAGCTGAAAACTCCGGTGTGCTGCCGAGTCATGGATTCTTCATCATTAGCACCTCGCCTAAGAGTGCACATAGCACAGCTGGGGTTTGCAGGAGAAAATGGGAAATATCCTCTCTCCGCATCCGGCTGTTACAGAACACTTCATCACAACAGGAAACCCAGCAGGGCCAAAAACAGAGACTCACAGGTACAAACTGATAGGCACAGTACATCCCATGACCTGCCTTCTCCAGCGAACACCTCCTACCAGCTCAAGCACTAGAAAAGCAGTTACACCTTTCTATACACATTGCCTCCGTGTTGCAATTTTCATACCACTAAAGACAGCGGGTTGTAGCAACCAGGTGTGTTTGGGCCTTCAGCACTACTGCAGGGTTGCAAAATGGAACCAAACTCTTTGCCATAAAAGCTCAAGTCACCTGTGGGCCAAACCCAGGCTTATGTCTCAGCCACACCCCTTTCACAGATACCTTTGCCAGATAACCCAATTCATCAGTTTAAGAATGCCATACCCTGCATAGCCCAATCCTGACCCAGCACCTGCAAATCCCACAGAGAGGTGGAACAGAGCATCTCTGTCACCAGCAGTCAAGCACACCCAAAGCTTTGGGCTTGTCTGTACTGCCCAGGCATTATTTCTCCCACAGAGAGAATGCAGTGGAAGGACTTTTCAGACACACAGACCTCATCCCTCCCTCACTGCAACTGTGTGGTCCCAGGGGCCTTAATTATCCAGCATCCTTCTTTCAGCGAGCTGCTCTCTGGGAACATTTGCATGTTCGACTCCTCTGGACAAGTTCGGAGGCAGGCAGCTAATCCTCTCCCAGGTCTCAATGTCATATCAATTTTCCCGTTCGAAGCTGAGCTCTCTCCATCAGGGGTTTTAAACTAATGAGACATACCGAGGCCTTCAACTCTGGGAATATCAAATGCAGTGGGATTCAATTTCGTTTGATTTTCCTGTGGTTTTCCCTTTGTAATTAACACCAGACAGCATGCAACTCCTCTTCATCCTACCACTGGATACCATCTCTGCTCAAGACAAACATGTCAGGAAAGGTGATGCTTCTACCCTACGGTGCCAAAAGCATAATAAGTTTTTTTTTTGCTTCCTTCCACCTGGCATGAACATAATCCACATCCTCAAGGTACTATTCAGACCCTTAAATCTCCAAGAGCAGTGGCACAGATCCCTCAGGGTTCACAGCCCCTCCTACTTCTTACTCAAAAGGATTATGCTCCAGAAACACTGGTGCATGGGCACAAGCTCTGAAAGGATTTAATGGGTCAGTCTTTCCTAAAATCCTTAGGAGGCTGAGGAACTCCAGTGTGCCCTAGCAAAGGTGAGGAAGTATGAATCAAAGAATCATTAAGGCTGGAAAAGACCTCTAAGACTATCAAGTCCAACAGTATCTGCTTCTATGTGCATCCCTTCCAAAGGCAGCCCAGTAGTCTTTCTACTACAACAGGTTTTCCACACTGCTAAGACACAACAGCTGGCACTGACCATTGGCTTGGAGACCAAACAAGCCAATATCTACTTTTTTTAAAAACCTAAAGGAGCTCAGTTGTGCCACATTTGGCAGGACCTACAAGAAAGGCAATGCTCCGTTTGATCAGAGGGGTTTGGAACAGTCCCTCGGTGTAGCAAGGGGCAGCATAGCTACACAACAGTCCAAAAACCTGATCAGCAAGGGTCAGTTCCTACAGGCACTGGTATATGAAGGTTTTGAGGGAGAATATCCATTACTAAAACCAGACACTGCCAACATCCTATAGCCTTGATCCAGCAGAAATCTCTGCAGAAGGACTCTCCTGTAACCTCTAGGCAGAGAGCACCTGAGGCAGGAAGGGAAGATACTGCTCTAAGCAAAAGCAGGTCAGATCTGCATTACACCAAGAGTGAAGCAGATCCTTCTCCACAGTTAGGAAAATAAAGATCACCAACCATCTACCCCATACACCCTGAGCCTGGACTCTCCCTGCAGGAGCTACATAAGGGTTCAGAGCAAGACCCAGTGTCCTCTCTGCCATTGAAGCATAGATAATTAATATCCTCTTTTTAAAGGCACAGCATACTGTGTGATATATTCCAAATTAGCAGGTAAAATACCTCGTTTTCCAAAGAAAAAGTGTTTTGTTTACAAGAGCTCCATTGCCACCTTGACTCTTCTACACTGGACATCAGAAGCTGGAAGGAGTCACCCGTATTAATGCAGTCTGCAAATTTAAAATCATGCTCTTCTCTTGTACATCTATAACAGCCACATCCCATTTCTTATAGTGATTTCCATACCAACAGCCCAAAATTACCATTTCAAGAGACATTGCATTGCATTTGCCCTCACCCCAGTTCTACCTTGGAAAATGTTTAGGTTCCATTAACAAGACCATTTGCCACCTGAAGGTGCAACCAACAAACTCTCCTCTCCTGTACCTGCAGCACCCTCATGGACGTTTGAGGGATGGATCCCTCCCCTGTTAATGCTCACAGTGCTGTGTCGCTGCTTTGGAAAACGCCAGCCCAGCCTCTTGCTGCTGTGCCAGGAGCCTGCAAGTTCCAAGTGTCGAGTGGCACCTCGGAGCAGAGTTCAGCAACACTTTATTATCGCTCCATCACAGAGTTCCCTGCACTGCTTGGCAGCTCCAAATGAGCCCTCCACGCTGTGACAGCACCACAGGACCACCGAGGTTTCATCAATATTCATGTCCCAGTGACACTCCAGAGAGCAACGGAAGCTCGTTTTCACCAGCAGATTATTAAACGAAGGGAAACGGGTGACCTCGCAAGACCAGCTGCGTCACTGATGTCACCAGGAGCTGAAAGGACAGAGACAGGGTCATCACCCAGCACTTCTTTTAATAAATAACAGCTCTAAATGAGCATGGCCTTGCCATGCCCAGCGGGACCTATGTGAGACTGGAAGCATCATGGACAAAGATGCCCAAACTGCAATGTCAGGCATGGCAGTGCCTCCTCTCAGCAACCCTGGCCAGGGGGATGCTGTTGGAGGAAGCAACATCCAACAAAACAGGGCTGTAAATCTGAATTAAATTGCTGTTTCGGGCACGGTTAGCCCAGTGCAGGGAATACACACAACTCCCTCCAAGGGCAGTAGCATTTAGGAGCACCCCAGGGCTTCCTGGAAGCACCCCAGCTCAGGGTGTTTAGAGTTTCCCCAGGCTGCACTACAGCACTCCACATGCAGAGACTGGATTACAGACCCTAATTGCTGCCATCCGTCACGTTAACAATTAGCATCAGGTTAATGCATTTCCACTGCTCTCAGGAGAGGATGGAGAAGGAAAAGGGAGTCTTAGTCCCAGTTTACTTTGAGTTCACTGGGAGGCCAGAGGAAAGCGACTCACGGGCAAATTTTCCACATACCCAGGCTCCCTGGGATATTCCCAACCTCTGAAAAAACAAAAGCCTCACCAAAAA
>WEKY01048751.1:9334-69718 GCA_013390045.1 Picathartes gymnocephalus | reverse complement strand
CAACAACCAACCAACCAAACAACTTCTTTGGCCCTCCTAATCCAAGCAGACAGCTGCCCTACCTCCATGTTCCCACGTACAGAAAGTAGCTAATGGAAAATCACCTCACCAAAAACAAGACAACCTCAGGGGTGGAAGATGCCACAGATTCTTGTTTCTTAGTTCTTTAACTGATGTTGATCCCCAACTCAGGTGCATCAGGTAAGGCTGATTCAGCCTCTAAACTCTTCCGTGGCCCTTAATCTCCAAAAGTGGTATCAAGAGTGCAACAGGCAAGCAAAGAACCTCCTTACCCCATGTGCATGGCTGCACACTGAGTCTAAGGGGATTTGCAGCACACTCTACTTCAGAAAAGTTTTTCTATTTGACTTGTTACAACCTCAGGGGGATGAAGTGTAGAGTCAGCAACCAAAAACCTGAGGAGCAATCCTAAAAATCACAGGATTGATTTCTAAAATTATTTGCCAGATCTGCAACTTCTACAAGCAAGAAGTCCCCTGTATTTATAATTTTCCTCTGAAAAAGAGATTGCCTGAGTAACAGGATGGACCATGTTCAGACTCAGAGGAGCAGGATGTCTAAGGCCTGAGGTGAGAGATTTGCACACTCGCACCCCTTTAAACCAACTCAAAGGGCCATGGAGCAGCAAAAAGCCTCTGCCAGGCCAAAAAGCAACACAGCGACCCCACAAAGAGCTGCCCAAAGCATCCTGCAGCTGGGACTGACAGACATTAAGGTGTGGGGGTGCACAGCTACAGCACACAGAGCTGTGGGGACACTCAGCAACGTGGCGTCCCTCCCCCTAGACCCACAGAGACAGAGTTAGGAGCCCATCGTCAGGAAACCCACTGGCATTGTGTGCTGCAGTCAGCCAGACTCACTCCAGAGCAGCATCCTGGGTTCGGCCAGTCACTTCCAGCTCTGTGGTCCTGGGAGCCAAGCAGCCTTGGAAGAAGGGACAGCCAGGTGAGGGCACCTGTATCTGCCCAGGCAGGTACCCCGAGTTTGCATCGGCCTTGATACCCCGATATTATTAAAAGCCAGCAGCACCTGTACTGTGGGTCTGATGGGGAGGGGGTTTAAAGCCATCCACACACGCACCTACTACCGCGAGCCCTCACAGCACCTCCCTGGAGCTGCTCAGGGCAGCCCGGACTCCACCCCACAGCCCGTCCCCAGTGGGCTCCAGCCCCGCAGCCTGCTACCAACAGGGCTCGGACCCCGGCTGGGATCAACGGGGCACGAACCCTACAGTCAGTAGCCACAACCCCACACGCCTTCACGAGGGGGTCCCCACCCCGCAGCCCACCACAGGCAAGTTTTAGCCTCACAGTGCTTCAGATGGAGACCCCACAGCCTGCCACGGGCAGGTCTCAGCCCCACTGCCCACCACAAAGGTTCGCGTCCCCACCTCTAAAGCCCCCCCGTCAGACGCCGACTTCATGCCCCGCCATGAGCCCGTGCTTTAACCTCCACACGGCGACCACGCCCCCAGCCCCCTTCCGGCGAATGGGCGGCTCCAAATTACCATATACCGCAGTGCACGCTGGGTAGCGCCACGCCTCGCCAGGAGCTAGCAGAAGAGCTACAGTGAGCATCTATATAGAAACGGAAGAGCAAATTCAGGCGTTCGAGGGCGGCTCCAAATTACGATATATCGCAGTGCGCACTGGGCAGCGCGGCGCCTCACCCTGAGCTGGAAGAAGCGATATACGTCAGGCGCTATATAGGAACGGAAAGGGGGGTTGAGGCGTCCGGGGGAAGCTCACTGCCGAGGCCACCCACGGGGTGCGCGTCACCCGCGCCCCGCCTCGGGGAAGGTCTGAGGGAAGGGCCGCCCGCGGCCCCAGCAGGGCCCCGCCCGCGACGGGCGGGTGAGCCACCAGCAAGGGGGGGCGCCGCGCGGGCCGGCCCGGGCAGGAGAAGCAGTGGCGGTTCCCCTGCGGACCCCGGCGGATGCTCGTGGCCCCGCGGTGCTTTGAGACAGACTCACGGCCGGCGCGCTGAGTCCAATGGGTGAGGTGGGGCAGCGCCCCATAACCCAATTCAGACTACTCTCTCCCGGACACCTTTTTTCCTTCCTTCCCCAGAGGCCTCAGTGTTCCGCTCCTACCCCTGTTCACTACTGACTTTAAAACCCCGAACCTGGAGCCCAGGAGATGCTCATTAAGGAGCATCTCACTTACAAGGAAAGTCTGAGTGAAGAAGCATCTGAGAGGGGGCTTCATTTAAATATTTATGTATAAATATCTAAATGTTATCAAACAAAGATTGGACAGGCCTTCAGGAACCACATATAAGGGATGACAATGAGTTACACAAAGCAGACCTAACTGTTGTGAAGGAGGAAGGAAGAGGCCTGGGGTCTCACCTGGGTGGCCAAACTGTTCACCCCCCTCTCAGCCCCACACCCCCCATTTATTGACTTTTAAACTGAGAAACTGCCCCCTTATTTTACAACACCCTCCACCAAGCAGGCCCAACCTCTGCCAACCCATCCAAAATAACCACAAACACCATTTTGGTTACAAAAAGTTCCTGCAATTGGTCTGTGCTGTCCCCACCCACCACCTCACAGTGGGTTGGGGTAGCGATGCCGGGAAAGCAGCCTGGGTTGGGTGGGTCGGGCAGCAAGCTGGGAAATAGAGAGAGAGAGGCGGTGTGAGCAATGGGCTGTACCCCAAAATGCTCATTTTCCATCATCAGGATGCAACCACAAGCATCCTCCCTCTATTTGCTCATTCATCACACCCTCCCATCACTGTCCTCCCACAATTGATTTTCATATGAAAAACCCTTATTCCCAGGACTGGTATCACCTAAACCCCCCTGCCCATAGCAGATCACCTGGAATCTGGCACCACCCCAAAACCCAGGAGACACCTCCTCCCCAAAGTCAGGAGCCACCCTTAGCCCTATGCAGCACCGCCCCCTCAGGAAATGCTCTCACCTGAGAGACCTGGGCAGGGTTGAAGAGAGGGATTGAAGCCAGTGGTGGGAGAGGTCCAGGGTAGCCGGTCTGGAAGGAATGAAGAGAGAGAAACTTAACAGACACCCCCCAGTTTCAGAGCCACCCCGAGCAGAGAGGTGTTCTGGACACCCCCATCACACAGGGGTACATTTCCCTCCTCTCCTCACCTGCTGTCCTGCTGACTGCCTTCCATCCTTCTCCCATGAGCCTTTCACCCCTGCAGACACGGGACTGACAGCAAAGGTACTTTCACCCTGCATTCCTCCTGGGGCCAGCAACCAAAATCAAAAGCCAACTTAAAATTAAGAGGAGAAACATGTAAAAGGCTGACTAGGGAGAGAGGTGAGGGGACCCGTGCAGAATTTACCAGGATTTCTGGAGAGAGGCTGAGCCAAAGGGTTTGTCCCAGCTGTGAGAGGGGCATTGGGTGGGGATGGCGACGTCCGCTCCTGAAATCACATCCACCCGTTTAGAGAAGAAGCTCCTTGTGTGGGGAGAAGATCCCTGCACCAGATACCACACCAGGCTTTTGGGGTACCCATTCTGCACCCATCCTGCTGGAAAGGTACCCCAGGAGCTGCAGGAAACACAGCTAAGGAGGGGCCACAGGGTCAGGGCAAGCAACTCAGGCACAAAGCTAAACCAGCCCGAGGGTTCAAAATTAAGCAGGAGGCTGGACACCAAGCCTGGGTACAGTGTGAGGGGCCCAGATCCATGGATCCCCCTCTGTTCTTCATCTCCTGCTAGTTTTAGAAGAATATCCCAACATTTTCTGCTCTGGGACTGTAGGTCAATCTCTACCAGCAAGAAACTTCCAGGGGAGGTTCTCGCTCCAAGCCCTGCCATCAGGGATGTGACACCCTGAGGAGCTGGCCAGGTCTGGGATAACTATGCATGGCTGCTTCCCCCTCACTGCTGCACTTCCAATTAAAGAGGTTTTCCCTTCCCTGCATCTCCCAAAACCTGCCAGAGCAGTGCTCACAGCTGCTGTGTTCTGCTCCAGCGGAGGGCAAGCAATCCCTGCAGAGTTTCCCGAAGGCTTGGATGACCTCAGGGATCACAGTGGCTTTATGAATTTACAGTTATTATTAATCAAGGATTCACTTCCAGGCTAAAAGGGCTCCCAGTCCCGCTCTGTCCCCACAGAGAATGGCCACGGCCCCTGCACAAGGACAGAGGGAGAAACAGTGGCTGATGGGGAGATGTGTCGCCCATGCTCACAGCTGCACCCTGCATGTCACCAGGGACAGCACGGCTTTTTGTCCCTTACCTGTGGTCCTGATGTGGGAGAGTCTGAGTCTGTCTCAGACTCAGCCTTAGGAGAAGTTTCCTTAGTGGGTTTCGACCGAAACCAGCCAAACCACCTGAATCCAGAGCTCTGGGAAATGTAGGAAAAGAGTGGAAAGGGATAAGAAAGGGCAGATGCCAAGGTCCCCCAGGTGCCTGCTGGGAGCAGGGATCATTTTTTCAGGGGCAGGACTGGCATCAGGAACAGGCAAGCTCAGTGCATGAGGCTCATGATGGTTCTGGCATGCTCACCTTGTCCTCGTCTGGCTTCTTCAGCTCTTCAGCAGCGTCCTCATCTGCGCTGTCCGAGGAGGGCCGGCTGTCCCCCAGGGAGACCGTGGAGGTCTCCGAGGCAGTCCGAATCCTTGTTGGCAGCTCCTCCTGCCATCACACATTGAAGCTGCCCAGTGCTGTTCCCATAGGAGCTGCACTGAGCATGGTCAGAGAGCCCCTGGGACTCCTCCACACCCAGGTGAGTGGAAAGCATCCCTAGGAACCCCCACATGCCTTACACAGCAAGAGCACCCACAGCAGGGTACAGCTTTCACCCCAGGGAACCACTGGCATCACGATGGGGGGATTCCATGTGAGTTCAGTGCATGGAAGGATGGGTTAACACGTCCCAGATCCAGCCAGGACCCTCAATGGGATGGTCTCCCTGGCCCCTCTGACTCACCTGCTCTGCTGGGACAGCTGGTTGCACCCCTCCAGGGGACAGCCTGGCACCCCAGGGCTCCCCAGCTTCTTCTGTGGAGCAGAGGGAAGGACACAGTTAAGGTTTGATCTGAGGAGCTCTGGATGTATCCATTAGAGGTATTTCCAGAGCTTCCACCATGCCCCTCTCCAGAGCACAGCTATCCATGTGGTGGCCACAATGTCCCCCAAGAAATGAAAAGGCCATTCTGATCCCTGTCCCTGCCAGCACCACGGAGTATGTGGCGAGGCTGGACTGGTGCATCTCAAAAGCAACTTGTAAGGAAGAAATTCCTCAATATGAGGGTGGTGAGGCCCTGGTTCAGGGTGCCCAGAGAAGCTGTGGCTGCCCCATCTCTGGAAGTGTCCAAGGCCAGGTTGGATGGGTCTAGTGAAAGGCGTCCCTGCCTGTAGTAGGGAGTTGGAGCTAGATGATCTTTAATGTCCTTTCCCAACACAAACCATTCTGGGATTCTGGGATTTTTGCAGGGAAACAAGGCTGCAGCACTTACCTGCTGGCAGCACTGGCTGCAGAGGGAGCTCAGCAAAATCCCCTCCCAGAGGGGCACGTGTCCCTTGGCCGAGCACGGGGGGCTGCAGGTCCCTCCCAGCGCTGGGCAGTGGTGATGCCACAACCTGAGCAGGTGCTGGGGACCTGAGGGACACGTCCTCCTGGCAGCTCGGTCCCTGGGCTGGCACAGGTTCAAACCACTGGTCATACTGGTAGCCTTCACTCTGGGGAATCTCACTGCCAGGCTCTTCATCTGCAAAAAACCCCACACCTCAGGAGTTTACAATTTTTATAATGTTTACAATTCTATTGGGCTGTTGCACAGATTTCTCCCCTTTTCCGTTACACATCGGAGGAGCTGGGAGAGTGAGGAAAGACTCCAGGGACCGGGGAAGGGAAGAGTTATGACACAGCACAGCAACACCTTCCAGATGTTTCAAGGAAGGTGGGCTGGGAAAGACTGGGGGGAATTTTTTTTTTAATCCTGTGAATGTGCCTGAGGTTATAAATGAACTTAGAAGGGGAATGCTGTGGAAGCAAAGAGCCCACAAGCAGCATGCACCAGCAGCTCAAAGGCATCTCAGGCCCCCAGCCTTTTCCCCCATTCCTGCTGCACACCCTGAGCAGGAAAGATTTGCCAGGTAGCCTTCATTCCTGTTCCACAGCAGCACCCATGGATGAGTTCCTTGCTTCAGGCAGATTTATTCAGGGTTGGGATTTTTTGTTTGAAAGGCAGGTTGAGCGAGTGGGATTTGTTTTATTTAACACACACATTGGTCCCAGGTGTGTGTCCTGCTTATTCCAGCTTGGCAGCCTCCTGCCAGAAACACTGGGCAGGCACTGGGAAATTTCTCTCCTATTGCTGTGAGTCATGGCAGGCAGGACGCAGATCCCACAGGGAAGGACTGTGGCACCTCTTGATGCAGCGCTATCAAACCCTTTGCTTTGCTGCCAGCATCACCTCCAGCCTACTCAGGGTTGGCTTCACACCCATGAGCTGCTCCCACATGGCCTGGAGATGCTCAAGATCCACAGGGAGGAGGATGGATGCTCAAATTCATGCTTCCTGGCAAGCCCAGCTGGAACAAGGCAGGGAGGACAGCCCAGGCTGTGAGTATGGAGAAGGAGGGCCACTTGGATCCCAGCCTGGCACCTGATTTGGGCTTTGTCTTTCCAAGATGGATGGACTCAGCAGCAAGCCGGCTTTCTCTGCACACAGGTCCCTCAGGTGGTGGCTCTGGATGGCCTTCACAATGAAGGAAAGGGCCAAGCACAGGGAAGGCGAGCTGTGGAGACCACATGGAGCAGACCGGGCTGCTCGGAGAAGCCAAGCCAATGGGATCATCATACCTGCATCTTCCTTCCAGGGAAGGAAGATGATAGTCTCAGCCCTGATAGCAGCAGAAGGCAATCAGGATTGATGACCCTTTTTACTGCCTGGGAGAGCTCTTTGAAAAGGAATTTGGCAGCAGCAGGGCAAGCTGATAGAAAGAAACGGCTTGAAGGAATTAGTTGTGTTTCATCCTGTCTGCACCAGCCTCTGTTCTCCACACTTCAGTGCCAGCATTCCCAGCAGAAAGCCAGATCCAAGGAGCAGGGGACTGTCTAGGAGCATCCTGCTGATGGAGGTGGATGTTAAGCAACACCTGCCGCTGACTTCTCCTCCATGGGACATCCCAATGGATGCCTGCTCAGCTGGGAAAGAAAAGCTCCCCTGCTCCTCCCTTGACACCAGGGCATGGTTGTGCCCCTCATCTTGATGTCTCTGGGCCCTCTGGGTGGGTTGGTGCTGGAGGGGACTCTTGGGGTCACCAAAGGGTGAAGCAAAGGGATCAAAGAGGCAGCAGGGAAAGAGAAATGCTGGGTTTTCAGCAACAGGCATCCTGCAGCCTGGCACACAGCAGGATGAGCTCCCTCCTGAATCCTTTGCTCTGTAAGTGTGAAATCCCTTTAGTTCAGCTCCAGTTTGCACCCTCAGAGGACTGCCTGGGAATGGGGCCATCTCCCCTGAGGCTCAGCTGGGAGGCTCATCCAGCACCCACTCCCAGCTCCTCTTCTCCTCCCACAGCACCCACAGGGGCCCCCAAAGCTGTGGTAATTAGGCCCAATTACTCAGACTTTGTATGAGGACACGAGCATCGAGCCCTCGCTTTTCAGCCCATGCCCAAGGGATGCGTCCAGGCAGGAGCAGCCTTTGAGCTCTGGGGAGATGCAAGGAGCAAGGAGTTGCTGCTGGTAAGAACTCCAGGGAGTGGGAGGCTGCTTCCCAGCCCAGGGCAGCACAATTCCACACAGGGAGAAGCCCACCGTGGTGACCACAGCCTGCTGCTTTGTTTTATTTACCTGCTGTTGGTAGAACAGCACAGGGCAGCTCCAGCTGAGCGGGTGCCACGTCTGGAGGAAGATCATCTTCCACCTGCAGAGGGAAAAAGGGGTAAAATGGATGGGGAAAAGGATGGCACAGGACAAAGGCTAAGGAAACCACGAAGCCAGTGCAAGGGAAAGCACCGTGCTCATGGATCTGGGGCTCACAGCCCACCCCAGGCTGCAGGACAGACCCACACCAGCACGGACACAGCTCTTTCCCAGTAAGTGAGAGGGGCTGCAGCACCCCTGGGAGCAGGCAGGAGGGGAAACGAGATGGAAAAGGCCACAAAACCAAAAGCAGATGTGAAATCTGAATGAGGAGCATTAATCCAAGCACCCGACCATAGTGGAAAGACCCAAGAGTACACGCACAAGGTGACACCCCACCAGTGACCTCTGCAATGCCCTCCGTACAAAGGGAGACCATCACCCACCCACCAGCCCCTGCCTGCCCTCCTTGAGCCAAAACAAGGAGTGTTTTGCCCCGTGTGAAGCTCTGCAGCCCTCAGGCACTGCAAGCCCCTTGCTCCCACTGAATCTGCAGGTCCCAGAGCAGAGACCACATCTCAGAGCTCACAAGCCAAAGAGGAACAACAGCTTCTGAACCTCCATCCCATGGGGTTCAGGGAGGAGGAGAAGGGTGCTCCTGCAGACAAACCACAGTACAGAGCAGCTGTCCCACTGCATCCTTGCTCCTCCTTACCTCCCACTCCTGGCAGCAGGCTCGGAGCTGCTCCAGCCAGTCAGGCTCCAGTGCCTCGTCCTGCTCAGGCATCTCCAGGAGCAGAGGGTCAGAGAGCTTCAGCCTCTCAGCCAGCTGCAGGGCCAGGGGGACAGCAGGGATTATCCCACGTGTCAGATCCACAGGGATCCCTCACACCTGGCTGGGCACACGGGCTCGGGAAAACAGCGTCACTTCATACCACGGGGGTAAAATGACACCAGCCTCTTGTGCAGGGTTTATTCCCTCTCCCACAGCACCACAGAGGTGCCAGCCCATCCCATGCCCCACGGTGTCAGCAGGGCTGGCTCAGCACCTCCACAGAGATGCCAAAATACTGGGTCAAAGATATTCCTCACATCAAAGTGTCAGGTAACTATCACCGTCCTTTTTCCCCCCTGAGGAAAATGAGTGGCTTTAATCCCACCTAACAGCCATCCTGGGGCACTGGTGGGTTTGCAGGACACCCCACAAGGAGCCCTGGAAAGAGCCCAGTTACCAGGGCAGTTCATCAGCTCCTCACCTAACCCATGAGGATGGATGGGAGCTGGTGTTTGTCCAGTCTTCATTTACAAATCTCTGAGAAGATTTCACAGCCTCACAGGCTTGTCCTGATGCTTGATGTCCTTAGAGCTAAAGAGTTTTTTTTCTAAATATCTAAGTGCAATCTTCCCTGCTGCAAATTAAGCCTCTCTATCCCTGCTCCCATGGAAGCTGTGAGAAGAGCCAGGCAGCACCCCCCACGAGCAGCCTCCTGTGTGCTGGAGGGCTGTTATCACATCCCTCATACCCCTTTCTCCCCCACCATATCTTGCCTAGAAGAAATAACCCTCAGGCCTTCTTCAGAGGTCATTTTCCCCTCCATCCCTTATCACCCCAGCTCTCCACTCCCATACTCACTCCAATTTAGCCCTGTCTCCATATGCAGCAGCACAAACAGGCCCCAGCCAAGACCCCTGAGACCCCAGCATGGGGGGATTATCACCTCCTTGTCTCAGATATGCCAGCTGTACTCTCACAACCCAGAATAACACTGTAACATTGGTGGGTTTTTTTCTTTTCTTTTGTAACAGCATCCTGTTATGCTGCTGCTCAGTATTTTTTCCATGCTCCACTATCTCCCCCAGGTCCCTCTCTGCAGTATTGCTGCTGTGTGTTTAATTCCTCCTGCAGAAGAGGGGTCTGTGCTGCCTTGTCTGCAGCCATCCCAGTGACATGGGGCTCCAGCTCCCATCAATGGAGCAAGAGGTTCTTCTGGGGCAACCCAGGAGCCCAGGGTGAGATGCAGGGCTCCCTGCAGAGCTAATTCCCTGTCTGGAGGAGTTGTTTAGACAAGGATCCCATTTTAAGACAGCTGGGTGAGCGAAGATGGCACTCAAAGCACCACTCTTCATCCACTTCTCTACTGAATTTTCTCTCGCTGGTATCAGCCCACCAGCACCCTGATCTAGTGGAAGGTGTCCCCCATGGCAGGGCAGCTGGAACTAGATGATCTCTGAGGTCCCTTCCAACCAAAACCATCCTAGGATTCTTGGGGATTTCTCAAGTTTCGCCTGGCTACTTCATGCTCACTTATCTTCAACACTTTGCTGCAAGGCTGCCACCTTGAGGGCCACCAAAAGCCACCCAGAGGTGACTTTGCAGCTCAGCCACCCTCCACAGCCTCACAAGGCTCAACTGTTCCTTCCTGCACCAGTCCCCAGCAGCCATTTCTTTCTATTCCTGAACTTTTCAAAAACAAACTCTAAACCAGAACAAAACACCTTTCCCAACTCCGTGAGTTTACAGCAAGACAGGACCTGCACAGCTGGATCCCAGCTGGGACTGGGACTGGCCAAAGTAACCCAGCAGCCAGCCAGGAGCCTGCACTACCTGCAGACCCACTGTCCCATCTCTTTACAAACACACCTATGCTCAGCCTAAATCAATCACAGAAAAAAGGAAATTATAAGCATGATTACTCCTAAACAGGGGGAATGTTTAATCCAAACGCTAATGTGCACTTTGATCCAGCATTAATGAACCAGCACCTGGTTGTGTATTGTCCCCAGCTTCAAAAGAGGGGAAGTCTTAATCAAATACTAATGTGTATCATAATTTGTAACACAGTCTAGAACATCAAAGACAAGAGCATCTATGAATGCACTAGTTTTTTCAGATGAAAGTGTTTTCTCCCAGGAGAAGCATTATCCCCAGCAGAATGGCAGATCTGAGAGGCTGTTAGACAGTAAATAGGCTTCGATGACGGGGTGAGGAAGCAGTGCCAGCCAAATTTTGGGTGAACTCAGCAGCACCCACTTCAGACAGGCATCTTGCTGCCCCTCACCTCACAGCACGATAGCTTTAGCCCCTTTCACAGAATCACAGAATGGTTTGGGGTTGGAAGAGACCTTAAAGCTCGTCTTGTTCCTAACATTTTCAGGGACACCTTCCACTAGACCAGGTTGCTCAAAGCCCAATCCAAACTGGTCCTAAAGGCTGGAGGTAGGTGACAAGCACTGCCCTGATCTCCTGACAGCCCCACCTTCTTGAGGGGCCTGGGACACTTGGCCTCACCCCTCTCTGCCCCAGCGCCCTGCTCAGGAAGTAGAGGGGCTGCACTTGGTGTTACAAGTTGGGCTGTGGTCTCTCCCATTGTAACCCCAAAACACACCCCTCAAGAGGTAAAGAGAATTGTAGATGGTGTGCTGGAGGGGAAATGTGCACTTAGACTGCACTTCTTAGGTCTGTGACATTTAGAAGTTTAGGAAACCCCTCCAGACTTAAACACACCCTTTGTTTCCAAACAACTCTGCTCCTACTTGGCAGTCAACATAATACCTTTGTTTCCTACCCTAAACCCATGGGGATTAGAAACTCTGTGGGCTTTGCTGTACTTGGCAGCAAACCCTGGGGGGCTGCTCAGAGCTGCCAACCACTCCCACCCACGGGACACCCCGAGAATGCTCCCAGCCCAGCCGGTGCTGAGCAGGTATCACACCCTGGTCGGGATGCAGCAGGGGCTCCAGACTCACCCTCACCACTTGCTGGGCCAGCACGGGGTGTGCATTTGGGTCCTGGCGCAGGAGCACGGCGGAGATTTGCTCACAGTACTGCAGGGCCTGGGCTGGCAGCCCGTGGTCGGCCAGGCGGGAGGCATAGAGCAGCTTGTACGCCTTGGGAGAGGGAGGCAGAGCAGCCACGGGTGGGAGCAGGGAGATGGGCAAGGCTGTGGATGCCCCGTGCCGTGGCACATCACCCCAGTGTGCATCGTGCACCCTGGATTGTGCACCCAGAGGTCACTTGCAGCTTGGGGCCACTCCCTCCTAGCCCCATGGAGGCAGCCAGCTCCCGCTCCTTGAACCAGGCAGGGAGGAGCTCGGCAGCTTCGTAGAATCCTACAATGGTTCGGGTTGGAAGGGACATCAAAGCTTATCTGGTTCCAACCCCCTGCCACGGGCAGGGACACCTCCCACTAGACCGGGTGGCTCCAAGCCCCACTTTCAGGGATTTATCCATCCAAATCCATAGTGCCCAAGGCAGCAACAGCTGGGTGCTGCTTTGCAACAGGAAAAGCTCGCCTGTCACCCAGAGAGCAGGAAGGCAATGAGAGCTGAGCAAGCACTGATCAGACACACTGTGCATCCCAAAATCTGCCCTGCGTGAGTCCCTTGGCCAAGGCAACTTCCCTATCATTCTCAAAGCCCAGTGAGGGGACAAGCCTCAGGAACAGTTTGAATTCCAGGCTTCAGGGAGATGGGTGCATGTTTTGGGGCAAGCCTGAGCTGCTGCACAAGATGTAGTTGAGCACATCCATACCTGGAAGGGGAGCAGGAAGGATTCAGGCTGTCGTAGCTGCTGGCAGTACTCAAAGATTTCCATCCTCTGGATGGCCTCTGTCCTGGCAAACTGGGAAAACACCTGGCTGCAGAGGAGAGGGGCAGGGTCAGCGAGCAGGAGCAGAGCTCCCTCCCCAAACAGCCTCACAGAGCAGCAGGAAAAACCCCAAACAGGGATGGCTTTTGCATAAAAGTGAGGTCCCAGGGATGGGGAAACGAGGGACAGGCGACTCTGGCAAGAGCCCCAGCCTGCAGTGCTTGCTCACCGGTGGCTGCTGCCCAGCAGGGCCATGCGATCTGCCTTTGCTCCAAAGTAACCAAAAGGAATATCTGCCATCAGGTAGCAGAAATGAGCTGCTTCCACTGCTCCCTTGCTGGCTGGATGAGAGGAAAAACACAAACACTTAGTCCATCACCGCATGGTCAGCTTTGCTTCAGAGGCCCTCAAGCTCACACAAAAACCCAAACTCAACTGCCTCACTTTCCTGCCCACGCAGACCCTGATCCCTCCCTTGTCCCTGTTTTTTGTCTGTTTTACCCAATTGCTGCTTTTTGTTTCAGGAGGTTTCAGTTCAATGGTAGAGCTGGGGAAGCCTGAGCAGGGCCAGCTCCCACTCTTGCAGGGTGCCATTATCAGCATAAAATCTCACTCCTGAGAGCAAGGCTCAGTCCCTGCAGTCACCTACACCTTCCCTGGGCCCAGCTGCTCCCGATGTCTCCACAGGAGCAGCTAATGGGTGTGCCTGAGCCCGACTCATCTGAGGGTCCATTGGCACCTCACCCCTTCCACCAGACAGGGGTACAGGCACAACCATCTCAGCGTGGACACGCAGGGTGACATTGCAGTGCCCGCCCCTGCCACAGCTGCTCCCACTGATCTCAGCTCACCCAAAGTGTCTCCCATGGTGACAATGGCTCGATGGTTCAGCTCCGTGTCTCCAACCTTGTTGGACAACATCACAGCCAGATGGGGCCTCCAGTCCCCCCACGTGGCATCCCCGCAGCACTGCAGGGAGATGAGGAGAGCAAAGGTCAGCAGAGATGGTCACCAAAAGTGACAGGCAGGTGACAGCACAGGGGAGCACATGCCAGGGCCAGCCTCTTGCTCACGGACCAGGGCTGCCTGGGGGATCCTTCCCGACATGAGCTGGAAGAGGGTCTGCAGCGGGTCATTGGTGGCCAGTGTGCTGGTGAACCTGTGAGGAGACAGCAGAGAAGGGCTGCCCACCAGGACCCCAAACCTTCATTCACCTCCCAGAGCACATCCCAAATGCCCCAGGAAACTGATGTCTTGAGGGGTTTCCCAGAGAATCCAAGAACGGATTGAGTTGGAAGGCACCTTCTAGTCCAACCCTCCTTCCATAGGCAGGGACACCTTCCACTGTCCCAGGTTGCTCCAAGCCCTGTCCAACCTGGCCTTGGACACTTCAAGAGATGGGGCATCCACAGCTTCTCTGGACAACCTGTGCCAGGTCCTCCCCACCTTCACAGGGAAGAATTTCTTTCTAACATCTGATCTAACTCTACCCTCCTTCAGCTCAAGCCGTTCCTCCCTTCCTATCACTCCATGCCCTTGTAAATAGGAGGAAGAGAGGATAATCAACCTCTGGGGATGATGATATGTATTACCTTCAGGGCAGGCAGGTCTCCAGGACAACACTGCATAAAACCTCCTTAAAAGGATTTGGGTTCCACAAGACAGAAAATTTCTGCTTAACTCTCCCTGAAGGGATCAACCCAATCCAGACTAAGTACATTAAATTCCACCAGAAAATGCTCGTGCGAGTGGGATGAACAGCTGGGACTAGGCTGGATCACAGTGAAGATGGCTCAGCTCCCCCTGCACCGTGGCTGTCTTTGCTAGGGCAGCATGGGCAAAGCCAAAGACTCAGAAAAAATTAACCCTCCATCTCCAGGGAATGGTTTTCCTCCTCCTTTCCAGCCCCCACTTGGTTTCTCCTGTCTGTTGGGAAGCCTGAAGGATTCGAACCTGTCTGGATGCATGCCCTCTGTCCCCTTTGCCCCTGTGGAAAGACTCCAGCTGGAATCCATGCTCTTTTCCAGTTCAGGAGGCACTGAGGGGATAGCAGGCTTGGAAAGCCACCCATGGAACAGCATACCTTGCTTTAGTTTCTCCAACTTACCCAGTGAGGACCCAGCTGTATGTCCGAGGGTCCATCTTGCTAGAGAGGAACAGGGCATGGCCCCACAGCTGGTTTCTCATGGCCCAGACCAGAGCCTCCTGCAGGTGAGGGGCAGAAGAAATAGGGTTTGTACCAACTCTGCTTCCCCCCTGCCTGTGCTCCTCTGCTCCCCCAGCTTGGAGAAGAGCCCCAATAACTGCTCTGGCTTTAAGTAGCATCCTCCAAAAATCTCTTCCATCCTCAAATCTCTTCCAGGTCCCTTTGGCTTTCTACCTTGAAAATTTACAAGAACTTGGATCCTCAGAGCAATGTTGCGTCCCCTAGATTTCCAGGTCTGTGCTGCCTGTTAGCTCTCAATGCCATGGGATCCCAGTCTGGGCACCCAAGCTGCTCTGCATCCAACCCTCCTCTCTTCTCCTGGTGCCTTAGGCATCCCATGAGATCACACATCTGCAAATGGGTTTGGAGCAAGATGACCTTTAAGATCCCTTCCAAAGCAAACTATTCTAGTACCCTCTGAAACTAAATGTGGTAGAAGTGCTGGTAAAAGCCTCTGCATCTCATCTTCAGTTGGGTCCCCCGTCCCAGTTCCCAGTAGTGGGAAATCACTGCCCTAAGCCCTGTTGTACAAACACAGCTCGGAGTGTTGATCCCACAACCACAAATCACTTCTCCACCACCGTTCCCTTCAAAACCTGCCTGAAGAGGCCAACAGGTCCAAGAAAAAACACCTTCAGCCCCATGCCCTGGATCCCACTCACCACTTACTTTCTTCCTGCCGTAGTAGAGGAGCTTGGTGAACTTCTCCACTATCTGTGCCTGTGTCTCCACGACGGGAGGGACCTCCCCGGTGATGAGGTCCAGCGTGCCCGGCTGGCGCAACGCCCACTCGTCGTCCGCCAGGCCCATCAGGTTGGCCGCAGGGTCCTGCCTCCCGTACTTGTCCTGGCGCCTGCAGTCCTGCATCAGCAGCTCGGCCGTGTCCGAGCCCATCATGGACTGGGAAAGGGAAGGAATGAGGCACAGGGAGGCCGCCCCACGAGCTAAGGCTGATGGCACTTCCAGTCTGCACCCATCTTCCACCTGTGTCCTCACCCCAGCATATCCACCCAATAAGACTGGCTTTGGCCACCTGCACGCGGGTTTGGAAGGAAAAGGATTCAGCACAATTAGCAAGACCTGCACAACTCTCTGATGACCTTATCCACCTGCTTCCAACAAGCAGCTACAGACTGGATTGGGTGGATTTCAGTGGATTAAGGGAATGGCCCCCTCTTAAGCCTAAGTGCTGACTCCTCAGTGAAGGTGGCACCAGTGCCCTTCATAGGGTTGTTGATAGTTCCCAAGGATGAAAAGCAGTCACAGAGAAGGATTTGCTCCAAATATCCAGGCAGCATCAAACTGATGGATAGTGGTATGGAAATCGGATTCTCTCAAGGTACACCCCTTCCCCCCCAAAATAGCAACTGGATCAAGAGACACCTAAGGGACATACTACTTTTCTCATTTCCAAGATCTAAAGGGTCATCCCCTTCCATGGGATACCTACCCCATTCTGCCGGCAGAGGAGGACCAGGAGTTTCCAGAGGAGAGAGGAATCTCTGCCCCTCTGTGTTGAGAGATCACAGCCTGTGGTTATCTTCTGCTGGCAAAACGTCATCACATCCACCTTGTGCAGATCTTCCCTACAGCAGCAGAAAGAGGCATTAAAGAAACCCAAGGGAAAGCAATCTAGGACATCATTCAGGCTCAGTCCCCAGGTTCACTGGAGGGGATGCCAAAGATTCCAAGCAAGAGCTGGAGGAAAGGAGAACCCCAGTACCCATGACTACTTTTAAGTTCAAACACACTTAAATTTATTGTGACCCTTAGCAGATTTCTGTGCTTCAGGGATGCAAAGTACATTTCAAACCCACTCTTTTCCCTCCTGATAATATTTTCCTGCATCCATCTGCAAAGAAACAGTTTGGATCTGCTGTGCTGCCATTACATCCATGGATATCCAAGGCTGCAGAAGCAGGCACAATGTCTTGTGGAGGCAGAGTGGCGGGTCATTCTTGTGACCACAGAAACCCTTTGGGACTGAAGCAGAACCCCTTAAGCTTTGTGCAAGCCAGGCAGAAGTGCTGTCATACAGTAAAACAACCATACAGTTAGAAAGAAAGAGTGGATGAGACAGGAGAGAGAAGCTACAGGTGGAGATGTTGACCCTGACTCAACCATTCCAACCTATTATATGGAGATTCCCAATGTACCCTTTGGCACAAGTGGTAACCCAGAATCATAGGAGGGTCTGGGCGTTGAAAGGGAGCTTAAAGCTCATCTAGTCCAAGCCCCTGCTGCCATGGGCAGGGACACCTTCCACTAGACCAAGCCCTGTCCAATTTGGCCTTGAACACTTCCAGGGGTGGGCCATCCACCGCTTCTCTGGGCAACCTGAGGCCTTACTACCCCCACATGGAAGAATGTCATCTGTATATCTAACCTAATTTTCCCCTCTTTCAATTTGCACTCATTCCCCTTTGTCCTGTCACTATAGCCCCTGACAATGAGACCCTCTCTGGCTTCCCTGTAGCCCTTTCAGATACTGGAAGGTACTGTGATGTCTCCACAAAACCTTCTCTCCTCCAGCCACAACTTCCTCAGCCTGTCTCCACAGGGAGGTTGCTCCAGTTCCTTTATCCTCCTCTGGACTTGCTCCAACAGTTCCATGTCCTTCTAATGCTGGTGGCACCAGAACTGTTTGCAGCACTCCAGGTGGGTCTCACAAGAGCAGAGTACAGGGGAAGCTCCAGGACTTCCACCCAGCTTCTGTGTATACACAGCTCTTCTGCTCTGTAAACGCTTTTTCCTTTTCTCTCCCTGCTTTGGTTGGCAGTGGCCAGAAATAAAGAACCCTGATGCAACACACCCTGATTCATCCCCAGGCTCACGCTGGATTAAGGTACATGCTGGGTCTGATCCCGCTGTGGCTCAGCCATCTCAGGGGACAAAAACCTTAGGAAAAGCTAAGCCACAGGCTGACCCAGGGCTTTAGACATCCAAAGAAACCCAAAAAATCATTTTTCTGAGACAAAATGAGTACAAAATAAGGTCAGATGTACAAACCGCACTAAACTCACATCCTATGAATACTCAAAAAAAACATATCCCAAAATCCAAACCAACCCACACCGCATCAAATGGGCTGGGCTCCCAGCCTGAACTTAGACATGGCCTTTGCAGATAACTCAAAACCACGGGGACCCTTTGAGTCTGCCCTGAGCTCAGGTCTTCTCAAAAAGGAGACAGCCAGGAGGACACAGCTCCTGCACCTGCCTGTGCTGCTGTACCTGGCCAGGGGCCCTGGAAAGCCTTGAAGCTCCTCCAGCTCTTCTGTGCCATGAAGGAGTGCCTAAAAAAACAAAAGTAAACTCAGCAGCTGGACTCCAGCAACCAGACCAGCCCCAGCTGGGCTATTTGAAAGCCAGTGCCTTGGCCAAGGATTCAACAGTGCCAATGAACCCTGTGCTGTCTTAAGGTAACTGCAGAGCACAGACCCTGAACGATGACACAGACTCCAGTGCTAAGGTCCAGTAAAGAAATGTCTGCTCAGATGGCATATGCCTCCTTCTGGAGGTAAAAGAGGAGACTGGAATGCTGTGGTAGACTCAGGGGATGGACATGGCCCCTGTATTGGAGCACCTCAGGAGGATGAGTGGAGCTGTCCCTTGGAGAGGTGCAGACCCCGTCTGTCCCCGTGAGAAGGGATCCCTGTGAGCAGGTCACAGGTACCAAGGGTTACCGGGCTGAAGGCCGACAGCAATGCCCAGGCACGGGCTGGCACGATGGAGACTCAAAAGTCCACGTGGGATGGAGAGAAGATGGGAACAAGGAATGGGGAGGGCTGCAGAGGAGGCTGCTTGGGTTATGAACCGTGTTTGCATCCCTCAGGGCAGGAGGAGCCACTCCAGGGAGGGGCCCAAGGGGGCCTGGAGGGCCAGCTGTGTCCTACCTCCAGGCTGTGCAGCTCCACACGGGGTGGCTGTCCCTCGGCAGGGTGGTGGGGACATGCCAGCACCAGGTGGCCCCCGGCTCCAAAACACAGAGCTGTGTGCAGCTGTGGGAACTTGAGGGGGACTGCTGGGGTCGGGGTGGACATCGAGGGCCCCCCTGCAATGACACACAGGCCACTGTGAGCCCCTCGCTCTGATCCCACACCACATCTACCATGCAGGACTTGACCAGGTCCCAACCTTGTCCCCCAACTTAACTAGTCCTCCACTGACCCCTCTATGCAAGAACTGTCCCCCAAAGCAGCAGATGTGCACAGCAGCTCCTACACCAACCCAGGCAGAGCCCCCAGACCATTCACCCACCCCACAGCCCCCCAGTCATGCCTTGTGCCTGCACTACCTCCCCTAGGAGAGGACCAAGCTGAGAGACAGCCAGTATCCTACCACCAGCCACTTATTCCCTTGCTTCTCCCTTGCCAGAGCCCCCCATTACACCTCACCTGTTTGTTCCACATTCCAGGACCCTGGAAGCAGAGGGTCATAGTGGTCTGCACTGTCATGGATGTACTGGCTGAGCTCGTGGCTGCTGGAGCTGAGTCCTGACTCGTGGTACTGCAGGAGCAGGCTGGGCTGGCCCGAGGGCTGTGAGGAAGGGAGAACACACAAACCTGGCTCACAAGTTGGAGACATTGCTGCTTTCCTGCTGCCAGGCTGTGGGGCAGGTTCTGCTGCTCCAGGAAAGTGCCCAGCAGGAACAGCACAGCCAGTTCCCATCCGAGCAGCTCACACCCTACACCAGCTTGGGTTCACCCAGCAGCTTAGAAAAATAATTTACACCAGCCACAGCTGTAGTCTGACAGCTTTCCTAGCCCTAACGTGAGCTCCTCAGCACAGCCAAGGAGGTGGGGCTTGGGAACCCAAAAAAGCATCACCCAGGAGCAAAATCACCAGAGCAGCTTTGATTTGATCTTTTAATTTTCTCTTGGCAAAACGCAGCAATCAGGACACAAGTGTGATGGAGCACAACTTGGTGGACAGAGCTGACAATGACACACAGCTGTCAGCTACCTGGGAAGGATGGAATCATGGAATCATTAAGGTTGGAAAAGCCCTCTGAGATTGAGTCCAACCATTAACCCTGCACTGCCATGTTCACCACTAAACCATGTCCCCAGCTGCCACATCTAAATGTCTTTAAAATCCCCCCCGGGATGGTGCCTCTACTTCCTCCCTGGGCAGCCTATGCCAGGGTTTGACAACGCTTTTGTTGAGGAAAGTTTTCCTTGTACCCAATCGAAACCTTCCCTGGCACAACTTAAGGCTGTTTCCTCGTGTTCTGTCACTTGTTACGTGGGAGAGGAGCCTGATCCCCACCTGGCTACAGCCTCCCTTCAGGGAGTTGTAGAGAGTGACAAGGTCACCCCAGAGCCTCCTTTTCTCCAGGCTGAGCCCCCACAGCCGTCTCTGCCTCTCCTCCTCAGACCTGTGCTGCAGACCCTTCCCCAGAACATCCCCCTAAGCCTGGATTTCTGTCCTGCTGCTGGGTGGAGCAGCACACAGCCCTGCACCTGGGGGAATGACAGCCCAGCAGATGGAGAGATCAGCAGCACTGAAATCCCACTGTAATAATGCCCAGGGACTGTCAGGGCAACATAGCAAAGGGACCCTTTTCTCAGCTGGAGTGGATTTTTCCCAAATCTCTGAGAGATTCTTGTTCCCCACCCTTGCCCATCTTGAGGTTACCTCTTTGGGCTGGCCACCAGCCTCCCCTGAATCACTGCCGAGGGTTCCTTCCCCTGTCCCTTCCCTCCTGGCTGTCGAGGTGTAGCTCTCCTCGTAGGAGTTGTAGTTCTGAGTCCTGCAGAGGGGAGCAAAGGGAGGCAGGCTGACGGGCTGAGATTTTTGAGCCACCCACAAACCTGCTAATTTTGCAGCAGATGGTTTCACAAGGCTGCACAGACTTCCCAGCTTTACCTGGCCTGTCCTGGGGGGCCCGTGGCCAGGTTGGGGTGGTAGCCCCTGTAGTAGTGCCGGTCCCGGTAACTCCTGCCATAAGACTCTCCCTGTCTCAGGTCTAGAGAGAGTCAAGATTCAGCATTATCCCTCCAGAGCAACAACAAAGTTGCAAAAGAAAAACCATGAGTCAGGCAATTTGCCGTGCCCACCCAGCTTGCTTCCAAATTACCCCAGCACATTGCAGATAGGATAATGCCCTGCACACATTTGCCACACAGCACTGACGTCCTTTTGTCTTTCCTCCCTCCCCTTCTGTTCAGCCCAGAAACACCAAAGAGGTCCTGGCCATCCTGATCACACAGCACCATCAAACCAGGCTGGAACCAGGAATGACACAGGTTTTTAGCCATGGAAATGAAGATCAAACATCCCTTGGGTGCGCCCAGCTCCTGCTCACATTTCCTAAATGCAAACAGTGAGCCAGTGCTGCACAGAGCATCACCACCCAGGAGAAGAAGCCATTCTGGAGAAAGCATCACTTCTCCTGCAAGCTGCCTCCATCCCCAGAGGATGAGCCCATACCTCTGTCATCCTGCCAGGCCACTGGCTGCCACGGGTGGCTTTGGGAGGGGTAGCCATCCCCATAGCCAGCTGCTGGGTACTGCCAGTGGGGGTCTCCATAGCCCTGCCTGGAAAACAACACAACACGCTGATCTGGGCAAGAAAGGGGTCACATCTCGGGTCCCTCCTGCTGGGGACCTTCGGAGACAGAGAAGGTGATTGAAATAAAGCCAGAACAGGGCCAGGAACTGGTCCAGCATCACACCTGGAAGGAGCAGGAGGAGGTTTGGATGCTTTGCCATGCCCACCTATGGGAAAGCTGTGCACTGCAGTTCCAGGTGATGCCCAGTTTTATAGAATCCAAGAATGGTTTGGGTTGGAAGGGACCTTTAATGATCTCATTTCAACCCCTGCAATGGGCAGGGACACCTTCCACTAGACCAGGGTGCTCCAAGCCCTGTCTAACCTGGCCTTGAACACTTCCAAGAATGGGGCAGCCACAGCTTCTCTGGGTAAGCTGTGCCAGGACCTCTCCACCCTCAGAGAGAAAATTTACTTCCTAATATCCCATCTGCATCTCCCGACCTCAGCACAAAACCCCACGTACCAACTCCATAATTCACTGAGGGCAATAACTCAGGCAAATCAACCCAGATTTGCTGGAGCATTTAAAGCTCTTTCTCAGCACTGAGAGCATCCTCCAGCCCACATTTTATCCATCCACTCTCCACTGTTTCAGCAGCTGAGCTTGCAGGCTGCCTCTTGCTCCTATATTACCGCTTGTATTTTTATTGTTCGCCTTGCACTCAGGAAAAAAGAACTGCATTTAATCAAATCTATAAGGAAAATGCACCTCGGGGCTGAGACGGACCTTGTCAAACAGCAACCACAGAAGTCACAGTTTTAAGAAGAAATCAGAGCTGCAAATGCTACACAGCCTTAAATACAGAAGTCATGGGGCTGCTCGAATAGCTGGACACGCTGTGTCCCTGTACACTGACAGGGCAGGACCCGAGAGCTGTGAAATGGGCAGTTCTTATTTTGAGAAGGTTTCCAAGAGGAGGGATCAGCAGGAGCAGCTCTCACCTGGAGTAGGGCTGGCTGGGGTAGGGGCTGCCACGGTGCTCAGCGTGGGAAGCCGGCCGGCGGCTGTCACTCCGGTGCTGCTGGCCCTCATCCCGGGGCTGCTGGCCCTCATCCCGGGGGTGACCAGGCAGGAGGCTCCCGTGCCAGGAGCCGGGGCGAGGAGCCTGCCCTGCGTGCAGGAGCTGCCTCCGGAGCGGTGCCGGCGGGCCGTGGTGCCCCTCTGCCCATGACCCCCGGGCTGCCGGCCTCTCCCGGGGCTGGGGCAGCTGGACAGGGGCCCAGGGCTCCATCACAAGCTGGCCAGCAAAATCCTCTCTGTTTCTGGGGAGCTTAAGCCCCAAATGGCTTTAGTGGCCTGCAAATGATAAGTCACAGTGTGTTTGATGAGCAGCTTTTCAACCCCCTCAAAGGCCCCTTTGAAGCCCATTGCCAGCCTTCTGGTTTTTTGGGAGCATCCTGGATACCTAGGATCCCTTCCAAAATGCCCAGAGGCAAGGAAAAGTCATCTCTACATCTTCCTTAACTGGAAGCTCCCCTTAAAACACCAGGATGAAATGGTCTGCCTTTGAAAGCAACAGACATCCAGCTCTTCCCAGAACAAGAACCTCAGAATGGTTTGGGTTGAAAGGGGACCTTAAAAATCATCTAGTTCCAACCCCCTGCCATGGGTAGGGAGACCTTCCACTAGACCAGGTTGCCTAAAGCCCCATCCAATCCCCATCCAACATCCCTGGATGTTGAACACTTCCAGGAATGAGGAGTTTCTCTGGGCACCCTGTGCCAGGGCCTCACCACCCTCACAGGAAAGAATTTCTTGCCAATACCTAATATCAATCTCTCTTCTTTCAGTTTAAAAACCCCTTGTCCTATGGCTACAAGCCCTGCTATAAAATCTGTCCCTACATTATAAAGCCCAGGTAGGATCCTCCTGCACTCCCAGCTGCAAAGCACCAGCACTCACAGCCCCCTCAAGCTGTGGAAGGGTGAGAATTCCCCCTCACCTCTATGACACAGCACTAAAACCCCATCTGATAGGCACTAAGGGAAGGGACATGGGCAAATTATGAGCAGCAACAAGGAGTTTTGCTCAAAGAAATGAGCAAGCAGGGAGAAATGAAGGTTTATTCTTGTGAGCTACAGGATGGGCTGGAGGCAGGGATTTCCTCCTGCCTTTCAGCTCCAGCAAGAATTCCAAGCAGGCACCAGATTTAGTTACAGCAGTCCCATGCAGAAGAGGAAATCCTGAGGAGAGCCCAGGGCAGCACATGGGTGAAGCCCCAGCTGCCAGGGGGGTGTCACCCTCAAGCCCCCTACATCTCCCCTGGCAGCATCAGTACCCAAAGTGCCCCCACCACTACAGGGAGATGGCCAGGTGCTGTCTGAACCCCTCCTCACTCCTCCCACTCAGAGTTTTTTGGGGTAATTCCAGGACTGGAAGACACTCAGGTCTGAACAGAGGTGGCTCAGTTTGTGCCTTTCTAGGTGACATCCAGGTAAACCCTTGCCCTGAAGAGCCCCCAGGCACAAACAACCAGGCACCCATTATTTCACTCCCACCAAGGACCTCCCCTAGTTTTTGGCCAGGGGTTCCCCCCACCATCCTCCCCCCACAGCAGCTGCACACACCTGCTCAGAGGCCGCCGGGGCCCTTCCTCTGCTCCCTGTTGCCACTTCCAAAGTCCACTTCCACATGGGCCAGTGGGCAAAGGGCAGCCTCAGCTCCTCCGCCCTGCACCGGCCGCTCGCTGGGCTCCCCGGGGGATTCCCGCTGCTGCTTGCATCCTGAGGGTCACCCTTCCCATCACCTGGGTCTCCTCCCACACAAGATAAGGAGCACGCAGCCCTCTGAGCTCAAAAGAAAGCCAGGTATTTCTCCTGGGGAGTTTTTCAATGCTGTGAAGTAAGTAGGGGCTGATAGTGATAGGACAAAGGTGAACAGCTTCAAGCAGTAAGAGCAGAGATTTAGATTAGATGTTAGGAGGGAATTCTTCCCCGTGAGGGTGGGCAGGCCCTGGCACAGGGTGCCCAGAGAAGCTGTGGCTGCCCCTGGATCCCTGAAAGTGCTGCAGGGCAGGTTGGACAGGGCTTGGAGCACCCTGGGATAGTGGAAGGTGTCCCTGCCCATGGCAGGGGGTGGAATGAGATGACCTTCAAGGTCCCTCCCAGTCCCAGCCATTCTGGGATTCTATGAAGTATCTTCCTCTATGCAGCCTCACATCTCCTAAATAATAATAAATAAAACCTAATTGGTTCAATTCAGACCCAGCCACAGGTCAAGCAAATAACATCCATCCCACCATGTACTGCCCAGGGCAGAATTTGGGCAGGATGGAGCTGGGCTCCACCCCAGCACTGCCTCATCTCAGTCATTACAGCACTGTAATGGCCTTGTTCTCTAAGTGACCAGGGATTCCTGCCTGGAGACCCCATCCTGAGCTCCTCTAGGCACCTCAAAAACTGAGAAAATGAGCAAATTAAGGCAAATGATGTCACAGAAAACCGCATTAAAAGCCAGATATAAGGTCCATCATCTGCCACCCAGCAGTTTAGTGATGTCTCACCTTCTCCCCCTTTCCCAGAGCCTCCACTGTAACACCACAGCACTGACTGATTTGGGATGTACAGGCAGGAGAATTTGCTTTGCATCATGGTGGCACTGTCAGAAACGCCCTCCTTTAATGATGTTGAAAGACTACACATATTATAGCTTCAGACCTTGAAATTTCCACCCTGCTGGGAGAGTAAGAAATTTTCCCTGGTGATCCTGAGAAATAAGCGCTCGGTCTCTGCAGAATTCAAGATTTCAAGTAAAAAAATATCCTCAGCACTCAACCGTACAGAAATCTGACTGGGAGAAACACAAACCAGGGCAGTGCTGCCTTCATGCTGCTGAGCTGCTGCAGTAGAACGAAATTAAGCATCTCCTCTTCATTTCACAGCTGCCCTTCAAAACTTCAGGAGGGTTTGAAGTAAAAGGTCTGTTTGGGACAGATCGGGTCTTGGGGGAAGAGAGAAAGGATCCCTATAGACCATGAGAGTCACACTTCAAAAAATACACAAATGGATAGGATATTTCATAAATATAAAGAACGTAATTCCACTTGGTTTCTGGCTGATAATTTTAGGTTTCCAACCAAGAAGTGACTGCTGGATGTTTCCAACCTGTTTTCTAGCAACAACACAAATCTATCCTGGGAACCTGCAGGGGCTCCATCAGCATCACATGAAGATGTTGAAAGGGAGAGTCAATTTAGATTAGATATAAGGAAGAAGGTTTTCACAGTGAGGGTGGTGAGGCCCTGGCACAGACTGCTCACCTGTGGATTCCCCATCCCTGGAAGTGTTGAATGCCAGACCGGATGGGGCTCTGAGCAACCTGATCTGGTTGAAGACGTCCCTGCTCACTGCAGGGGGAGTTGGAGTGGATGACCTTAAAAAGTCCTTTCCAACCCAAACTACTCCAACTCTGTGATCCTCAGGCTGCTGTTGCTAGCCTGACCTGGGAGCTTGGGATTACAAGGAAGATTTGGGAGCTTGTCCTGCATAAAAGCAGCTGCAACTTGTGATGCGCGGAAACTCTGTTCCTGTTCTTGCTAGGGAAGGAGAGGTGAGAAACTCCACCAGCAATGTAAAGCTTTGAGCAGAAGTGGTTTAAAATGGATGGGGAACACCAGCTTTAAGGCAAAAGCAGGGAAGTGTGATGGAAGAAGAAAAAAACACGGGAAGGAGCTGGGGAATGAAAAGTGACAGAAGGAAAAATAGAGAAAAAAGGTTCAGATGGACTAGAAAGAGGGGCAGAAAAGAAAAACCTTTTAATGTCATCACATCTAGCCAAGAAATGACTGTTTTAAAGGAGTCATAGCTTTCTTGGCAACCGAAGCCCTGTGCCCTAGGACTGCCATCAAGCCTGCAGGACTATTGGAATGCAGGCAGCACGTGCTACAGATAGCATTTGTCACAGAGCTGAAGGGACACCGCTATCACCTTAAAACATCGCATTTTTCTGCTTTAGAAGATTTCACTGGTGTTGTTACAGTAACAAGATTATGAGGGAAACATTTTTCTTCATGCCCCGGGTGTGTTTGTGCAGCTCCTTGGGGCCCTGATCACAGACAGCCCCAGGCTCTCAGGTCAGACCCCCACACCAGACCCAACCTCATCTGAAACGTTTGTAACCCAAGAGCAGAAATTCAGGGGGCAGCAGTACCTGAAGATATTTTGAAGTGATTTACGTTGTTTCTACTTGGTTCTGAGATGAGGTCTTTTTATTTTTTAAGCAGAATTGATAGGAAGCTTTGTTAACCTCTGAGTTTCAGCCCCCCTATAAATGTGAAAAATATATAAGTAAACAAACACTTCTCTTTTTCTTTTTTCGTGGCAATGTCTTGAGCATCATGCAGGGCAGAAATGCAAGCAGCAAATGAGCTACACAAAATATGAAAACTCATCTTAAATATTCCACACAGCAAAAACACCAAGCCCTGAACGTGCTGCCAGCTGTTGAGACGTCTGACAGCCTATTGCATGTCACACAGAGCAAGAAGACAAAAACCACCCAGGACTCAGATTCCCAGACAGGCTGAGCACCTGCACCACACGGGGAAAGCCCTCATCTCCAATCAGTCTCAAGGGCAGCTGATTAATAATTAGCTGGATCACCCCTCCCAGGCTCAAAGGGAAGGAGCTGTGAGAGCCCCTGCTCCAGCTGGGGGTGGCATTTGGAGCTTCCCAGGCCACAAGCATCCTGGCGGGAGCAGGGTGGTACCTCCTAAAAAGCAGCTGAGGTGGGGTCTGCTCCCGCCTACAGCCGCTGCACCATCCTGTAATTGTGATCTGGCCACCATGGCCTCACCCCACGTCCTCCTGCAGCCACTTTGTGGTGGTTTTGCACCTTCCTTCCCCACGTGAGGTTGTTTCCAGCTTGGATGGACTAAGCTGTCCCTCCCCTGCACACACACACAGCCACCTTCAGCAGCTTCCAGACACACCTATTAATTTTTGGAGACTTAGGCAAGAATATTAATTGTGTTCCAGAGGCATTCAGCATATTAGAAAAAAAAAAAACCAAACCAAACATTTTATACCCTATATTGTAGCCGGTGAAGAAACAGAGCTGCAAAAAGCTGTTATTCATGGAAATCAAAACACTTCCCTGCTCTGGATGCAGCAGAACCGTGGCCTCGGCCTTCTGCACGAGCTCCTGTTACAAAACAAATCCCAAAAAACTTCCTGAACTCGGCCTTACTTCATTCCCACTTCAACCAACCCTCCTTGAATACCAGCTCTTGGCCACCTGCATCCCCCAGCCCTCAAGGAGAGGCTGTGCAGCTCCTGCATCCCATCACAGCAGGCTCTGCAGCATCTCAGCTGCCCCTGCACCCACCACGGGAAGGGATTGGGATGCACAGGGGCCCGTGGAGAGACGGGAGCTAAACCCAACAGCAGGGAGGAGCTGGCAGAGTTTTCAGTATTCAGGTCCTCTCCTTTTCCTGTGCACCACCCCTTATGTTTCCCCAGCCATAAAATTGATGTTTATCTCGCTCCTAACTGCCTTACAGAGATCATTACACATTGCAAATGCAGCCATTTGTGGATAAAACGAGCACAAGCAGCCTGGAGACTGTCGCACCACCCCTTCCCGTGCCACATTGCAGTGCCTTACAACCTTTAAGCTGAAAATTAACATACAAAACCAAGGGAAACCCGGAAATATTTGTCAGGCAAACGCAGGGAAAAAAAAAAAAAAAAAAAAAAAAAAAAAAAATCAGAGGTAATTCTTCCACCTGCCCCTGCTCAACCACAGAAAACTAATTTTTAAGTGGGACAAATCCTGCAGCTATTCTTGTATTCTTGTGGCATTAAGTAANAGTTTTTGGGAAAAAGAAAAAAAAAAAAAAAAAAAAAAAAACCCCCCCCCCCCAAAAAAAAAAAAAAAAAAAAAACCCAAACCAAAAGCCAAGAGAAGGTTGTTATTCCTTGTCTAAAAATCTCCTCGCTCTAAAATGTCCTTCTGGATCTGGGTCTGTTGGAAGGCGTGGAGGGCACAGAAGGCAAAGAGGGGGATGCAGATGTCCAAACAAGCCCAGAAGAAACACCAGAGGCCACGGCTGCTGCCAAAACACCTCCCAGAGCCCGTGCCGTGGAGGAGCAGGGCAGGGATGCTGAGCTCTGGGTCAGAACACAAGGCCAGGGCTCCACCAGCCCTCCTGGAGCTGCTGCCCTGGGAGACTCCCACCTCTCCCCCCTGTCACCCCCAGGCTCCTTTTCTGGTTTCCAGGTTCCTTTCCTGCCAGGGAGGGAGTGATCCAGACACAGACCCTTCCCCGAGCCCTCCATCTCCATCCATCGGAGCAAGGAGAGCTGATCAGCTGGCAATCTTTAGCCCCGGGAAGTTCCAGGGTGTCCTTTTGCAAACATTGCCACCTTGTGTCTCCTCTAACGCCGCTCTCCTTTCCCATTCGAGCCCTCGCGGAGCTTTATTGCAGGCAATCAGGGCCAATAAAGACCCGTGGCAGTTACAGATCGCTTGGCTCTGTCCTGTTCCTGCTGCTGCCTTGTAAAGTTGGACAGGAAGCGTTCCCCTCATTTTTTTTCATCTCAATTTATGGCTCCTCTGCCATGAAAAGCCACTTAACGCCCTCCACAGTTACATACACCGTATCCTCCAAGGCCAGTAAATCACGGTCTCCAGTCACGTCAAATTTCGTGAAATAAAGCTAAATTGCAGTTGTACTCCAAGGCGAGAAGCTGCAAAATTGAGCGAGAACAAGCTCTGTTTAAACGCAGCTGGCAGCCTCCCATGGCTTGCAGAGGCAAGGATCACAAAACCCCCCCGGGGAAAGGGAAAACCCTGAGAGGAGCAGGGAGCCCACAGGACCCTCTGTGCCACCCCAGGCTGCCTCTGGAGGTCTTCTGTGGGGTAATGCCAAGAGCTGAAATAGCCCAGACTCAGAGGATTTCACTCTATAACCTGAGCCCCTCCCAGCTGGAACACAGAGGGCTGGGAGCAGGACAGAGCCAGGCTCCAGCAGCATTTATTCATTGAGGCTTGGTCCTCAGCCTGAATTTGGGCTTGGAAAGAAAGCTGGGGAGCTGATGGGGTCACAGCTTCTTGTTTTAAATTTTGGAGGTGGTTTTTTTTTTTGTGCAGACAGGAGTTAGAGAAGTACTAACACAGCAGGGGTTCACTCTGCTGAGCCCATCTGGGCTCACTCAAAGTGCTGGGCACTGCACCAAGAGCAGGGGAAACTGAGGACAGAAAAAATCTTGACCCCAAACCACCCTTTACATTTTTCAGGGGCACAGTGACTTGTCTTTTTCCCTTCTGCAGCAGAGTTAAACTTTCATGAAAGCTGAATTAACTTGGAGAAGAGCCAGCTCCAGGGACAGCAACATGATGGAATGAGAGTGAGGAAGACCCAGACCACTGCTGCTCCTGCTAATTCCCCTGGCTACATCCCACACTAGTAATTTCCAGGAGGTTCACACTGGTCCGGGCACTGCAGCTTCTCCATCTCACCATGACAGAGCATCCAGCCTGCACAGGCACCAGGCAACTCATTTCTCAGCAAAACCCTTGCAAAAAATAAATAAGTAAAATAATTCATTAATTTAAAAAAAAACAAAAAAACAAAAAAAAACCCAAAAAAAACCCAAAAAAAACCCAAAAAAACCCCACCACTGCTATTTTGGCAAAGAGTTTATTCCACAGTCTAAGCTCAGGAGTCTTCTTCACAAGGTGACCTCACAGCCCATTGCACGAGCCCAGAGCACAAGGCACAAACTCTCCAGGTGGAAGAATGCCTCCCCAGAAGCAGAAAAGATCCAAAGCACACACACACACACACAAAAAAGAAGAAAATTATGACCAGCCATGACAGAGACAAGGAAAATCACAAAAACATCTCGTGCCAGAGTCTTAGCTGATAAAAACCCAACGTGCATAGCACACAGCTTCGGGCTGGGATACACTTAGCCCCCTCTGAATGTTTAATGGGGGTATATGCATCAGTTAATCAGCAGCACAAGACACAAAGCTTTTTGTACCTCCTCGCCACGTGTTGTGCAATTAAAAGGCTTCTCATTCAGGCACAGAAAGAAAAGTCAAGGGACTTTGGCTGTGAAACATCCATTATTCAAAAGTATATCCATTATTCAAAGTTTTTCTTAAAATCCTATTGTCAGTTTGAAAGGAAAAAGAAAATGAGTTTCTGAAAGCTGTGCTCCGTTGATATTCCACTCCAATTTTTGCTGATTGTGAGTACTAAAACTCCAGACATTTTGAGGAACTAAAGAAATTCTTCACACTTGCTGAAAAAGGCAACACCCTGTGAGTAGTCACAATTTTCCCCCCCCCCACCTTCACTCAACTCTGCCTCGCAGGGCTGTGGAACATCCAGGCCAACAATGTGCTGCTTTCCCAAACTGCTCAGCGACCCCAGCGTGAGGCTGAGGAGCAGCTGATCAGGGGGAGGCAGCACCAAACTGCCCAGCAGGCAAGAACCGAGCCCCAGCACTGCACCCCGCAGCTGGCTGCACCCCTAAGGGGGGAGGAGGAAGCCTGGGTGGGAGGCACAGCCCCCTCACAGCCCCCTCAGAGCCCCCTGACAGCAGCCAGGACCTTCCAGGCGGGGTGCCAGGGCGCAGCTGCAGGAGCTCCAGCGGGCACAGACCCCGGGGGTGCCTCCTGCCATCCAGATGTGGGGGAAGAGGAGCATCAGACCCCACAGAGCCCCCTCAAGAGCCACCCAGCTCTTCCACAGCCCCCCCTGCACAGGGGGAAAAAAAAGCACTGGGACGAGCAGCAGTGCTGCAGGATAGGTGCTACCCCAGGAACGACCTGGGCAGGGGCAAATACTCAGCAAGAGCAGCGAGTTGTGATGAATTGCTAACGTTAGAATGTAAAATAAGCAGCCAAGGTTTTACCTCCTCTTGGAGCTGCAGGAGAGAGTGCTGAAAGCCCCTGAGAATGCAGGCATCAGGCACCTCTGCAGGGATGAAATAGGTCTTAAATCCAGGTGCAAACTCAGTCCCCGGGCTGGAATCAGGTCCAGGGAAAGCACCCAGATCAAACAAGCTTGGCCAGGCCCAGAGCAGCAGGGTGTAAGGCCGGGCTGACTGTGCTGAGCTGAGCTAGAATTAGTGTTTCTACCCAAGGCTTAGAAAGCAGAAAAGGCCCCAGGCTGAGCTGATACAGAGCCCCAGCCCATGGGTGGGGATGCACCAGAGGCACTTATGGAGAGGTAGAGCAGCTAAAGACTGCTGTGCTGTAAGGCTGGCTGTTGAAGGAAAAGCTGAGCTGAAATTATTATTGAAGTTATATATCAGATTAGGAAGTAGGGGCTAAAACCTGAAAAATAATCAAGAGTTATGAGCCAATAAAGGTGCTTATTATTTTGATTTAAATAAATATGTGTGAAAGAGGAACAGGAGCCTTAGAAAGGCTTCTCTGTCCTTGAAGAGGTAAGGCTGTAACATATGGTAGTTTCTCGAGGCTTAAAGATTCTTTTTACGTGAGTAAAGGAAGAACAAAAGAAAACATGGCAGAGAGAAGCAGCATTCAGTGAAAAATACTTGTTGTAACTGTAATATTGTATAAGAATATATGCCATTAGGAAGGCTTAAAATGGGCTTATTTGGGATTTCTGTATGTACAGTGTGTAACTAAAATGTGGGACCTCCAGTGGTGTGACCTGAGCACACCAAAGGCACGATTCCACCAGAGCAAATTGATGGAAGGGTGATGTGTGGCAACTAATAAATGCAGTAACCTGGGTACAAGGTACTACAGCCTTTAAACACTGCTGGAAGCTCAGTGGGTGGCACAGGGTCGGGGTCCTGCTCTTCCACCACCATGCTGATTATTCTTCTACTGTCAGACTACCAACTTGAGGCGTTGCCAGTAACTTGGGGAACAATCTGAGGGTATGAAAGGAAGGCATTATTCAGCAGTCTGTGCTGCCAGCTATCTTTAAGCAGCACATTTATCTAAAGTACAATGATGCTTCAACAGTGGATGCCTGCAGAGCGCTTCCAGGGCACTAAAATGAGCTGGGTTTTATCTGCAGGAAGGCTGTGGCTCACAGCTTATTTGGACAAATTCTTTGCTGCAATAGGCCATTTTCTGCTATTACCAGTGAAATAAGCTAAACACCCACTTCTCTTCTTCTGCAAGGAGAAGCTGTGCGCGATGTGAGGAATTTGCGAAGCTTTTAAAGGATGGATGGCAGTTCAAGAACTTCCTCCAGGGTCCAAGGCACTGCCAAGCATGGCTGGAGTTACTGCTGGAACAAGGAAGCCGGGAGGGATATTGCAGCCCGGGCAGCGCTGAAGCAGCTCAGGGAGCCAGAGCTGGTGCGAGGCTGGAAGAGCAGGGCACAGCACAAACTGAAGCACTGACAGATGAAATGTTTTGACTGTCTGTGACTCCACGGCCCGTCGGAGCTCAAGTTTCGCTCGTTAAGCTTCAAAGAGTACCAGGCAGCTCGTTAGCGGCGTTTCAGGGTGTCTTTGTTTGCAGTGGCTCCCACAGAGGTAACAGAGTCTGTAATGGTCCCTCCTGGGACCGAGCTGGGCTGATGCAGGGTCACCAGCACATTCATTCTCTCCTGGCAAAAGTGCCTGGGAATGTGGAGGGAAGGCAGGAGAGCAGTGTCCCTTCCTTTGTGGTCGCTGCTGGTGGCTGGCTGGACTGCATTCCCTGTTCAAAACACACAAACCTGTACCCTGCCATCTCGCTGGTTTTGGTCCTCATTTCAGCTCAGGCCTTTCTGTGCAGCTGCTGGTGGGTGCACTGCTCTGATACAGAATCCCACAGTGGTTTGGGTGGGAAGGAACTGATGCCTGAATTGGCTGCCTGGAAACAGAGACTAGACAGGAGTAAGAGAATAAAAGTGAATATTTTTTTGAAGGCCTTCAAAGGCACACCCTGGGCTACCAGAATTCCCAGATGGACCCCAAGATGGACAACAAGTTCTTCACACAGTTACAGGTTTTGGTCAATTTGCCTATCAGCATAAATTCGCCAATTAAAACTCCAGCTACTGATGTAATTCTCCACAGTTTGCCCCCCCTTTCTCAAGATGTTGGGTTACACATTCTGGGCTTAGGACAGTCTGGGTGTCCTTGAAGAGCAGGCCTAGAGAGGCTTGTTATATCTATCATACTCTGAGAGAGCAGCAGCTCACAGGTTCCAAGGCACTTCAGAGTAGCATTACAGGATTTTAAAAATATGAAAGTTAAAATCCAAGGCATCAGAACCTTTTGGCCCGTCTTGTTCTACCCCGCTGCCATGGGCAGGGACACTTCCCACCAGCCCAGGCTGCTCCAAGCCCCATCCAACCTGGCCCTGGACACTTCCAGGGATCCAGGGGCAGCCACAGCTTCTCTGGGCACCCTGTGCTTCACCCCCACTATGGCAATAGCTCCCAAATGGGCACCAGTGGGACCCTGCTTTGCCTCAGCTGCTCTTTGTGCAGCTCAAACTGTAAGAAGCAGCTGGGAGTGAGACGCTCTGCTCTCATAACCAGCCCCTGCAGCCCAGACACAGAGTTTGGCTGTTCTCAGGGGGGTGAAGTGGCCCCCAGCCTGCTGATGGCGTTGGATAAGCAGTGTGAGAAGCCAGCTCACACCTGGAGCTGAGGGCCTTTCCTGTGGCCTCGTGCTGGAGCAGGTGGTTGAAGGCTTCATTGAGCTGCAGATGCAGCCAGAGGTATTTATGGTGATGGCCACGAGGCTTTGCAGAGAAGGAAGGGGCAGAATGAGGCAAGGGCAGGAGTTGGCAGCTGAGTCTGGGCTTTCCACTCCTGGCATCCACCTTGGGGCTGAAATAATGCAGGACCAGACCAGCTCCCGGCTATTCCTCTGCTCTACATCCTTCAGTGTGCTGGATGGTGGCAATGTAAATATTTCTGTGGAGCTGAGCCATTACCTAAGGAGTAAAATACCCTTGAATAAGTAAAAAAAATGATTTGAACACCTTCAAACGTGCTCCGGGGGGGAAATGCAGATGAAGGAGCATCAGGATCCACTAATCCACTTCTAAAGCATTATCTAACACATTATTCTTTAAGAACACAAGCTCTTTGGTATGGGAATGAGTGGGGGTTTATGACATTGCCACTAAGCACATCACAATTCTGGCCTTGAAGTACCCAACCAGGAGTTAACAACTCCCTGGCTCCAACCCAATGAAAGAAGATTTAAAACAGTGAGGGAAAAATGGGATTTCTTGATTTAATATTTTTGTTTCTTAGAGAACCAGGACTCTGCAGTTCCTGTCCCAGGGGCCTAACTGCTCACAAAACTCTGTTTCTATAGAAAAAAAAAGAAAAAAAAAAAAAAAAAAAGGATATTTGCAAGAATAATTCTGAGGAGCCTTCCCCATGCTTACCCCTAATAGTTTGGAGAGTGCTCCAACATGGGGATGGGTATTACTGGTGAATGGAGAAGATTAAGGAAAAAACATCATCCTGGTAGGGACTTGGAATGCTCCCATGGCACAAAATGTTCTTCACAAGCTGCAGATCAGGGGGGAAGAGGAGGATTTTTCTTCTTGCAAAATCCACTCTCACAATCCTGCCCTCCCACATGAGGCTGCAAGGAGAGTGAGAAAAGAACATGGATCTACTGTAATCTTGAGGCATAACCGATGTGCTGAGAAGGGCTTTTACTTCAGTGCAGCTTTCCACAGCTTCCTTGAAGATGCTTAGATGGGATAATGGGGAAAAATTCTTTACTGTGAGGGTGGTGAGACCGTGGCACATGTTGCCCAAGGAAACTGCAGGTGCCCCATCTCTGGGAGTGTTCAAGGCCAGGCTGGATGGAGCTTGGAGCAGCCTGGGATAGTGGAAGGTGTCCCTGCCCATGGCAGGGGGCTGCAATGAGAGGAGTTTTAAGGTGCCTCCCAACCCAAACCATTCTGTGATTCTGTCCCCACTGATGGCCTCAGTGGCCATGTCAACCTCTCTGCTGCTTGTGAGCATTTCACCTCCTCTCTTCTCCAGCTGCAGCTCCTGCTGTGGCTCGTGCTGCTCCTCAGAGCCAGTCACACTTGGTGTCATCCCCACTGCCACTATCACCTGAGGCTGAAGGAACACCCCCCACCCTGAGCAAAAGCTGCTCTGCTCAGAGGAGCACAGAGAACCTCAGGCTGGAGGCATGAGGATGTTTCTCAAGCAAGTGGGAAGCTGGGGTGTGACCAACTCTATCTCTGTGCATGTTTCAATGTGTGTATGGCACAGTGGAACAAACATGCCATTGATTTCTGAAAGGTGCAGTGTTTCCAGGCCATGGGAATGTGCTGGGTACTGCCAGCCAAGGAATTCCACAGAAAGGAGCCCCATCCCCTCCTCTCTGCCCCTTTGATGCAGTGAAGTGAAACGTTCTGCTAAGCAAGGACCTGTGTTTGATGCTGACTTTACAAGCAGGAGCACATTAACTCCAGGCTGTATTGAAAATGTCACTCCTGTACCATTCAGCCAGCCCATGTAATTGCCTCTGCTGTGGAGCAGGAGGAGGAGGGTGGTGTGGATCAAGGCACAGAAACCATCCCTGCAGCCTGTCCCCTCCTCTGCTGCTGTGTCTCTGCGTGAACCTCAGGACATTGCTGCATTTCGATGGCTTTGTCTAGGGATGTTCCCACGTTTCAGAGGAGTGGAGAACTTGGCATTTCAGCTGGCGGCTGCTGCTGAAAGTTGCCGGAGTTGGGCACCCCCACAAGAGCTCCCTGGGGAGGGCTGAGTGGCACAGAAACTGCTGCTCACAGCCAGAGCTGCTGCCCTGGAGCCCGCCAGGGGACACTGAGCTCCTCTCTGGTGACACAGCTTTGTGGCAGGGCCTGCTCTGGATGCCTCCCACTGAGGCCAGTGGGGAATTAACTCACCACTGCACGTAGCCTGCGGTGTCTCAGCACTGAACAGGTTCACCAGGAAGGTCAGAATCTGGGCAGAAAGTTCGTGTTGAAAAGTTCTGAAGTCTGCACGGTGTCTGTGTGGGTTTAGTTCGTAAGGGTTGCCTTTCCTGCAGCCCCTGGCACCTTCAGGCTGTTGAAATTCAACAGGTCAGGGCTGCTGGCTGAATCTCTCAATGGCTGCATCCCACCTGGGCCCTGTGCAATCCTCCCCTCCGTGGGACCTGCATGCTTTCCCCTGCTTAGAGAGAGGGAAAATCAAGGTGCAAACCTGAAAAGATCACCTCAGCTCATACAGGTACGTGCCAAAGTGACAAGATGCCATTTTTTTGGACAAATTTTTGACAGCTGAAATACCCAGGTGTAGGGTTATGCTTCATGTGCTGCCCCCTGAGCAGCTGCTGCTGCTGTTTGCACGGGTTGAGCCCATGTCCCGTGGCCAAGAACCAGTGGAATTGTGCCACAGGTGGTTGGCAATAGCACCACATCCTCATACAGCACCTCCAGGGATCTGCTACAGCACCTGCTTAAAGACCTCTGACACCAGTAATGCCAAGGAGGGATGGGGCCAAAGATCTGTTCAGCTGAACCCATGGTGGGGCTTTGTATTTGAAAAGGTTTGTTTTAGTAGTTTTTTTACGTCTTTTAACAGCCCACTGTTTGGAAAAACTCCCCCCAAGCATCCCACTCTGCCAAAAATGACAGGGTAAGGGAAAAAAGTAATCTGAGGGTTGCAAGGCAGTGGTTCAGGCAGAACTAAAGTCCTGAACAAAGAGACAAAAGCCTTTGCAGTTTTGGAAAACAATGGCTCTGTATCCTTACCTTCTGATCAAGGACGAGCTCTGCCACCACAGCTTTAGTGCCAGTCACACCACTTACCCTGCTTCCCTGCCAAAAAACCCCTCATTGGATGGGTGTCAGGAGAGAAATCACGCAGTCCTGCTGTTCCCTCTGAATGAAACATTTGATTTCCCTGTGTTGCCAGGAAGAAGCGTGAAGGGCTCACGCTGTGTCCAGTAACAGTCCACTTAGCAACTGCATTAACTGCGTGCAGTTATCCCCTTCATCTCCTGAGCGTGACTCCTCAGGCAGAGCCCGTGCCCTCCCCATCGGCAGAGCTCGGCATCCCCTCATCCACAACCACCATGCCAAGGCTTGAAGGGACACCCATGGCACACACCTGGACCTCCACCCACACTGAGGGAACACCAGCCCGTTCCTAAAATCCTGCTTTTCCCTTGCCTCCTTTCCCTCGGCCAGGGCCAAAGGCTGGGGAAGTTGCGAGCAGCAAAGTTCCAGGTGGGCAGAAGATGGCAGCAACAGCCCAAGAACCTGCTCTGCTCCACTCGGCAGGGATCGCTTTTCTTCGGGAATACCGCTGTGGTCCTGCAGAGGAAAGGAGACATTTTCACCCCTTTGGACTTCAGGGCTGTGATCAAGGCACAGCAGACACCTGGACTGGAAAACAAAAGCATGAAGAACTTCTTCTCAGCATGAAGAGCTTGGTGTGAGGACTATTTTAGCATTGCCCATGCAATGAAAGGCATTTGTTTTTCCAGCCTGGGTGGATTATTACAGGAGAATTTCATGGATTTTAGCTCCTTAGTGCAGGTACACGAGGCCCGGCCGATTTTCTGCATGGTTTTCCTGATACAGGGGATGCTGTCCCATGGGAGGTGGTGGGAAATGGGCAGCCAGCATTGAGGAGCAGCAGTGCTGGGATGGTTTTGTGCTGTGCTTCCATTTGGGATGTTTTTTCTTTTAGTCTTTGGTCATTGCAGGACACTTGCGTGGATTTGAGCTCCTGGGTGCAGGTACACGAGCCCTTGTGGATTTTAAGCTTGAAATCCCCTTTGCCCAGTGGAAATACTCAGGAAAATTTAGAAACTCACGTTTGTAGAGCTCTGCTTTTTCAAGGACATGGCAAGTAGATCCTGAACACTCCACTGTGGTGGGGGTGTAGGCTGGGATGGGCTGGCAGACACTGGAAGTGACAGGTGGGAGAGGAAGGAGGTCTGAACATCACACTGCCTTGCATGCTGGATTTAACCTTCCTCTTTTCTTCAGTTTTCTACACCTTTGGCAACATGCACCCAACTTTTGTTTGTGTTCTGTTCTTAGGTAAGTTCACTGGGATGGGACTTACAGCATCTTCCAGCTCTGCTGCTGCTTCTCCTGCTGAAGGTCTTGGCCAAGTCACCTGTGTAAATTCAGTGTCCACACTTATTAAAGGGAGTCAAAGACTCTCTTCTTCATGGTAAAGAGCCTGGAGATGTATCAGTGAAGAGAGGTAACTTTTTCTTATTAAAGCAGCATTAAAAGGGACTGATTTGAAAGCAGGGCTTATGATGTTGTAAGGTGTTGCACGAATACCATAAAAAATAAACAGGTTCTCACACTAAGGAGGGTTTCAGGGCAAATGGACAGGGCAGAGGGTTTGAAGAGGGGGCTGGAGGCACAATCAAGTTCCCAGAGCAGGGCTTTCTCCAGTGTGTGAAGCTGGTGGCCACTACCCTGTCAGTGTTTGTAGAGGGGACACGGAAAAATCCAAAGCGAAAGGGGTTCTGGAGCAGGAAGTGATTGGAGCTGAAATAGGGGAGCAGAGGAACAGCAAAGACAGGCAGGGCAGGTACAAGCTCCCCTGAGAAACACGAGTTGATTTACTTCCCCAGTGTAAGGGTATTAGATTATTCTCAGTGATGCAGTAAATGGCACAAGCCTTTGCAGTGATCACTGTACCTTGTGGGGCTGCAGAGGACAGGATGGGGCATCCCACATGAAACACAGAAACCTTGCCAGTTTGGTAGCCTTGAGCATCTCCTCTTCAGGAGGCTTGTCCTGGGATGAACACCAGAGCCTGCAGGAGGGAAGGTTCTTCCATCCTCTTGCCAGGACAGGGTTTCACAAAGCCCTTACAGCTAAAGCTGAGGAGGACCTTTGGGCTGCTCCAAGTGGTGGTATGGGGGTAAAGATCTTCAGTGCTGGGCTTGGGGGGAAAGCAAAGGAAGCCCTGCTGTGGGGCTGAGCTGCAGGCACACCTGGGGGAGCTGAAGGGGAGAGATGAATGACAGGGAAAAGAAGGTGGGAAAAAAAGAAAGGATACCCTGTCCCAGCTTGGGAGGGACAAGGCAACAGGGTCACTGCAGCTCCTCACAGTCCTGCTCCCAGCACAGCGTCCCAGCTGTGCATCCCCAGGGGGTTGGGCACGGAGCACGGACTGGTGCTTCCTTTATTGGGTAAATATAAAAATGCTGGGTAAATATTTAGAGTATCTAAGTAGATCTTTGCAGCTTCAATAAACGACACCAGTTGAAAACTTTGCAGAGGAGCATTTTGGCTTCCAAAGGCTTGAATTTTTTTTTTTTTTGAGAGAGAATGTGCCTTTGCAGAAGCCTGTGGTGGTTCCCAGCAGTAAAAAAGGGCTGTGTGCTGCCATCACAGTGTGTCATCACACCGGTTCTCCCAATGGGGAAACCAAACATTCAGGGGTCATGGGTTGAGTCAGAGCTTGCAGAGCCAGGGGATGAGAACTCTGATCTGCTGACTCTCCATCCCAGAGTTTAACCACAGCTTTGTCCCTGCCCCTCGGGGGATGTCACACTCCAAAGCTGCGCTGCCGCTTGCGCATGATTTTTGGAGGAAACTATTTTCAGAGAAAATAATGTGCTTCTTGGGCTGAAACACCTTATAACAACTCTCTGCCTGGAAGGCGGATGGTGATGTATGTGGGGGAGGGATGATGAGAGAAAAAATTTGGGGGTGGAGAAACCAGCGTGGCTATTTGTTACAGCTGCGACCCTAAGAGGAAGAGCACAGCACTCCCAGGAGTTGCTGCTCCACACAGCAGCCACCTGACAGAGCCCCGGGGCTGGGCTCAGGTGTGGCTGTGCCACATGTGGCTCTCCAGCCCATGTCACGCCAGGTGCGGGGCAAACCTGGCTGCCTGATGGTTCTGGAGGCAGCTCCGGGTTGGCAGCGGTGATCACACCCCACCCGTGTGTCTTTTATCTGCGAGTGAAGCAGCGCGTTTGCATGTGAGCACCCTTTTGTCTAGCTCTTGGGATCGGGAAGAGAGGCGACCTCCTCTCATAAAATCCTGCCAGAGCTCTAGAGAGCAAAGTATCAGCAATGGGATTGAGAGGCAGGATCTGTGCCCTGAGCAGAGCTGATGTGCCACAATGCAACTGAATGGGTGTGAGATTTTCTGTGTATCCCCTTTTTCCTTCCAGGATTAGCTCCAATAGGTGGTATTTTAGTAGCTTAGGGAGAGAATGCCTGTCTTACTCGGGTCATGACCACTAGCCCTGGTGCCTTGTGGTGAAGGAGAAGGGAGCAGCCTCAAGCTGAGTGCTGGTACCGTTTTTAGATATAGCAGGTTGTTACTAGATAGCTTGCACAACTTGGATTGGAATCCTGCAAAAGGACCATGAACTGGCTCTTCTCTGGGGCAGGCAGATTTTAAAACATCAGCAGTGGTCATAGAAGTGCTGAGACTGCACTCCCATGGAAAATACAGAGGTGGGAGGGAAAATACCCAATGCAGTTCCTGGATGCTCGGTATTTCCCAGGCAAAAATCTGCACTCGTGCACAGGAAGCCCTAAACATTTTGGATTGTGCCTGCAGAGAGGACTGGGCACTGCACATCTGGACAGTGGGGGCTTGTTGGGAGCACTAGCTGTGGTTTGGGAGCTCAGGCTCCTGGAATTCGAGCTGTGCCTCTGCAGGGCAGTCACGGCGTGGGCTCTTCTCTGCGTGCGCTGGCCTTCACATCTGCCCTTGCCAGGCATCAGCCCTCACCTGTGAGCTGGAGTGGACAACGTGAAAAGCCTCTTGCTGCACTTTGCCACAGCGAGCCTGTCAGCTCATTTCATCCATCAAATAAGCATACGGCCAGCAGTAATTGCTTCTTGCCTCTGATTAAAAACAGCCCTGATTAAAAACCAGGGGCACAGCCATGAAGTGTCACTGCCGTGGTATTTTCTGCCCTGAGAAAGAAATGCTGCTTCCCACCAGCTTCCAGTAACCCCCCCAGAAGCAAGGAAGGTCTCACCTGAATGTACCTGCCATGAAGGCAGATGCAACCAACTTAAATGCCTGTGAATGACTGTGCCCCTGCCCAGGATGACTGCCTGGGGGACAGACCAGTGCTTCTTGGCTGGCAGTGTAGGAAACAGGATGGCCAGCTCCACCTTTGAAGCAGTTTAGATGCAATTGAAATGAATCCCTTGTGGAACCCTCCTGGCTTCTGCTGAACCACGACACAGATGGGTCTGGCTCACTGCGTGCAGCAAAAGCCACTTAATTACAGCAGCAGCTCAATTTATTTGTTTTGGATCATCGTTATTAGCGATCACTTAAGCTTGTAATTAAGGGAGGAATAGGGACTGTAAAAAGGGTACCATCCTGTGCTGCTGGGCTTCTCCCTGTGCTGCAGCAGCTGAGTATTGCTCCAATCTGCTCAACACCTGCAGGACTCTCTCCCCTCCTGTATGGATAGCACTGCTGTCATCTGTTCTCCAAACGCCTGCTTCATTCCTGGAAAAGCATGGCAGTATTTTTTTCCCAGGACACTTTAAATTGACTTGGGTAGAATATCTGATATCCCAAATGCTATGCAGGCACAGCACGAGCAGCAGGTACCTCCTGGAGGGATGTTGCTGCTCCTCCCTTCAAACAAATACACAGGTAGGTTAGTACTGTCTCACCCAGTGGGAGAGAGCATCAAAATCCTTGCAGAGACCGTGGCAGGAAAAACAAAGGCCTGAGGAGTGAGACCTGAGGCTCACACGGTAACCAAGGGAGCGCAGACCTCCTCCTCAGGGGAGAACACCGCTCAGAAACACAAAGCTACATCACTGCTCTGATTGTGGCTGTTGTCATGTGCGTAAATCCTTGTGTTCAGTGGAGGTGTGGCTGTTCAGGTGCTTCTTCTCAAGTGCCCGAGATGTTTCTGTGATTTTCAGCCTGCCTCTGCACCACTGTCCTGAATATCCTCCTTGCAATCCTACACCTTGATTGCATTCTTAGGGCTGAAGGGCTGCTGTGACCAGCACCACACAGCCATTTTCCACCATTCCTGCTCTGAGACTCAGTTTTCTTTCGTGCAACCCAGTTCTGGGATTCCTACATCTTATTTTAAACACAGCCTGAACAAGTACAAGCATTTGCAATGAGCTTAAATGATCTCTGCATTTTTAGCATCTCATCCATGTCCCGTGATGCCTGCTCCTGGAGCAGGACCCACCACGGCCATCAACCCTGTGGGATAAGCTCTGCTACCACAAGCGAGCAGCAGGGATGCATCTCCAACCCAGCACCTGTGCAGGTGCCCTCCTAGTGGGAGGCAGGGCTGGACTTGGCTTCGAGAGCTGATAGCTCCAGACAACTACCTTTGTGTGGTCCAGGAGGAAATTCCCCAAAGTGGCATCCATCCCCTGTAAAACCACGAGCAGCTCCTGTTTGTGGTGCAAGGGAATGTGTATCAGCTGTCAGGGTCTGCTCACAGGACAGGGCAGAAGGCTGGATGTTCTATTTGTGTGTGTGAGAGCTGTTACACGCCCCAGAGCAGTGTTTTTCCTTTATTTATTCAAACATCTCAAGAAACAATAGGTTGCTGGACTGGGAGGGGAGAGGAGGAGTTTGCTCCTCCTTTCTTGTGAAGTGTCAGCATCTCCCAGTGCTCTTGATCACTCCCGTTTGCTGAATGACCCCGTGGTAAACATGGAAGTGCAGCGTGGAGAACCCCAGGGCTGTATTTGTAATGAAGAGCCATCTCCAGGCTACACCAAACGAGGTTATTTGTGTCCTGGTACAGCCTTTGTTTGCAAACAACAGCCTCTCTAGGTAACCACACAACAGAGCACAAGTGCCTATTTATTTGCATCTGCCTCTGCTCACAATAGTGAAGGAAGAGAATCCATCTGTTTCGGCAACAGAGAACAAAAATACGGCAGAGGGAAGCTGGTTACATTTGTAATACAGGCAGCTCAGAGAATGAAGCCCGTGATTCTACAGATGCAGATAAATCTAGTGATTACTCTTCGCTCAAAGTTCAAGCCAAGTCATCTAACCGGGAGCCTGACAAGAAAAACAGAGACAAATAAATCATTCCTTCCTTACCGGCCTCATTTCTTGCTCACAGACACAACCCAAACCTCTTTGGCTGAGTTACAGTCCAGAAACTGCAGCCTTTCACTGCCCCTGCATCCATCCCACGACCTTTTCTGCACTGACTCATCACAGCATCTGGTGTCGTCACCTCCCCAGTGTCCTGGGGACCAGCTTTATCACAAAAAAAAGGACTTGTTCAAAGGCTACATTTTTAAATGCCAGTCCTGGGCTCCCTGAAGGTGATCCAGCCCATGAAGAGAAAGCTGGCAGGTTTGTCACAGTCTTGCCTTTGCTTGTTAGAGACAGTTGGAGAGTTTTACAGATCTGTTCTGAAGGTTGCTGGAGGCTGGTTATTTTGTTTTAAAGTCAGGGCAGCAGCAGACAGGCAGCCACTATTAAAAGTAGAAATTAAAAAAAGAAAAAAAAGGTCATTTGGGCTTTAAAGCCAACTGACTGCTTTTGACAGGCTCAAGGATTTTTTATGTCTGGATGTTCCTGACCTGCAAGGTGAGGGGATGTGTTGTCATGGAAGAGGATTTGAGCAGCTCCAGCAGACACAGAGGAATCTCCACCTTCTTTAACAAGGGTCCTGTGCTGACTTGTGAGAGCCTTTGATCAGACCCTGGCATGGCCACATCCAGCCATTCCTTGAGCTTTGTTACCAAAGAAAAGATCCAAAATCAGACCTTTCTATTCCAGCACCAGCCTTTCTTCATTTCCCTCCTCCCCAAATCCAATGAGGAGGGAAAAAAATTAAATCTAGTGCTGCATATGCCTTCACATTTGCCTTTTATAGACGGGTTGGGATGAAGGCACATTTCACTCTAAGAACATCCTGTTGGAAGGATAAGGTGCTGTTATCTCAGGCTGCTCCCTTAGCCTCCTCTGAATAGTTTTGTTTAGGTTGAGAGAACGTTTCTTAGCAATTACATAGAAATTGGCCGGTTTGCTGCACTTCTGACACATTTTGCAAAAATATTCGATGGTGCCGCAAAAGGACTGACTCAAATGAGGAAGAAAAATGTTTCTCAGCCAGAACAGTCATGGAAGTGAAGAGCTCACAAGGGTTCAGTTGGTCATCCCTCAGCCTGAACTGTCCACAACAGCACCAGAGTTTATATTTGGATGATGTTCTCCCCAGACTGAGTCATATTTCCTGCCTCGAGTTGCTCCAAAAGGCCGGTGTTTCAGGCAGGGTCCAACTTCTGTCTGATTCATGCAATAGGCAGGAGTGGCCCTTTCTGCTGCTTTAGGGTAGGCTTGGATTACCCAGCACATATGAAAATTAGACCCAAGCTGAGTAAGCAAATATTGATCTACTCAACCTCAGGTCACAGCTGAGAACAGTGTTCTGAAGGAGTACATTGAAGGGGCGGGGTGGCATCAGAGGGTATAAATGCAGGGTGAAATTCAACCCTGCTCCAGGGAGTTTGCAACCTTAGTATAATCAATAGAAGCATCTGAAAACGCTGGTCTCATTCGGGTTACAAAACCTCGTGTCTCTGAGTGGTTCCTTCTTTAGCAGCTGACTGTAAGAAAAGAATTAATGAACAGTGCAAAGCTGCTGAAAAGAGGAGGGGGAGTGATGCTGAAATAGCTATGGGTGGGGGGCACGTGGGGCTGTAAGTGAATTGGGATGGGAGCAGAGGCGCAGGCTGTCTGAGGGAAAAGCAGGGCAGTGGGATAGACCTGCTGGAGATGGTTAATGCCAACCCACACCCCGTCACCATTCAGGGTATGAGCGTTCCTTTTAGGCGGTGCCTTGTCGTGCTAAACGTGCTATGTGGTAATTTTCCAGGTACTTGGCCATTTGACTCGAGGGTTTTTTTAAACATGCTGGATGAGATGTGATGTCTTGTGAGCACTGGAGTGGAGGCAGCAGAGCGGATTTTTTCCCACTGTGGTGAATTAAGTAGGATGTGCTACCTTCCCAGGCAGAGTCCCTGACCTTCCCGTGTCTCTGTAGGGTGACAGCTTATTTGCTAACACCTTAGAGAAAAGCCAGAGCCAGCTGGTCTTCCCTCAATGGTCTGAGCTTTCCTCCAAAATCCACATTATGATTTCAGAGAAAAATTCGGTCTATTGAGGTTGGTGTATTCAGACCAATGAGGCTGACTCATTGCAGGCCTGATCCCTGACCAGCAAAGTCTCTGGGGTTAGTGAAAAAATTATTTTCCCAGTCATAGGATGGTTTGGGTCAGAAGGGACCTTAAAGATCATCCAGTTCCAGCAAACTATCTAGTCAGATGGGTTTTCCCTGTTTTCTCTCCAGCAGGATAGAAGGACAGGAGCAACCATCCATCAGGGCACATTGTCACCAGCCTGGCAGACAGCAAGCCCCAAGTGTGGAGGGGACAAGCTCTCACAAGCCCACATTTTTGGGCCTGGTTCCTGTTTCACGTGGCAGCAGGTTGGCCTCCACCCGATGCCCCAATGGAGCAGGACACAGCAGCTTCAAAGGGGCTGTCGGGAGAAGAACAGCTGAGAGCCACAACGATCCTGGTGTGTGTATAAATAGAGACAGAGCTGTTATCCTGATGAAACGAGACCAGATGTTTCTCCCAAATCCCTCCTCTCTGCTAGTGAAAATTATAGTTTAGTTACAGCAGGGCAAAGCGGGCAGCAAAATATTTTAGAGCAACTAAGGTTGAGAAGTTAAAGGGGCAAAATGCCTCACTGGGGCAGGGGTACCATGCCCCGTGATGCTGCAGGGATGGATCGGGCCTGGCCAGAGTGGGAACAGGAGGAGTCCCCTCACTGCCTCTGTTCTACTTTTCTGCTTCCTATCCCAGTATTAATGGGCTGAGTTTTAAAGCCATGCTGCGGCCGCTTTTGTGAGGTAGAAATCCAGTGTCAGCACATATATCCTGGAGGCAGTTGGCACGAGATGAAGGAGGGATGGCAGCAGCAGTTAAAACTAGGCCTTGGCTCTTTAATATTTAACTTCCCCAGTGCTGGGTTGTTTTTTTTTTTTTTTAATCAGTTTGCGCATTATCTGCCATCCCTTTTCAAAGAGGGTTTTAGCACAGAGATTTCAGTGCTTAATCCCAGGGGCAGGGAAAGCGGAAGAGTCTCTCTGAAGGTTCCAGGGCTCAATCTGGCCTCAATTACACCAGCCAAAATCAGCAAAGAGTGGCCATGACAGACTCTGCTGTGACCACATTGGGCTGGAGGTAACAGAATTAGGGGTCAGTCCTGTATCTCTCCAGGAGATGCCTCTGCTCCCTAAGGCTCCATCCATAAGGGATTTCTCAGGAGGATGTAAACATAGTCAGACTGGCTCAGAATAAACACCCACCTTGGGCAACAACTAGGGCCTGGCTGTGGCCAGCTGCAGATGCTTAGGAAGGGATATCGGAAGAGGGAGAGTATAAAGTGATCCTTCCTCCGGCATATCCTCCCAGCTCCTGGTAATCAGCAGCTGAGGGACTTCCTAAGCCGGAGGTTGCATGAATTTGTGTAATCCCTTTTGTTTTTTTTCTCATTCATTTGTACTTTTGGCCTCCATGACATCCTGTGGCAATGAGTTCCACAACGTAATTATGTGTTGTGTGAAAAAGTACTTCCTTTTGTCTGCTTCAGACCTGACTCCTGAACATTTCTCTCCATGTTCTTGTGTTGTGAAGGGGAAAAAAATTCCAGGTCCATACCAGACCTCTCTTGACCTCTTCAGACTTCTCTGTCTTTATTTGCCCCAAGGTTTTGTTCTTCCAAACTGGAGTCTCTTTATTTTTCTAGTCTTTCCTCCTCATATGGTATCTATCCCATCACTTCCACTGTCCTTACCGCCCTCCTCCACGTCTCTTCTCATTTTATTATTGCCTTTTTTTTTTTGAGATAAGATCACTGAAGTGAGACTTGCTCACTTCTGAAGACATGAATTCATTCTCCTGGAAGAAGGTCAGCTCAAAAGCTTTCTTTTCTCAATTCACACTGGTGTAGTTTGATTTCTTCTACAACACATGCAGCAGTCTTGGCCTTAATAAAAATACACGTGTAACTCTCTTAAAATACTTGGATTTAACCTATTCTGAGCAAACCCCCAGCCCTAATTTAACTAGAGTCTGTGGGTTAAAATGACATCCACAAGTAGATCAACTAATGGGGCTGGTTTACATGAAGGGAATTTCATGCATGTGCTTATATTACTGCTCATTTACGCCTTCACAAATCCCCTGAGCACTATGGCTGGAGAAGACCCCAGCCAGAACAGCTGAACTGGTGAGCATGAAACTTGGGAGTCTCTGATTTCCAGGACATCTTTATTTATAAAATATGTCTATTTTTGCTTCTGTCATGCCCACAAAACCAGCCTTCCTATTTTAGTCATCCCTGCTCTTTATTATTGTTTATGTTGCCCCGAACCCCACGAATAAAGGCTGGAGAATGGATTTCGTCTTCTGCTGCCATGTGAATTTCAGAAACCACACTAGCCAGTCCTTCCAGACCTTGCTGTTAGGATAGCCTGATCATACTTGCAGATACAACCAGTCCTCACTTGATGGGAAGCAGTTGCTGGTGTCTTGTGCTGCTCCTGCGTAAACGTCGTCCCAGGATTGTGCGGCAGCTCTTTAAAACTCCACTTTTGGCAGAAGCTTAGCAGCCACATCCTTCCCTCACAACATGCCAGCTCCTCTCCTGCTTCTCAAAGAGAAGGAAGACTTCATCCCCTTTTCCCCCCATGTCTGCTTTTGTGAGTTTCCTGCAGCAGGGAAAGAGCCCAGGCTCGTGTGAGGGATGGAGATGTCTCCGGGAGGCTGGCGGCAAGAAGGGGGCTGTGGGGAGAACAGGAGGGGAAAACCTTGAGGAGTTTATTGGATTGTGGCCACTAAATGATAAGCTGGGAGAATATGTATGTTTTATACTATCAGGAATAGTAGGAATGAGCAGGGGTGGAGAGCATGTAGGAGGGAAAAACTGCTTTTCCTACTGCTTTATGGTATTATTATGGCAATTTATGCAGATGTCTGCTCTGGAAGGAGCATCCCGCACACCCTCAACTCCCAGAACTTTGGAAACCACGCTGCAGAACGTGTTTTAGGGTGGGAAGGAGCAAGGTAATGTTACTGGGTGTTCTAGCTGTGCTGCTTCTGTGCAGAATCACCCCTGTCACAGTGGTGGAGGGTCAAATCCTCACCAGATTTTATCCTGGTTTAACTCTTCCTGGTTATAAGGGTACTTTAAAAATCCTTTTTTCCCAAAGAATTGAGACTGACACCATTAAACTCACTGGATATTACTTTCCCCTGATCCTGTCTCTTACCTCCTACAACCTCAGGAAGTGCCGAACTTACTGGTCTGTTTTAAACAAAACAAACAGAGGGGTAAAGGTCCAATCCTGAGGAATCCCTGCAGGAATAATGAAAAATGGTAGCAAGGTAAGGCAGTGAGATCCTACAAACCTCTTCATGGAGGGTGTCCGCCCTCTGCCAGATATCAGGTATGAATCTGTAGGAAACTGGACTACACCAGTTCTGCCAATCATGAAACCACCTAACGTTTGGAAGAAGGAGGTTTCTTCGTTTTCCAACTCAGCTTGGAAATCACAGCAGGGTGCATATGCCCACCCATGGAAGAACTCATCCTGTTCTCTCCCGACTGGGTAGAGAATGACCCAATTGTGGGGCGAGATTCAGGTCAAGCTCTCAGTCAAGCATGAGACAGAAACACACAGAAATGAGGTTTCATCTATTAATCATGGGGCTGGCAGGACTTTTTTCCTCCACTGAAATAGTTATTGCAGCTTCCATCGCAGACACAAATATATGGTGTGAGGGTACTCCATCTCGCTTGGATCAGGAGGGTTCACTGCCACTTTGCAAGTCCTCAGCTCCCAAGAGGAGCTTTTTGGAGCTCCTAAGACAAACCTTCAGGTTCGGGCAATGGATCAGGGCCTGCCAAGCTGCAGAGCTCAGAGATTTATGGTCCTTCCTTTCTAAGTGAAGCTGCTGTTCTTCAGCCACAACTTGCTGTGTAAACTCTCTTATTCTGCTCTGCTGCAAAACAAAACAAGATGGCACGGGTGTGGTTAGAAGGTGTGGGAGCTGTATCTACTTTAAAGCAGCTTTATGGCAGCGTAACTGCTACAGGTCCACACTAAATCAACTCCTCTTTCAATAAAGAAAAAATTGTTGGTGCCATAAAGTTGTGTACAGAAGTGAGCCCTTGGAAACAGCCTGTGCTAATGGAGATCTGAGCACTTGGGTGAACCCACTCAGCTCATATTGATCATGGACAGGCACAGACTCAGTTCAAGAGATTACAGGGACGGAACCCAAAGTAAGATGAACCCCTTTGTCCACTTTCCCTGGAAATGCAAGTCGCAATGTCACGATTTAAAGACACTCCAGGATGCATGTTTTATTCACAGCTATTCTAATCTAGACTTTTAAAGAACGTGTACCTTAAGCACCGGGAAATTCACCAAAATACAAAAGGGAAATAGAAAATTAAAACGTGGTCTACTCGAGGAGGACAGTAAATAGGCATTCAGGACAAATCAGCCCGCAAATCCCTTAAAAGAAATGCATTTAATCAAGCCAGGGTGGGCATAAGCCGGTTGTCCTCCTTTCCCTGCAGCACATCTTCTCATGTACCTGAGTGAAACAGCCTGTGTGAGCGCATGAAAGATTTATCAGTCTCGCCCAGGCGTGCGAGCGCAGGTCTGAGCCTGGGGAGCCCCACGGCAGCCGCAGCTTGAGCCTAAACCCTTCACCCTCGCCTTGCTGCGGCGTTATTTGGGAGCACGGGCCGCTGTGAGAGGCGTGCGGCCCCAGCCGGATTATCCCCGTCCGTGTTCCTTCGGGACGCCTCTCCCGAGCCGCGACTCTCCTTCTGAGGGGCCGAACCGTCTTGCAGCCCCTCCGGGGCAGCCACACGAAGCCCCGCGCACCAAGGCGGCCCCGGGGGCCGGGGAAAGGGCTGCCGGCAGCTCCGAGGGCAGCGGGGACGGAGCCTCCCGCCATGGCCGGCCTCTCCCTCAGGCCAGGGGCGGGGCGCTGGGGCTCCGCCCGCGCAGACGCGGAGGGCGGGGAAGGGGCGGGCCAGGGGCGGGAGGGAGGGAGGGATGGAGCCGCACTGAGGCGAAGCGGGGCCGGGGCGCAGCGCGGGCGGCGGCGGCGCCTCCTCCTCGTCCCCACGGCAGCATGGAGGCGGCCGCGGCGGTAGAGCCGGCGGGATGGGCGGCAGAGCCCTTCGCGGAGCCGGAGCCGGGCTCGGAGGAGCTGGAGGCGGACGGCGCGCTGGACCGCGTCCTGCGGGAGTCGGTCTGCCAGCAGCAGGGCTGGGTCCGCGTCTACGGTGAGGGGCGCCGGGGCGGGGAGCGGCGGAAAACTTCCCGGCCCCAACTTCTTTCTCCCTTTCTTTTTCTCCCCGCTGCCGAAGACTCCCAGTTCCCCGCGGCTCCTTGCCTCCCCCGGTCCCGGAGCCCCGGGTTCACCCCGCGCCACGCCTTCCCCTCTCCCGAGGTGCAGGATGCTCCGGTGTCGGGATCCGCGTCCGCGGCTTTTGTGTGCCCGGAGTCCCAGGATGTGTGCCGGGATGCGGCTGCCGGCAGGGCTGAGCGCTCTCGGCTCTAATTAGTATTAATGAGGTACTAAAGGCCTGGGAGATGCTGATGCCGTGGGTCCCGTCGCCCCAGACTTACTGGTCTGTGTTAAATTGGCACCTTTATAATTTATAAAAAGGATGTTAAAATCTTCAGCAGTGCAGGACGCGGGGTTGTTTTCCCCCTCTTTGTCAAACTCTCCCTGGTATGTAACCTTTTAAAATTAGCTTGATTTATGTGGCCGGGCCTCTGGTTTGTTTAGGCTCCCAGCTGAAGTGCAGTCGGATTTAATCTCTCGATCAGCACCTATATAGTGGAAATTCTGTTTTATCTTTTCCTTCTCTCTCTTGTTTGTCTTGGTAATCTAAGGATAATTACTCCCACGTTTCAAAGTGAAGAGCACTGCAGGCATTATTTTGTTTTCTCTTCTGTAACAAATTTGATGGTCTAGCCTTGAAAAGGCACCAGTTGTGGTGTGTGCACATGTTACCTTTGTCTGATATTATTGTTGCCCCATCCCTGGAAGTGTTCAAGGCCAGGTTGGATGGGGCTCGTAACAACCTGGCCCAGTGGAAGTTGTCCTTGCCCGTGGGACTGTCTTTGAGGTCCCTTCCAACCGAAACCATTCCATGTTTCTGTGATTATGGAGAACCTATAAAAACATTTTTTAATTGGTATTTTTTAACATCTCTTACGCTGGTGGTTGTTCCTTTCATCTTCCTTCTCTTGTCCTGAATCCCAACGAGATTCTCCAGGTTTTCTCTGACTTGTAAAACTAGAAGCAAATGCTCTCTGTTACCCGTGTCATTGATCTGTTGCTGGTTGTGTTATTCCTGAAACACAACGATGACATGAATAAGTTATCTGCAAGAACTCTGCTGCATTTCTTGGCTGATGGCAGGTAATTATTGTGAGTACCACCAGCTGAACCTCCACACATATCAAATGAGGAAGGTCAGGCAGCAGGTTTTCTGGAGAGCATGGTCTGTTCAAAGACCTTTGTGTTTATTTTGGAAGCTTGAAAAGCTGGTGCAGTGGGATGAGGTTGTCTGTCTGCTTTCTGTCTGGTGCATCAATGAGCAAAGTTATACTTAGCACAATTAATTGTAATAGAAGTTTGGGATTTTTAGGAGTTTCCACTGTGTTTAGCTTGCTGCTTCTTGCCTACCTTGCTTTTGTTAATCCCAGCCTAGAGCTGAGACTGTAAAATGCAGCCTTATGCAGAAATATCTCTCTGCTGTAGTCAAGTGGAGTTCTAAAGAAAGCACTTTGCCTTCAGATTGTTTGTTTGTTGAGAATACTTTCTAAAGGTAAAATGAGAATGCACTTAAGAAAAGGATGTCTGGCACCAGCCTATCTGATTGTTACCCAAGGTTGTATCTTCCATGAGTGGAAGCAGGAATGTGGTTTCAAAATTAGCCACAGTGAGGAACATTGCTTGTTGATAAAGTCATATGTTGTGATGTGCTTGTAGTTTGACACTAACGTGTAGATAAATGGGAAAAAATTCCCTGTGACAGGGCCCAGCTAGCTCACAGGCTATAAAAATCAGCACACACTTCAAGCACATAAAAATACATCTCGTAGCCCAAGGACGATTACTAATTATTCCTAGTCTGTGTTTAAAAACAACTCATTATCCCTCTCTCTCATAAAGAATCTGATGTGGTAGTGTCTTCTCTCCTTCCCTAAGAAATTGCGATCGGATTAGCTAGTATTTGTTTCCTCCTGCTTATTAGCCTTTTTTTATCTTGCATGAGCACATCTGGAGAAGTTTGCGGACAATGAATCAAGCTGAAACTGTGCCGTGTTTGTGCACAGCTAAATATGGGTTACAAACCCATGAGTGACAAGTGTTATTCATAGGATTAAAAGTAAAGCCTTGCACAGTTGTTTGAGGAACCACAGCATCACAGCGAAAGAAAACAGGAGCAGAAAGCTTAGCCTTATTGTCTGTATTGTCTGATAAACAATGAGAACACTAACACTAATTATTTCACCATGAATGGCTGGGGGAGGGAAGGAATATCGAGCACATGAAAAGTGGAGAAGCATCTTCTGGCATGACAAAAAAATACAGCTTTTGATGTCACTGCGTTTCTTTTCCACGTGTCTCTGAATGTGAACCGCTGTGTAGGGGAGTTGTTCCAAATGAAAAGTGACTGTCTGAAAAGTGTCCCCAGTAGTCGAAACATGTATTTTAAAGAAAAAGAGCTCAGCAGCCATGTAAAGACAGGCAGCTGTTTATTTCTGTGCATCTCTACTTGGCGGTGGTGTCCCATCCACTTTGTCTCTGTCCAGAGAAGTAATTACTGCCATGAGGGGAGCTGGTCTGGTTGCAGAGCCTGTAAAACTTGGTCTGTTAACACAGAGAAAAGAATTTAGCAGTAAAGTCCCTTCATTGCTGGTCTCTGCGGCTTGCCAGCAGTATGACAGTGATGTGAATACAGTAGGACTTTACAATGTCTGGGATGTGATTTCAGTGTGACACTGAGGTCTTGTCTGACTTCACTCCGAGATCTAAATCACAGTCTGGCTATTTTTGCATTTCCTGCCTTAGCTGCACTAGTTCCAAGGGTGGCTGTTTCGTTCTGCGTTCTGGAGGTTCAGCAGCTTCTGCTTAAGCGAATTAGCCAGGACATTATCATGGAAATACAGTTTCCTTACCCGCGGATGGAGTTTGAAATATAATTAGTTTCCTCTAACCTGATGTTTGAATAGTGGACAGGAGCAGCAGATTTGCTTGTCAGAGTGATAGGTTTAATTGCTCATGAAAGACAAATCATGTGAGTGCTGTTAGATGATGTTTCCAAGAACTGGTTTTGACACACAACTAATGTTTCTGTAAAATATGTATCGACATGTGTTCTGGGTGACGGCTTCCATTCAGACTCGTGGCTTGTGTGCAAGGGGTGGGAGGGGGGAGGTGTCTTGCCTGGATTAACGCTATGATTTTTTTTTCCTCTCTCTAAAAGTGATAACTGACTTCTGAAAGCATCCACCCATGTTTCAAGGTCTTTTCCTCTGCTCTTTGAAACAGGTTTTGTGAGGAGGAAGCAAGGCAATAACTGAATAGGCAGCATTTTCAGTGCTAGCTGTGGAAACAGAGCAATTACATTGCCTGGTGTGGCTGACTGAACATCCATGGATTTTGCAGGAATGAATTCTAAAGCCAGCATCACAGCATTGGTGTTAAATGTTGCATGTGATGAGAGTAGAATCGGTTTTTGCCTGATGTACAGTCTGTGTCTAAACAGGTTGCAAACTTCTGTGGCAGGGTTGTCAGATTCATTGATGATGAGGCTGCTCTAAGCTCACTGGTAACGCTCCTGTGCTAAAATTGCAAAAGAAGAGTTACTGAAATATGTAAAAAATAGCACAGGGAAGAGTCTGTTCTTGAATGCTCATCCTGCAAACAGACATTGTTGCTCTGGAGCCTTATCTGGACTGGGAAATGTCTTTCTCTTTTAGCAGCAGTGCTAAAAGACGATGGTAGTTGTACAAACTCGAGTGCAGATAGGATGGGGACTCTTTCATCACCTTGTCCTCTAATCCTGTGGGCAGTCTGGAGACATTCCTTGCTGCTGGAATGACCATCCTCACCCCTCTTTGTTCTGGCAGAAGGAGAAGGCTCTTCAAGCCTAGGCTAGAAGATTTCCATGCCTTTTCATGGATATTGATCTGCAGACAGAGCTTCACTGGCTCTAACTCCAGAAAAAGCCCCAGACCCTGTGCAACCAGACAGAAACTTCTCTTGGCTGCCTCAAACCTGAGTTCCAGGCTTTTAAGTGTTGGCCCTCAGAAAATACCAGACTCATGCTCAGGACTGAAGCCACGGTAATGTACGTGGTGTCATGAGGAGGTTAAAAAATAGCTGTGGCTTGGGCACTGAGCAGAAGCATCTCCTAATCATGTGAAATTCAGTTCAAAAACACAATTTCTGTGAGTTATCCGTTCCAGCAGTTCATTGTCTGCCTTGCTCAACTCTTTTATATCGATGGTTTCAGCTCTGTTCTGAGGGGTTTCTGGTTCTTTAGGACTTTGCAAGTAGCTTTATATCTACGTTTTCTTTTTCTTTTTATATTCTCGTTTTATTCCCCTGTTTGCAGTCGCATCTAAAACCGCAAAGATTATCCATTCCCAAACCATCTTGCTTTGGACGGGTACCAACAGGCTTTGGTAACGAGTAGCATCTTCTCGTCAGCAGATCCTTCCCTTCCAGCCCTGCTCACGCTGCCGGCCGGTGTTTCGCGAGATGTGCGTGCAGGGATGGGGAGTGTGAGCCCCGACCCTCCCTGCCCGGGGTCCCGCCTGCCCCCCGGCCTACACCCAAGCCCGAGGAGGTCCCACCAGGTGGCGGCATCTTCATTGCGGTGCTGCAGGACCTGCCCAGGATGCCCGGAACACGCGGGGGGATCCCGTCCTCTCCGCTCCCAAACCTTATCGCTCATCTCCACAAGCTCAGTTACAAAGTACTCTAGAGGCCGGCTAGCAAGGGGGAGGTGGGGACGGTGTAGTTAATGTAAAAACCAAAAAAAGACCTCCTCGTAGCCAGGCAGAGGGGCAATCTGGTAGGTGAGATGGCTGTTACCGAGGGTTTTCTCCTCCTTTAGGTGTGTGCAGCTGGGCTGGGGTTTGTGTACTGCTGCCTTTCTGAATGGGTGTGGAGCTGCAATTCCTTGCAGGAGAACGTTTGCTTTTAGGAAGGGCTTAACAGGAGATAAGGTGAAGGTGCAGCTGAGACTCTTGGAAAGCTGGAAGGGAGCTGGAGAGCTGCACGGTGTCTGTGCAGCCAGCCTTGTGTTGGAAAGGAGAGAAGGTCAGTGTTCACAAGTGTTTCTTTCCCTTCTGATCAATAGGCTTATTTTTAACTCGCCCAGAAAGTTGGTGCAAAAGCAGGCTTGGAAGATAAACCTTGTTGGGCCGGGAAATGTCATTTCCTGAGTATTTGGACAATGCCTGCTGTGGTGATATTTGACCTTATCGTGGCCTTCAGGTACCGAACGAGGGACGGACGTTGAATACCGACAGCATAAAGCTTTTGTTGGTTTTCTTGAGGTGATAAGTGACAGTGATTTTTAGTTGGAGCCCCATTGTAAAAGGCAGAGTTTAATCAAAACCAAGGTTTTACGTGACAATGTTTGCTACAGATGAAAAACAGTCGAGCTTGCTGTGGGCAGAGATGCTGCTTTCCCTTGCCAGCCAGCAGCAGGGAATATCAAAAGATGAGTGAAGTGCTCTTACAGGTGATCGGCTCATGCCTGCTCTGTGACAGCTCCTCTAATAGCCCTTTTTGCCTCCAGGGAATTCTTACAATCCTGCAGGGGCTGAGTTAGGGACCCTCTGCTCATTTTCCTGTGCATTGGCAGAGGTGACTTGGAGTGGGGTTGAGGGCTGGACACACCCTGTTTTCTCCTTGGTTACTTTACTCCAAAATCTTATGACAGAATCAGCCCTTTGACGTTCAAACTGTTTGCCTTTCCTCTTTTTAAGGAACGTTGTCGGGAGTTTATACAAAAATGAAATTTTAAATCTCTTTCTCAGGAGTTTTTAGCTGGACTCCTTTAGCTGGCCGTGTTGTTGCAAGTGTTGCCTAGGTTACCGATTTATTAAGTCACTTAAATATTTGGAGGCATCGACAACACTAGAGTATGCTAGGGAAAATGAGGATGACATTATTTTAAAACACTGGCTTCCTGACTCCTGTATTTCAGTCACACAATTTATCTCTGGCTGAACGTTTTCATGTGGTGCTGTTTCCTATTTTTAAACAATAGGGAAAAAAAAAAGGGGAAGATAAGAGGAGCATAACTGTGACCTGTTGACTTATTATGAGATCATGGATTCCTTTTAACTGATATTTATAGATTTTTATAAAAAATAGCTGAGACTTCAGTATTTTCTGACATATATGCCTTTTTAGCCTCAGGGTCAGAAGTTAAGCTCTCACCTGAATTCTTTCGAAATCCGCTTTGATAACACATAGTAATCATGGAAATACAAATTGTATCTGTAAGGAAAGTAACCACGTGAAAAGAAATATTGCTGCATTTTGGCTTGTAAAGTTCTCACAAAGCCCTTTGTGTGTTTTGACACCCTCCTATCTCAGAAAGCCTTTATAAAAGTGATCAGGAGGGAATAGCATTTTTTAATTCTCTCTAATAGGGTTTCAAAAGGTCACAAAAATGTAGAAAGGCTCTTCTTCGAGAGTCGGGATTATTTTTAATTGTAAAGCAACTTGGAGCAGTGCAAGTAATGAGCTCTTGGAGGTGAAGGGGTCTTTGCACTTAAGTAAATGTAAAACCAAGTCCTGGATTTAGATCCTTTATTATCTAAAGGGATTTTTTTTTTTTCTCCAACTGGGAATACCCCATTAGAAATTAGCTCTTACAGTGCAAGCACTGGCAGGCACTTAGTTAAACACATTAATTCTGCAAACTGTGGGAAAACGACACCCATTTCAGCAGATGTGCGGTGCGTCTGGTGTGGATTTGCATAAGAATGCATATGCTTCTCTGTGAGTTTCTGGCTTGATTAAAACTTGCAGGCACCTTTTCTCTTCCTCTAGTGCTGTGTCTGCGTTCTTTGATATTAATGGTTTAATTGAAAATACCCCATTTTCTTCTGTCTTAAGATAATTTGTTTTATTTACCCACTGTTCTATTTACTGCACTGTAGACACGCTTGGTGCCGTATAGACAGAGGCTGCTTTGCTTGCCTTTTGGAATTTGTAGCCAGGGCCAGAGAATAAAGGGTATAGCAAACATGAAAAATGGCAAATGCGTTTGAAAGTGGATAGAGGATTACACGGTGGAGTATCAGGAGCTGGGAGGGGATTGTGTGTATTCAGTCCCGGCTTCCAAGGAGGTGTGGGAATGGAAATCGGTACTGTGATGGGAGGAAGAGAACTGTTGAGGAATCTGTGACCAAAAATGATCTCAGACTTAATCCCTCCCAGTGTTCGGCTTTCACAATTACGGTCCAAGAGCTTCAGCAGAACCTCTTCACCTCGGTCCGGTTCTCAATCTGGGTGGCGTGAAAAGAGCATGGAAAATTCCTTAGGTAGACCATAGATACTGTAGCATTCGATCTGAGAAAGCTTTCTTAACTCTGGTAGCAGGGAATTGGAACTAGGTACTGGGAGGCAGGATACTGAAACAGAGGAAGGTTACTTGGATTTTGACATGAAATTTCCAACAAGGAGACAAAATTTCCTAGGAATAAACAATTTGTGTCCGTGGTATTAATGTATAACAAATGTTGGATGTTCTAGGGCTTCAGGAGGAGATGTTTTGTGTCAGGAAGGGGAGGAAACTTAAAGCAGTGGGGTTTAGGGGGACAGGCAGATGACAGTGAGCCAAACTGCAACAACAGCTTCATGCTGCCTGAGAGAGCTCTGATGTTTCCCAGCTCGGGAATAGCAGTCTTTAGGGTTAGGCTGGGTAAGTTGGAAAGCCTGGAAACTTATGACACATCCACTTTTTGGGAGATGCCTCACAGAAGAACTTGAAGTCGCTAATGGAATGTAGCAGCGTAGCTACATTGCTCCTCTTGGGATATACATCATCCTTTGCTAGAAATGAGCTTGGAGGAAATAGAGGTGGGTTTGGCATTTCTGGAGGGATTTCTACTCCATGTTTGATACTTGCATGACAGAGTTAAAAACCTGCTTGCTTTTTTTCAGGATCTCATTACTTGAGTCAGTGGATTGGCTTGAGATAAGCGGAGGTAATTCACACCCTCATTTAGCTGACTCTTTAGTGCACTGATATTGGTCTCAACAAGATAGGGGACAGATGCTGCACTACTCAGCACAGTGTGTGCTAGGAGGGTTCCAGGAAAATGTGTGCAGAGCAGCAATGGCTGGGAGGGCTGAATGCAGTCCTCGAGTCTCATTTAGAAATTAAACGATCACTTTGCTTCAGTTTTCCGGTCTGTTTTGTCTTGACAAATGGCGACTGCTTTATTAACAATTCCATCAGGGTTAAAGGAGGAAGGATCAGTTTCACTCACTTGCACCATTCATTGCCTTGCTGTGTGAGTGCATCCAAAGCATTAATGGTTTTGTCTGAGAGGGCTGCTCTGAGCTGAGAAGGTGAAGAAATGAGGCACAGGTAGGTCAGATAACTTGTCCAAGGACATAGAAGAAACTTGGCAGCAGAGGCCAGATCACCTGAGACACCTACAGTGCTTTGCTTGCATGCCTTGGGTTGCACTGTTTTGTGTTTGGGGTGCCTCTAAGCCTGCTGCTTTACTTGGATCCTCTGTAACTATTAATAATCCTCTCAAATACCCTGTTAGCTGTCAGATCTGTAGGTCAGCAGGGCAAGATGCTCTCAGAGGGTGGGCTTTCATTCAGGTGATGGCATCTGCTTTCTCCTTTTAGTCTTTTTTTTTTTTTTTTTTTTTTTTCCTCCAAATCTCCAAAAAGCCAAAGGTAAAGTTTTGTTGAATTTCAAAATGGAACAAACTTGTCTCATTACAGTGATAGCAGGCTGGACCACTGGTATGAAGGTGTTGGATAGCCAGCACTCATTAGCTTTTCTTAATTTGTGAGCAGGGCTGAGTGGTGCCTAAATCATTAATTTCAAGCAGGTAACTTTTCACTGCTGACTGGGGGAGGAAAATACATCACAGATCAAAACTGGAAAACCATAGAAAAATGGTTAAACTACTTGGAGCTCCAACATCCTTCCCATGGCATTTGAGACCCTGTGCCAGTGCGTAGCATGAGTTTGGTTGGCTTTGCCAACGCTTGGCTGATCCATAGCAGTTTTCCGTGTTAGTTGGCTATTTTATCTTAGCAGTACAGTGCAGCACAGGCACTAGGAAAGAAGAGGAGACAAAAAACTTCCTGAAAAGATGTTTATTTACATTATGAGGTTATACCTCAGGCTGTGCAGGCAAGCTGCTGCCTTTGCTGTGTTTCCTACGTGCTTAAATATACTGGAACACGTACATCACGCACCAAAAACAATGTGCTCGCACTTGCTAGGAAATCATTAGACTTCCTCGTCAAATAATGCTAAGTATTTCCTATTTTGAGGTATGTTTCTGTAATTATTTTCCATCTTTTTTTTGTTCAGGATGGTGGGTAGTTGATAGGTATCCTGGAAAATAAGAAATCAGGAAAGAAACCAACATCCTTCTAAACCAGGTTTGAGAGGATTTGTCTTCTAAATGGCATTGCTTTATGGGATCCCTTTCTCTCTTGCTCTGTGGCAGCACTTGCTTAGGATGTCAGTGAGATGTGGGGTGATTGATTACCCTGTTGAACGGATTTCATGGGGTCCTTCCTTAACTCCTTCCATTAGCTAAGGCCTTGCTCACTGAAGTTTCCAAATAGCCTTAACTCCCTAGGGAAAATGAGTTTTATATCCCATACAGTGAAGTAGCAGAAAAAGTTTTATGGTCTTGCTATAAATATTTATGTCAGGTTTTTTTCACATCCCCTTGGCTGGTGAGTCCTCTGCTTAAAGAAGCTCCTGTAGTTGCTCATGTCAAATTCTGTAAGTACTGTCAGAGCAGTGTGAACTGAGGCCATTTGTAACTCAACTCTCCCCATTTTGATTCCAGTGGTTGCTAATTTCTCAATTTATAGCCATTAAATCATTATAACCATTAAATCAAATTAGGAAGAAAGCCTCCTTTTCTTTTTTTTTTTTTTTTTTTTTTTTTTTGCCACAAAACTTTTTCAAAGTGGACATG
>WEKY01048750.1:223433-246578 GCA_013390045.1 Picathartes gymnocephalus | reverse complement strand
TTTTTTTTTTTTTTACTGTTTGAATGATGTTTCACACTTGGAGTCCATGACATTTTTTAGGTAAGTTTCAGATATGGAAGAGGCCCTATCTCTACATCATCAATTCTGCACCATGTAGCCAAATTGTCTGATCTCCAAACAAACTATACCTCTTATAAAGAAAGAACTGCAATAAATTTGTAGAAGTAGTTAATGCTGGATGTTGCTTTCCCTGTCATAGAGCTACTTTGCAATTAAAAGTTTAAAACTGTTAAGGCTTACATGAACACACAGTATCTCTCTAATCTTTAGGTATTATTATATAGGTGTAGTTCTGCTTGAAAATGTAAAAGGTAAATATTTCCAGCCACTGGCCCTTTAGAGATGTTGACTGGGTAACGTGAACATGGGAACAGGAAAGCACACACGTGCAAGTTTTATTTGGAAGTTCCAACCCTGTGCTGCCACCTAAAAACTTCATAACTTTTACATTTCTATAGAGAAACCATGCCAGTATCTTCACCCAGACAAAGTACTTTCATCAAATGAAAAAGAGTTAATTCTAAATTTCAAGTAAGTATTCCTACAGCCACCTCCAGACTTCATTACTTATCCAAGCAATGAGGCAAACTGAAGGAAAAAACCCTAAGTCAACAATTCCATGAATCACACAGATATTGTTTTGCTTCCACTGACAGGATCAATGTTTAAATTCAGCATTGATGTCATCTTAGTGGCACACCCTCCCTGCTGCAGAACCTGACCCTGAGCAGCCTGTGCTCAGCTTCCATCTCACCGAAGCACATTCATGAGGTCTGCGCTTCTGCAGCAGGGTGCACTTATGTCTGCACCATATTTGAAATCGTTTAATTGTTCTACTTGCTTTTTAAGAGTCAAACCAGATATAACAATAATTACAACCGAAACAATGACAATAACAAAAAGGTTCAGTAAAAAGAATCCTCAGTTACTTAATTGCCTTTTAAATCCCATACATTCAACTTTGCTGTTTCCAGTTCTTTAGAGATAATAGTGACTCATTTGACCAGTTCTTATTTAAAAGTGAATTACTGTACTTGTAAAATTTACCTTTAATGAAAGTGCCACCCAAGATCTCTTCGTTATTGTTCTTGATTGATTCCTTAGGTCCTTCTTTCAAAGCAAAGTTCTTGTCAGTACGGCAGCATCTTTCCCCACATCTCTGTTTTTCTTCTTTCCCATCAGCATCAAAAAACCAATTCCCTATCACGGAATTTCCATCTACCCTCCATCCTAACTCTCCCTAGTAATACAACACTCTTGTCATTCTGACTTTCCCAGGTGGTGAGGGGAAAAAAAGCCCATTCCTACCAAAAGACACTGAACTTACAGAAGTTATTTCCCTTGCAAAGGATTGTGCTGTACTTACTAAAATTATATGGAGAATAACCACACAGAGAAATTCATCAGAAGTGGGAAACTCTGTCCTCATAGTCTCAAAGACTTATGGAGCCTCACACATTCCTGGGCTTGCAATTGATATTCCCACCTTACATTCTTTCCCCCTCAGCTGCCTGCATCTCCTGGGTTTTTTGCACATAGCACCTTCATTTTCTTCCCACATCTCATGTGCTTGGAGCAAGATTCAGCTGCATGAAGCCTCCAGGCATTTGGCATATGGGAATAACAACACAGGAGAGAGAGCAAAGCCTTATTACATACAGATGTTGCTGCTCTTACTGCAGCTTCATGCTCAGAAGTCTCATTAGAAAGAATATTGCTCCCAGTTGCAGCCTAACAGTGGAGAGAAATACAACAGAAGCAAAGCAAGTTGTCTGCTCCTGACAAGGGAACATACAATAAAAATTTAAATTTGGCACCTTAATGTCTTTGAAATCAATCAGCCTTTAAAATTCCCTGCCACATGATGCTAACCATGGAATACAGCAAAGTTTAGTGCACTGCAAATTTTTATGGTTGTCAGGAACTTTTAGCTGCTTGTACTATTAATGCCAACAGAAGGACTATTGGAAGAGAGGTAAATATCTGCTGTTTAAGATGTTAAGCTTTTCATGCCTCTGGCTCAAATAACTTCACACTCTCTGAGATAGTAAGATTCCTTACGGTAAGATTCCACATTCTTCCTAAACTTGCCTTTTCTCCAGCTTAATAATGGTGCATTCTCTTCCTGCTTATTCTGTTCCTTCACACTTGCAAGGAGCATCATTGCCCCTATACATACCCAGCTCTCTGGCAGGCCTTGTACAAATAAGGACTTGGCTTCTTTCAGCCTTCTCACAGAGCCCTCTGCCATCTCCATCTCATCTCTCCTCAAACTACCACAATATTTTGAAAAATGGTGAATAAATGGTACTGAACAGGTCTCCCCTTTCTAATAAGGTTGTTAATGCCTTAGGCTAGATCAGATGTTTCTCTTCATGTTAGTACTAGCACCAAGTCAGTATTTCCTTTTAGTATCAAGATTATTGTGCCACCAAATAGTAATAAATCTCAACTAAATATTCTCAAGTTCTAAAATTAGACTTAAAAGTAGTATTTTTTTTTAAACCTCTAATGACTATTAGAATGGGAGAAGATATTAAAAAAGGAAAACTGACTGAAGTGGTTTCAAAGCACAGTGTAATTATATATGAGCTTCTAGCATTTTATGATCACAAAATGAAATTATCTGTCTTAAACTGAATTATGGCAAATTGTTTCTTCTCAGGTGTGAAACAGCACAAAACTACTACCACCAAAAATCTTCAGCTGAGGCAAAGAATCTTCAGCAGAAATTTTTACCTCTATTATGATCTTGTGGTCAGACGACTATTACATGGCCTAGCAAAACCAACTTCAGTGTGAATATATTTCTAACCTGTAGCTAAAGGCACCAAAGTAAACATTCATTTGCATCTGTTCCTTTATTTCCATTTGCAGAACATAAAGGCACAAGTACACAATGTTCTCTACAAGCTTTAGGAGATAGGACAATCCAGAACATCCCATCAGTAAAACCACAAAAGAAGGATCCTGGAGACAGAAAATGGGAGAAGAGGAAAGGCAAACAGCCTTTCAGACCCATCTCACAAGGGCAGCAACATTTCATTATCTGACATTAGTAAAAATCTTTAATTCATGCATTCAAATAACACCTTCACGATATGCTCTGCATAAGAACACTATTCCTAAAAGGTGGATATATAAAATGGAGTATAAACATACCAACTGCAAATCTGGGATGAAACTCTCAGATTGCTGCTTCTTGCTTATGACAGAGGGATTTTTGTAGGAACCCTTGGTTTTAGTCAACTACCAATAAATCACTTTACTAAGGTTATAACTATGCAAAAGAACCCATCAAAATTCAAAGATGTTCAGATGAACAGTTCTGTAATTCCATCTGACAAGTTCTGGGGTTTTTTGCTAGAAGTGCTGGTGTTCCCTAGCTCAAACAGCTGTCAATTTCTAATAGCCTAAATGAAGTCATCTGGTCTTTTTCTAATTGCCACTTAGACCCGAACCAACCATAAGGACACAAAAAATAAAACAGAGACACCAAAACTTAAGATTATTCTGGTAAACAGTACTTTTGGTACCCAAGCCAAGCAGCAACCACAAGAATGCAGTCTGGCCACGATGCAGCTCTTGATATCCAGTTCCTGCCTTCCCAGTTGACCCCTGATCACCCAGAACATTTCAGCAACTCCTGCAGGTTTGCCCCGAGACATTATTGTGACTACAGAGTGACACAGAATAAGCAATCTTCATCTTACAGCACTTGAACAATCTCCAGCGTCTCCCACAAATGTAAAGCTATAGATTATTTTATTTGTCCAAGACCAAGACCACATGCTAATTTTATCAGATTTCACTGCCATCATCTATCAAGACCAACCTAAATATTCTCTCAAAAAGTACTTTTTAAATTAGATCTTGTAAGCAATATACTAAGTTTTTTCCCCTTAGAAGTAGGATATCAGTTTGTGCAAGTTTAAGATACCAAAAACCCACCTAAAAATGCACACTATTTCTTGGGCAAAGTTAATTCTCTGTTAATATAAGTATTAAAGCTCAAAATTATGTTTCTTTCCAAATAACTGAAACACCTCTTTAACAAAGCAGCAAACTGCAGTACAGCATCAACACCATCACTGTCTCCTTTTAGCAGATAATTTCATTTCACCAGTGCAAATTTTATTGTAACTACCTTCCACTACTTCTCCCCTCTCAAAGTTTTCTTGTTTCGTAACACTTTGGAAACCCAACATCTTGCTTTGAAAAACTGGCTTATGGCCAACTTGCAACTGATACTACAGTTTAAATACCTTCCTAGTAAAGTTGCACAAACTTCAAAACACTCTGGGATCAGTCATTAAAATGTTTTTGTTTCAGTTACAACACTAATGAAAACCAAATGTCGGCATTTATTTTAGCCAGCTTAATGGTCTAGGGACTTTGCTTAAAAGAAAGCTCTGAATCAACCCTCATTTACTTGACTGAACAGATTAGCAAAATAACATTGCACAGAGGTACGGATAATATTTTTAAAAGGTTTAATAAGAGTCTTTCAGCAACAGATTCAATTAAGGAGGCCCAATTATTCACCTCAATTTTCTTCTTCTCTAAAGCATTCAATTACAGCACACTCAAAACCATGCACTTTTAGCTGCAACTTTACAAGGCTCAATTTGCAAAGAGATTTAAGACCCAAAACTAATGCTGTGCTACAGGATGGGCTATTGCAAATGAAATAAGGTACAAAATACCAGATCCTGCATGAAGTTTGAGCCTTCCCAAAGTGCCTGCTTGTGAAAGATACCACTGTGCTATGCGAGTGTATCTCTCTGTTATACACACGCCACATTCAGCGGAAATGGGAATATTCTGGGTGGGAATGAAATGCTCCATACAAAGCTGTCTTTCAGCTGAGAGTTGTGACATTCTGCTATTGCTTTAAACCATACTTTCTACAATTAAGCCAGCAAATTCTATGCTGGTTTTGTGCAGCTTTAACAATTCAAAATAAATTGATGTTTCAGCAACATTTTATGCCTGAACTCATTTTTGAACACTTTGTATGTACCTCTCCACAGCAAAGAATACAGAAGGTTTGCTGAAATGAAACCAACACGAGCTGGCACAAATATCTACATTTTCAGTAACAACACTGTTGACCATCATTTGTATCTCAAGGTATTTGAGCACGCACCACCTGTTTCCAACTAGCTCTCACACTGCTCAACCGCACGATTAATGACAGCTGCTAAAAAGTCTAAAATATCAGGGAAAACAAATAAAAGTTTAACAGCAGCTATGCAGGACTGAGGCAAGCCACAGTCTTTTGCTAAATATGAGTCACTATAACACATACAATACTCCAGTACCATGTATTTGCACTTCACAGACTCCCTTCACCACCATTATAACTCAAAAGTTAGAGTTTCTGTCTGTAGGGATGCTGGCACCTCTGTGCAACAACTATTTCTAGGCCAGGAGGATGAGCAGGCTGCCTGTGCACTTCCAGAGTTTTACAGACCTAAGGAATCCCTAGCAGAGACTTCCCAGTACACATCCCTAACATGCACATCCATCCTACTTACCCAGAAGCATAGAAAACACAGCAAAAACCCTGCCCGAAACATGACACCAAGTACACAAATGCCAACCCGAAAAGAAACTTTAAATGAATGAATCTCAAATCATCAAAATTTTTATTCCCTAAAATGTGTAAAAACTGATATTTAGCGAGAAAGTAAAGGTTATAGATAACTGATGAGCCAGCTAGTAGACTTTATAACATCCCCTTTAAGTACATTGCCACTGTATTTGAAAGTACAGTGACTTATGAACACTGGCATTCTTGCCATGCTTTCAAAAGTATGTGAACTCTCATGGTGTAAAAAACCTTCTTTCTAGCACAGCAAGACATTGAAAAGAGTGACTTTTTATGTGCTTCATTCCGAGTTTCACAAAAAATCACATCCTTATAGTAATTCAATTGATTTCTCAATTTAAGAGGTTTTTTTCCCAGAAATTAGAATACAGAATTCTGGTACTAAGTAGCTGATAATTGCTTTCCTGGTAATCCCAGAAGGAGGAAAAAGGAATAATATGGGAAGAAAGTGATACTTAAGATTAATATACTTACGTTTCACAAAAAAACCCCAATGCAACATAAAAAGCTTCCAAGGCCTTAGGTCTCTGACCTGGTCATGACTTTCTAGAGGATGGACAGCACATCAAGAGCACCACAAATAAGAATCCTTTCTCAGAGTTTCAGCTAAATTATCACTAAAAGCAACAGGAAACAAAATCAAATAGTCAGCTATTTATATGAGAATGGAAAAATAGTTGAGAATAGTTTTTTATTCCTTTATTTTGTAAATCCATATACCTGTTCTTTACTAGTTTGCAAAAGAATCACAGCATACTGTTTATATAGCTATTTATCTTATGTGGATAAGAGAAGTATGAATTCAACCACACCCTTCAAGAAACTTCAAAAATACCATTTCTCAGCATGAATTTTCCCAGCCTCTGGCAGTCTTACAGAATAGTCAAAGCTCCAGCCAGCCAAGAGGTCCTCTCATAAAGTTTCAAATAGATACAACAACACCTTCATTTATTAAACTGACCATACCTGCCTATCACAATTTCGCTCAGGCATTCAGCACAGAAGGTTAATAAAGAGCATGTGGATCAAACAAGCAATACCCCCTGAGATCAAGAATGACAAACTTCTGCAAGAACATAGTTGGAGGTAAATTCCTGCTATCAAGTACTATTTGCACAAAGCAGTATAGAAGTGCGAATCACAAACTCTCAGGAGACTCCCACATCTCACCTGCATGCAAACGGAACTTTTAAGTTTTAAAACCTAACCTATGGTTTGGGACAAACTTCTCAAATATGACTCTTTTAAACAGTAATACACATTCATTCCTCTCTCAAAGGAAAACAATTATACCAAAAGCAGATTACAGAGAAAGAGCAATACTGAAGAATTAAATCTCGTAAATTCAGAATATTAAGACTGATTTTTATGGCTCATAGAACAAGCTTCAGTTCTTGCATGTGACAGGGGATCTTTTATGTGAAAACACCTTGAAGAAAAACAGATAAATATTAAATATTTTCCAGCAGAACAGAACTTGACACTTGCCATTCTCAATTTAAAGCCCCATCTAATTGGGTAATATTTAGTTTGAAACATAACCCATTTCACATGACCTGTTCCAGAAGAGTAATATGGAAGCAAGGAGAGCTTGAGAACAAGGTGGCTGCTCAGCTTCCTTCATATTGACACACTCATAGGAGCAGATACCCCTTTTGGGATAAGAGAACAAAATTCTGAGTATATATTTTTTTATCCCAACATTCTGCATCTGGGGCATTTTCTCACTCTGTATGAAGGGTTAACCCAAAAGCATTTAATAGAGATTACTCTGTGAATATTTAGGATCTTGATGGCTGGTAGTGTCAGCTTTGGAAGCTGGATGTTGGGTCAGGCCAAGAAGATTGATGGAAAATGAGGTAATTAAACAGATGTACTCGGCACTTTGGGTGTTCTTCCCTGTCACTAGGGCCAAGTGGCCTTTCTGTGTACAGCACAATGTCCAGGTATGGGAAATCAACATATGGGATGATTGAAAAAAAAAAACAAAAAACATGAAACCCAAGACACTAAACAAAAACATGGTGGCTTTTTACCTAGAAATCTACTTGAAAATTAGGCTTGAACTGCCATAAAAGCATTCCAACTGAAAAGCATTTGGTCACTGGTGATTATCACCAGAAGAGACAGATTGGTATTGTAAAGACAACATCTAATAAAATGAAATAAGCATGCGCTGCAAAAGGCATTCATCCCCAAGCACTGTCATGTTTTAACATCCCGCTGAGTTTGTACATTTGTGGGATATGGGCTATATTAGAGAAGCATGTGGAGCCAATACCACATCAGGCCTCACAACCTGAAGCTAGAAATCCACTTCTTGGCAATTCCAGTAAAGATTCTCACAACTTCATTTAGCCCTGAACACATCTTCAAATCCATTCCCACTTTCTTCCCAAAGAAGCTGAACTTGTGTCAAAGAAAACTAGACTACAGCCTGCCTCACTGCTCTGCAAGGGTTCCCTCCCTGGCACACACTCCTGACTGGATGTTTGGCTACAAGGAAGGACCCAATGAAACTGTATCCCCAAAGAGGTGCAGAGAGTACAGACTCCACATTCCTCATTCTGAATGGAAAATGCAGATGTTTAATGGGGGTGGTATTTAGCTTGCATGAACCACTCAAGATATTTTGCACTACACCTATAAAAGCAATGAAACACAACTAGTGTCAAACACAGCTATCTCTGTGCCTGTCACTTCACAAAGGCACCTCTGGCTATCGCTATGGATACTAAACCCAGAGAACATCTTGTCACCTTCATCTGGAAACTCAGACCTACTCCCCTAAAATTAGCACACTGAGGGTATTTCCTTTACACTTTTTAAAACACACAAAACACTTCTTTGTAGAGACATTTCAGGATTTTGGAACACACAAGGTATAAGACCACCATACTCTTCTCAAAATACTTGTAATAAACTTTACATATGAGGTAACTTCAAAAGGTTGACAGTAGAGCTCATCTGGGAACCGATTGGCACAGACTTCTCCCCCACTCAAGAAACGCCTCTGATTACAAAGGTGAAGGGGACAGAGTCATTGTGGCTGTGGAGTTTCACAATTAAGTTCATCACAGAATGTACACAAGGGTCAATTTTACCAAGAAAACTGCTGCTAATTCTTTTACTCCACTAAAAGTGGTCATCCATTTTTAACAGCTGCTTCTTTAACAGGTGTTTCTCTCTTATCTTAATCCACAACAGGACAATCACCTTTTCACTCTTTTCCACTATGTTGCCTCTGGACTTTTTCCTGTTCTTTTGGCTACTTGACCCAAAACTGAACCAAGCGTCCTGCAGCAGTTGTTTGTCTCATCCTTAAGGACTGCACAGCTTACAGTGAGACATTAGCAGCACTTAGTGACACCTTCACTGTGACAAAACACAGGGTTCATTTTCCTCAGCGTTCAAACAGGCCTGCCCACGCCTCTTCCAGTGTGACTTGGGAAAGGAATTAAGTTAATGTTTGACTTCTGGTTTAATCTTATACTTTTTCTAGTGGTTACTTGATAGCAGAGTCTGGTGCTGTGCAGGTCATTTGCACGGGCTCCAAAGTCAGCAGTTCGTATTTCTGAATCAAGATTTGAGAAGTTACATAAACACATTTCTCTTTGTGGTCTTTATATTGGAAGGGGACAAAAGTAAGTGCACAGCTAGGAAGGAGCAAAACAGATGACCTGGAAGGCAGAGAACAGACCAGAAACATACTTCAAGTGTTGCATTATGTAATACAACACACCAATGCTCTCTCATGGGCAGTTCACCTATGTACGCAGGAATTTTATGGCTTGATTTCCATGTCATGCCAGTTCTTAGCCAGAAAAAATTCACCATGCCCTTTTCCTAATCACAGCAAATCTAGGATCTTTTTGCTTTGTTCAGGTGCATGAGATGCAGAACATTTTGGAGCAGCAGTTGCTTAGTTCTGGCTGTGTGCATTGCCTCTCTATGTCACTGATGACTGACAGGACTCCAACACAACACAGGGCACACAAAATCAGCACAGTCATTTTATGGCAGACGGAATCAAGCAACCTGAACAACTGACAAGCTAATGCAAAGTAAGGCTATACACATGAACATCTCTGCATTAACTCATTTGAAAGTGAACTTAATTCATTCTCAAAGCAGACACGAGTATTTACATTCACTGGCCAGTTAACTCCAATGAGAACAGCATCACTTGAATGCAGAACACGCATTTGAAAATAACTACCATAAACCTTCTCTACCTTATTCCTCTGTAAACCAACATTAAGAACCTGCCATATCCATGGCAACTTGTGATGTGGACATGAGAATTCAAAATAACCTTTTAAAAAATGATGCTATTTCTTTTACAAAGAATTCACTGAAAGAACTATAAACCCTGTAGGGTGACACCAGAATAATAAATTTAAATGTTTGTGCAGGCCTAACTTAAAACAAGCACCTGCAGGAAGAAGCCTGCAGGGATTTCAGCCTGATGCTACCAGCTTTGGAAAAGGTATTTCATTGCCCTAAAGACCCCACACGCCCTCTCTCTCTTTAACACTGCTGGTCTGGAATGACATCATACAGCATTGCCCTCAGCCTCTAAAGGAACTTAAATTAAAAAATAAATCCTTCGGCTGTATTGCTGTATCAATGCTCCAAGACAAACCAGCTTAGACCAATGCAGCCTCCTTGCTTAGAAAGTAACAGGACTGGGATTCCAGTAAAATTTAAATTCTGCAATCTTTCTGTACCCTTGTAAATTATGAATGAAGTAAAACAACTACCCCATACATATGAAGCCTTTAAGAAGCTGTCTTCAACAACAGTGGGGAACCAAAAAATGCAAAGGAAGAAAAAAAGAGTGCATTTTCTATATATAAAGAGTAAGGAAAATACCACAAGGTTAGGTATTTTTAACCTATCAGAATTTTAAATTATTGTTCTTTAACCTGATGATACTGTAGCCAGAGAATTCAAACACAACCTGGGAATTCATGAATGAAAACCTTAGGCTTACATACTAACTTTTAATGCAGAGAGACACATCTGAGAGTTTTAATTCTGTAGTTACAGACAAAAATTAATACTTACAGCCTTACGTTCTACATGTGGAAAACAGGGCCAGGAATTAAACATGCCCTTCAGCAAATCATAATTCAACAATACGTCTAAGATTAAGATGCTGACAGTTCTGTCTCCCAGGCCCAAGTTCCTGCTACCAAAGTACACTGCCTCTTATTCATGCATTTTTTTCTAAACCTAGCAATTAAAAAAGTCATGCAAGATAAAGGCTGCTATCTGCTAATGAGGGAATGGTTTATTTTATATCTTAATTCTGACTTGGAGGAATGAGCTAAGCAGTCTGAATTCTTAGAATGTGCTATCAAACTTATCATGGGGTTTGAAGAGTCTAATTTCTCCCTTGTCCCCAAAGCAATTTTACATATAGCTGGGGAAGAAAGATGATTCTGGAAGTCTTTAGCTAACAGAATACACTTAGTGTATCAACTGGAAGATATTTACAGACATGAAATGGAAGTGAGCCAAAAGATTTATAAAAGTATTTCCCCCTCTCCCCCAATGCAATATTATTTTCTTTGAAGAGCAGGGAGTGGAAATGAGGGAGCACAGATGTGCAATTTTGATAGCAAGACCCATTATCACAAAATGAGAAGGTCATTAACATGGGCCCAGTGCTATTAACCAGTTTGATACCTTTTTAATTCGAATGTCCCTGCTTTCTAGAAACTTTTCTAGGATTTTCTAATACTCTAATGGTTAGAAAGCAGCTCAATAAATCAGCTAATCCTGCCTCTCAGGACTGGGGGAGGAAAACATGGTCTAGACATAGTTAATCTGTGCCTTATGAGGCACTCTAAAAACGGCAATACCACAGTCCTCCCAAGCAATCTGTTTCAGTGGGTCATAGGGGGTTTTTTGGTGTCCATTTACACTCTCTCTGTTGCAGTTTAAGCACATTACCAGTGGTTCTGCTGTCAGAGTGCCTAGACAGAAAAATGCTCTCCATGTTTATATCTCACCTGAAGAAAACTCTTCCTTCCCTCTGTCGCCAGGGAAACACTTCTCAATCTTTCATTAACTACATTTTCAAGACTTCATTCTTTACTTTCCTCTATACTGTCGTGTAATCAAGCTTTTTCTGGGGTGAAATGCTTAAGCCTAGCATGAAGGACTATCATGTGATATGCAGAAACTCATCCTGCTTACATATCACAATACAGCCAAGATGTTTGCAGCAGCTGTGTTAACAGAATCGTATCTAGCTTCTCAACTGCAACATCCCCAGAACTCTTTGCACAAAACTCATTCTACTCCTCCACAGTCTTCTTGTACAGAGATGATAAATGGAGGATCTTGAATCTTGTCCTCTTCCAAAAGGCATGGTTTTTTTCCCTCCCAAACTGCTTCTCCTCTGTCCTCAAGTCTCTCTGAACCCAATGCACATTTTCCAACACACAGCAATTCCAAGCTTGATACCATCTGCTGTTAATACTGCACAGCCTTAACATTTCACTTAAGTCAAAATTAGTGACAGAACCCTGCAGAGACCCTTCAGTCTCCACATCCTCTGGTCTGACAGTGATCCATGAAACTATTTAAGGCTTTTCACCAACTTTATGGTATTTAGAGAAACATCCTTGCTTGTAATACAGAAAAAGCCATTAGAATAACTAACTAAACTAAGAACACATTTGTTCCTCCCAAAAAAGACTGGATACCGTGCCATAAAAGGAGATTTGACTGGTTGAATTTTGGTTTGCGAAAATCCACATTTATGTTTATTTAACACTTTTTGCACTTATTACTTGAAAAACTTATCCAGTAGTTCACATTTGTTGCAATGTTTTTGCAAGTGGACTCCAGATCTTTTGTGCTTCTTTTCCACCTGATCCACATAGATACAGGTGCCAGGCTTGGCTTCTCTCCCTTCTTACAGAACTTTATCTGTCTGCATGGAAACTGATAATGGTTCTGTGACCAGGAAGCAGGTGAACCAAATTATCTTTCCTAAAGTTTCACCTGCTTTCCAAATTAGCCCTTTTGTAAGTGTTCTTCATCATCTTCCTTATATAAGAAAAATTCGTATGCTTCTGTTTCTGGTGTCAGGTATAACTACAGCTTATCCTGCAATAAAGATATATCTGAAAGAAGTATACTAAACATACAGGTTAGAATTTTTAAATGTTTTCCTGGTGTAGTGGTTTTGGTTCACCTCTGAGTCATGGCACCAATTTAATGTAGTGGGTTGAGCACTCTGGCCAAACACTAGTGCACCCACTAAACTTATTTACTCATTTTCTGCTGTGAGATAAGGATAAGAAGAAAAGCAAAGTAGGCCCAAAACTTTAGAAGGTATAAAGAAAGCTTTATTAACAGAACTAAAAGAAGACTAATAAGTATCAGCACAAACCTTCAGACACTTCTCCTCCCCCCCACCTCATCTTTTCCTTCCCACTGACAACGGAAAGAGACAAAACCTGACACTTTCAATCAGTTTACCACCTCTAGAAGAGTCTTTCTTCAGTTCACTTAGGGAGAGGAGTCTCTCCTGCCATGCCATGGAGACTCTTTCACAAGAAAACAGTTCTCTCGTGGCTTTTGTATCACAGCGAAATCAGCTGCCCGGAAAGGAAATCTGTTAACAATGTGAAAGTCCCTTCCCTCGACACACAGCTCTTTCTGCAACTGCTTTTGAGGGTTCATCTCTGTCTAATGGGGTACTATTCTAAGGATGAGCTGTTCTAGTAGAAAAGCAAAGGGTCTTCTCTTCTATCTCTGGGAGCAAAAATTCTCTTCTTCTATCCCTGGGACAAAGGTTCTCTTCTTCTATCTCTGTGGCAAGGTTTCTCATCTCTTTCAGTTCAAGTTTCTCATTAGATCACAGCTACTTCAACATCTACTTGCTTCAACACGGGTGCCTTTGCTCTTAGCTGCAGTTAGAACGCTACATCCCCCCAGTTGCATTCATGACTTACAGGGCATAGTCTAATATATTACAGTCCATTACCGTTGCCTTACAAAAGGATTTCAGCTCCTAGGTTTGAAGCATCTCCTCTTTCTTCTTCCTCTGGGCTTCAGCTCTTCTTTACTGACCTCGGTGTCTTCATGTTGGTTTCTTCACGTGTCTTCACCCTTTCCCTTTCTCTTATTTGAGAGTGGATTGATGTCTGTGAGTTTCATCTGTGCACTGAAAGAGTTAGTATCTCTCCTGGGCTCTGCTGTTGGTCACAAGATCTCTGCTGGGCAGCAGCCAGAGCTGCTACAAACTTTTCCCAGGGAGAGAGGGGAGCAGGAGCGGCCGGGATCTCAGCAGCCAGGCCAGGACTCGGTGGCAGCATGCCGCAGGCTGATAGCTTTCCCTCCCCCTGCCCAGCGGCTGTGGGTTAAACTCAAGCCCGGCCTCCTGCGGAGCAGGCCTGGCCCAGTCCGGCTGCACGGGCCCCCTGTTACCTGTTCAGAAGCTGGAAGCAAGAGAGAGTTTCCTGGGCTTCTCCTTTCTTAAATGTGAATCACCCAGGCGTATTCAGCTTCTAAAGTGGCTAAACAGAGCGTCCATCTTAGAACTAGCCAGCTAATTGGTTCTCTCATACCTGAAGGAAGTTGTCAAGTTCCTTATACGGAAAAATCACTTCTCAAACCATGACACCTGGGAAGAAAGTTCATTCAAACCTTTTCCAAAAAGGTCGCAACCAATCGATTTTTTAGAGTATTTTCACCACTCAGGTCTTTTATTACTTGTCTGCACTTCGATTTATAGACACTCAGCAGCATTTCACATTCAAATTAACAATGGTCCAGTTTGGTAAACTGGGAAAACAGTCTTACGTTGCAGAGGTAAATGATCTCACTGACCACCAAACACCTCCTTGGTGCTAAATGAGGTCTCTTGCCTCCTGTCCTGGTTCAGCTGTGCCAGCCATGCTGGTGCACATCCCACCATGCCTTGAGCTCATTCTGTGTAGCCTCCTGCCAGGACCTTACAAAGGATGAGCACATCACTGGAGCACGGCTGCTGCACATGGCAGCCACATCTACACCTAAAACTACTTGATATTGTTAATTACAGACAGCCTCTCAGCTGTCTGTACATGTCTAAATTCACTGGAAGGAGGTGGCTGTGAGAAAAGAAGAATTTAAGCAGTGGAACAAAGCACCTGCCCTTCTCCATGGAATAGCCACAAGCGCTTGTTTTGGCCCACGGTTTATTACACAACACAGCACACCACGGAAGGCTACCCAGAAGCAGCTCACAGAAGAGATAACTACATCTAATTAAGAACTACCAAAATATTTACTTTATTCAACCTTTTCACTTGCTGCATTTCTGGTTTCTACTCTGCTCCAGACATTCTGCTCACAGCTGTAAAACAATAGGGAAAATTCATAACACAAATATGAACACAAATTTCCAGAAAATACAAACAAGATACCACAGAACATCCTCTAAACAGGGCTGAAAGAAGAGCTGGTATTAAGTCTTGAAGAGTAAAGCAGTACAATTGTTATGAGCTATCATTCAGACCAATTATTACCAGCTGACTAAAATATAACCTAATACATTTGACACTTAGGCACTGACCACCAGAGCCTCCCCTGAACCAGAGACGGCAATGCTGAGAAGTATGGTAGGTAAGAGAGAGGTCTCAAAACTAAGAAGTTATCTCAAGAGTCTCATAATCCCATTATTATGGCTTCAGTTTGTGGGGTTTATAGATTTAGCACCCTTCAATTTGTAGCTTCTACAGATTTAGCACCCTTCAATTTGTAGCTTCTACAGATTTAGCATCCTAAGCTCTAAAATCAGCAAGGAACTCTAAACAGCATATTCAAATTGCCTCCGGGGGTTAGAGGATACGATGCCAATTTAAGAAAAAACAAAATCATGTTTGGCACAAGCAAACATATGCAGTTTCTCTTGCCTAGATAGTAAAAAAAAAATATCAGAAAATCATAACTTTTTGGAAGTCAGCAACTTCTTTATTGCGTATGCAATTAGTAAAGCCATAAAAAAAGAGAAGTTACAGAGCTTCACAAAGTAACAAAAGTTAAGAGAGGGACAAGCCTTCCCCAATCCATTCAACATCACACATCAGTGATCAAAATCTATTAAAAAAAAAAGAAATTAAAACCCCTTTCAGTGTCCCCAGAAAGCAGTTTGGTTTGTAGAACCCAACCATACACAGGGCAGTAACAAATAAACATGTGACCCTCTTATGGAAAGGCCATGGAAAAAAAAAAAAGAAATCTGCCTGGAGTTTGCATTGGCCAGACAAATCAATATACTTAGTCATAACTCAACTGTACTACTTACAAAGCAAGTAATTGTTTTCCCTCTAATGCCATCTCTACCATTTTTTAACAGAGAAAAAGTTGCCAAAGTACTCAGTTTGCAGCAGATCAAACCAGCTTTGCTTGACAGCAAAGAAAAGCAGAGAAAAGCAGTTTACTGATTCAACAGTTAAGCAGTAACACAAAAAAAAACCCCAGTTACAGTTCACACTCAACCACAACTACTTTCTACAGCTGTCTTGGTGTATAAACATTACTACACAACGACATTTCCAAAACCCTTAAAGCAAATCATGATTTTTCAGTTCATAAATTTTCACTGTCACAGAAAATACATGATGACCAATTCCAGAAAGTGTCTAGGACCATTCAGAATCTTAGACTTCACTGTCACAGAGGAGAGTTCTAAACTACATTAATGATCTGACTTCTAGTTTTAATAATGGATTTTGGTTTTAATTCCATCAGGTTTTTATAAAGCTATCAGCATGACATACATTTCACAGGACTTAACTTCAAAGGGTTAAGATTAAGTTACTGAATTCTTGCAATACCTGCTGTAGTTTTCACAGTATTAAAGAAGCTATCAAAAATAAGTGAGAACATATGTTTGATTAGGGTAAAGTTTATTCCAAAAGGCAAAAATTCCCTTAAGCTTTATATAATTATTTAGAACAGCATACGTATTAAAGAAAATATTTTAACTTACTTGCATATTCAAAGTATGTGGCATAGCACTCTGTAATTTTCTAAGCCCAAAACATCATAACCACTGCAATCTTTAATTAACTACCTAGTTCTCAGAATCCCCCTCTTCGTTCCTCCCACCCAAACATATCTCCACATCACCCAGTTTTGATGCAACTTTGAGAACTGCTGCCACAGTTTCACAGGCATTTCAATATTAAATACTTTTAGCATTAGAAATGGATCCTATCAGCTGTACTGCTGAGCACAGCAACTACTTTCAGTAAACACAACAGGGAGAAAATTCCTAAGAAAGTGTTTTAAGTTCACATCAAGTCTAAAAGCATTTTCAGTGTAAGCCTGTAAGTATCAAGCACCCTCTAGCTCTTACAACAAGTAATAGGAAAGTGCAAAACTCGGAAGACCACAAATGAGGCTTTGCAAAAAAACAACAAACAAACTCCAAAACTCCCAGCTTTAATTCCAACACTACCCCGAAGCACAAGTGTAATCTGAGCTGTACCATTCCACTCACATTCCAGGTAGAATGGATTTTGTGTTTATAAAATGTGTCTTCTCAAATCTCACTACTGATGCTCCATCCTGTCTATAAAAAACTAATCACAGACAAACACTTCATGAAAAGCAGCTCATAGGCAAATAAATCTTCTCTAAGTTAAAACACAGAAAAATTATGTTACACATAAATATGGTATTGGATAAGAAGCCTTAAAGAGATATGCATTGAAAGAAACAATTTCTTAAGTCAGTCACTTTATGTCTAAAATATTTTTCAAGTATATTCAATGATCAGACATGTAGAAGTCACAGGAAGATGATGCTGCTCTTAAATTTGAAACCTGAAACAATTCTCCTCAAGACTCTCTTCAAACACTAAGTACACAGCAAACAGGATACTTTTGAAAAGCAAGGCACAAGGCCAGTATTAACTGTGGCAATAAACCTCAGTGCCTTTGAGACTGACTCCTTGGTTCAGCTCCAGCAGGCATAGCTTATCTCATGCAAGGATGGCAATGGCATAGGGAAATACCAGGAAGTCTAAAACAAGGCTGTTTACAGCCCCTGACCAAACCTGGTTACATAAAGAGGAAAGATAAGAATTAAAGCTCTAGGAGGGGGAGATATTCTTGTCAACCTAGGAATAACAATAGTTTAATTTCTAAGCAATCTGGCTCTGCACAAGAAAGGAGTACTGCTGAGCAGGCAGGCTTCACCCAGGAGCATAAGTGTTTTCAGATGACAAGGCAAACATTTTCCCTTATTTCCCTTTCCTTATCTCCCTCCCATTTTATCTGCATGTGAAGTTCATTAACAAGGAGAGACAATACGAGTCTAAACCACGGTTTCCATCTGCTATTAGTTATGGCTTAATGCAGTCATTTTTATTAATTCGTGTTACATAGCACAAGAGTTATGTTGTATTATAGACAGCACAAGGATGTTTTTATCATGCTATGTTTGTCCGTTTCTACAAAAACAACAATGCTATACATAAAGATACACCGCAAGACCTTTCTTCAGAGATTTGAATGCAGAAAGCTGATGTTATTTCCAGTGATATGTTGACTGTACCAACCCACCAGAAAGCAAGTTTTTCATGTCTCCCTTAGAGGATAAAGATGGGGGAAGGAATAAGAACAGGCAAGGCAGAAAGAATGTTTCTTTCACAGCTTCTGTGAGCTGTGCACACTGTGACCAGCACTCCGGGCTCTGCACCACTGAGGATATCCAGCATGGCACACTGACATGTCCCTCTTGAGGTTACCATACAGCTTCTCTCATTTTGGGCTGCATGTCTTAAGCTGTCTCCATACCACATGATCTCTGGTTTCCCACCTCAGCACTGAGGTTCTCCCCCCTTACAGGAATGGGCTTCACATGCCCCTTTTCTCATTTCCTTCTACACAATCCAAGAACACACCCCTTACAGTCACTAGTTCTTTTTCTTGTGCCTTTCAGGTGTATTTCTTCTTAATTTTAACTGGCACTTTCCAGCTTACATACCACACAGTTTCTTTCTCTGTCTCTCCTCAATGCCACCTTTACTAACCAGAAAACTTTATGCTTACAAGCTCTACACTACCCTACAACCCCACCAGCAACCTTTAGTCTTCTGTGATCCCTGGCTTTGCCCCATTCCATTTCCCAACACCACTTTCATTGCTTTTCTTTATCCCACTCCCCTGACTGGAGTGCTTCCACTTCCAGATCTCCTTCACCATCCGACACTGGTTTCCCGGCCCACAACTCTCCCAGACAGATTCATTTCTGTTAATACTGCATGCTGGAGAATCTCCCACAGAGAAATTTAAGCTGCCACTTATGAGCACAGAGTAAAGGTCAGCTTAAAAAGCCCATCATTTTTCACCTTTATAAAACTTCTTCAGATACAGCTCAGAGCTTCCCAACCAAAGACTCCTCTCTGTTATCCTAGCTTTCACCAGCTTAGCCAGACTGTGCTCCTTGATGCCCAAAGTGTTTCTCGGAAGCTCTTGATTTCAAATCTTAGAATCATTGTGGTTGGAAAAGACTGCTAAGATTATTGAGTCCAACCATTAACCAAACACTACCAAGTCCACCACTAAACCACATCTGTAAGCACCACATCTGCATGTTTTTTAACACTTCTAAGGATGGTGACTCCATCACTTCCCTGGGCAGCCTGTTCCACTGCTTGACCATCTTTTTAATGAAGACATTTTTTTCCTAACATCCAATCTAGATCTCCTCTGGAGCAACCTGAGGCTGTTTCTTCTTGTCCTATCACTTGGTACCTGGGAGAAAAGACCAATGTCCACCTGTCTACAACCTCCTTTCAGGTGGTCATAAAAAGCAGTAAGGTCTCCCTGGGCCTCCTTTTCTCCAGACTAAACAACCCCAGTTCCTTCAGCCACTGCTCATATGACAGATAAAATTCACACCTTTTTGATTACTGCAGGCCTCAAAAAATCAGAATTCAGATGGAAATTTTCTGTGGCTGTTCTATTAATGTCATGACACATTTAACAACAGCATTAATATATCACACCTCAAGAAGAAAACCCCTTAAAAGGGTGATACTGAAAGAGGGGTCTCCTTTTTGCACTAAAGATAAAATGTATTTTGTTTGCAACAAAACACTAATCTGTTGATCGTTATTTGCATTAAAAAACTTCAGTGTCAAACAAGCAGCACTGTCAAACAAGCAGCAGTTTTACTGCCTTAGCATTAGTCTCCCTGAACATGTGATTTAGAGGTTACAATCTACTCTTACACCAAAGTTAAAGCAACTTTTTTTTTCTTTTAATGTAAGAACATTTTCACACCTTCCCATAGTATTTAATTTTTGCTGCACTTCACACCAAAGCCCAGCTGACTTTGTAAAAACCACCTACAGGAAATCACACTAAACTCAGAAATACCATATGGTGCTGAACGAGAAAATAGTTATGGTTACCAAACCAAATTAATGCCATTGATCACTTTAAGGAGAGATAGATGTAGGCTTGCTAATTACCTGAGGTGCTTGTTATGTATTTCAAAGTTTGAAAGTAATTCTATCCCTCTATCAAAGCCAGTAAATCAATCATCTCTGTTAAAGGTTTAGAGAAAAAGTCAAGCTTACTGCCCAAATAAATCTATGGTCAACATATGAGAAACATTACTATGAAAGCATTCAAAAAGCCTCCTCATGGGAAAGGGTAACATTATGAGAACTAAGTGTTTTCACATGTTGTTTTTACCTTTGTCCTTTCAAAGTCTTACTTTTCACCTCTTCTACAGCAAGATTTTTTAGGAGGCTACTAATCTGAATTCCATCTCTTTCTTCTCAAGGCCCCTTGGGACCGCTTCTCCCCCATCACTGTCCTTTGTTCCTGCTACAGTAATTCTCTGAGCAGTCAAAAATAGCTTCACGTGGCATTCTCCAACAGAGCCAGGAATCTGCGATGGTAGCGGATTTGGAAAGGAGCAAAAAAAAATTGTGTGAAGAGAAAACCCCCACATTCTCAGCAATGTTGTGACTCTCTATGCTAAGAAAGCTTCATCCTGAAGTCGTGTTTCCCATGCACTACGTGAGTGAGAGAAGGCAAATCCACTGAAGCAAAGGTGTTGCTCTATAGATAGGGCAGCCCAGCCACTGACATTGCCTTCTCCCAGGTGCCTTGAAGCAAACAGACATCGCTGTGGCCTTATTTAGCATGTTATATAACCTGCAAGCAACCTTAACTTTGCTACTGTGAGTTCAAAAGCAGGCTAAAAAAATGGAAAACCCAATTATTGCATTTTATTCCCTACATATATACTGAGTGCCTCGAAAGGGGAAAAAACTCCTCCTGAGTCATGCCACGATCCTAAGGCACTCTTCCATACTTTGCACCACTCTAGTGTCCAGTCCTGATTTAAACATCCATCTGCTTTTAAGCAACACACACGTTTAAACTTCTAATCTCAAAATAACTGTGACCTCAAACTAGGCTATGATATTACTACAGGATATCACTCCCCTCACTCTAAAGGAGAAAACAAATCTTTCTGCAGAATCTGGCTTTTTCCTTCTTTTTAATGACTGCCAAAATATCCCACACTACAACCATGGTACAGTTCAACAACTGTTCTGAAAGAGAACATCAATGTCCAAGGTTGTTTTGTTTACTTACTTTAAGTTAAACCTTTAAAGATAATTACTTAAGCAAAAAAGCCCCCACCTGGATGTTTGTTTGCCTCTTTAATTTGTATTTCTTACATGGGCATTCAGCAATAAGCACAGCAGCCCCACAGTACTAACTAGTTTCTGGGAGCTATTAAAAAAATAAAGAAGCACAAATCATATATTTTACATTCAGAGAAAAACAAAAATATATTTAAAATAAATACAATCAGTAAATGTTATATACATTCTAATATAGTGTGAAGGTTTGATCACAAGCTTAAATATCTGCCACAAGAGACTACAAATCACAGAATCTCCTGAGCTGGAACAGAACCACAAGGATCATTCAGTCCAACCCCTGCACAGGCTAGCCCCAAGAATCACATCATGCCTGAGAGCATTGTCCAAACACTTCTTGAACTCTGGCAGCCTTAGAGCTATGCCAATGTTTGAACTATTTATATTTTTCTAATACACCTTTCCCTGGCTCCACCTTGGCTATTTGACACTAGGTCTCTTTCACACCCATCCCTGCAAGCTGCTTGCTTCAGGCTCTTACTCCTTTGTCCAGTTAAGAAATCCCTTATTCCTTCCAGTCTCAATTAATCCCATCTGCTTCCTGGCACCTATTTGAGGCCTGTAGTTCCACTATTCTTAAAGCTAAGCACTTCTATAATCCCACTGACAATCCAGATGCCTTGTCCCAAGTGTTTGTTACTATTTCACAGGTTTGTCCAAGCGAGATATTCTATAACAAGTTACTCGGAATTCTGATCAGAGAGTTTTTGTTCATTTAAATCGCACACATGTTACAGACACACCTTGAGTAACTACAGCTCTTCATCCCTCTCCTGAAGAGCTGGTTCTCATTTACACTCATACAACGTGAACCATCAACCATTCTGCAAAAAATGTATTTTTTCATCTTCTCCAGAGGCTGAGAAAGAGAGATGGACTGTCCTATTGCCTTACTCTCAGAAAACTTTTTCATTAAACTTCTAGTACCCTCTCAACCTCTACTAGGACAAGGACGTGAAGAATCCAGCAGGTGAGCTGTCCCTGATGCAGGAACTAACCCATTCCTAAAGAGGGGTACAGCGACAGCTCCTGCACTGGCTGCAGGTGCCAACTTCACAGATAACATGGGAACTGGTTGCTCGCACTGAATCCAGAAACTGAAGAGGCTTCCACGCCCCTCCGGACAGATCTCTGCCTTAATGGTCTCTCCAACACACCTTCAGCATTTTCCACCGCCACTGGAAGCAATGCTTAAGCAACCTTATCACAACATCGGTTGTGCAGACAGAAGTCGAGAATTACCGTATCCTTAGTTCCCAAGACAAAGGGTGCCATATAAGCTCCCTTTCGAAACCATTGCCTCTAGACCTCTTCTCAAGGAGTCTTTGCTCCTAACAAATAAAATAGGCAACTACAAGGACCGTACGTCTGAACAAAGGGCAGGAGCACATGAAAGGCTAATCACATCTCAGTCCGTAACGAACGAAAAAAGTTAGGTGTTTGAACATCTTTAAATAAAGAGGAAAAAAAAAGGCCCCAAGTGCTAGTGAAATAAACACAAAAGATTCAGAAGTGAAGGTGAAGAATTAATTCATTTTCACAAGATATTCTAAGGTACGGCTCAGCGGACACAAGGGCACCTCCGCCCCTAGCAGGGCTCTCCCCGCGGAGGGGCCGCCGCTGTCCCGCGGGCGCGGCTCCTCGGGGCACTGCCCCCGGACCGGGGCTTCCTCCCCCGCTACACGAGAGCGGGGCGGCCGCCGCCGCCGCCTCCTTCCCGGCGCCACCGGCCCGACCTGGCACCTCGGCGGCGCGGAGAGACCGCCCCACGGCTCCTGCCCGCCCGCCCCGGCGGGCTCCTCTC
>WEKY01048750.1:194494-223204 GCA_013390045.1 Picathartes gymnocephalus | reverse complement strand
CCGGTCGCCATCTTGAGCGTGGCGCGGCGCTCGCCTGGGGGCGCGGCCCGCCTCCCGGGGCCCGCCTCCCGCGGCCCGCCCGGCCACTGGGGTAACAGCTGCCAAGGACGGAGCCTGCCTCAAACTCCCCAGAGAGTCCAATAGACACGCTTTCAAAAATGTATCGAAACTGTGGGAAAGTCGTGTCTGGGGTTGAAAGGATTTCCCCTTTAGTCTAAGGAAATTACACCGCGAAGGCCGCAGTGGCCCCCAGACAGTTTCATCCTAGGCAGTGACAACAGATCAGAGTCCGTGCAGCGGACCACCCTTCGTCTCTAAAAACACGTCAATATTGCATATGAAATTGCACATAGGAGACAATATTATCTATATGGATAAACCCGGTGCTGAATTCCTAGGAAAAGCTTGCTCCAGCCGTAGTCCTGCCAACTTGTGCATAGGCCTCAGTTTTTAATTACAATTGCGTACCTTTGTGTCCAAAAAGGCGTCAGTCTTGTTTAGTGCACAGAATGGGCCAAAATACAGACGTGGAGTTTCCTAACCTTTGAGCACTTCCTTTTGCAGTTGGAATAAAAGTACGTCTTTCTAATTTTTAAAACCATAGTAACACATGGGATAATCTGCAATGATCCCTTGCACATGATGAGCTGTTTCACTTTCATCCCGTCGTGAGGGTAATTGGCTCTCTAAAACCCTTCTGAAGCTTGTGAAACACCCGAGTCAGGCTGCCGATGGTTTGAGAGCCAGAGTCTGCAGCCTGAGTTAGACTCCAGTCCCCTCCTTCCCTGCTAATTCTCCCTCTGGCATTCACTTGGTGTGGTTTTTATTGGGGGCTCCTTGTAATCTCCAATTCTGACCCCGGCCTCTCCCGAACGCCATTGCTGTGTCTCCTGCATCGGCCCAAGGGTTTGCCTTTGGTCAGATGGGGCAGAACCAGAGCGTGAAATGCTGTGAAAGTTAATGTTTTTAGCACTGTCAAGTCTGGGACTAGAACTGCACTCAAGGAGCACCACAGTGACTGGGAGGGAGCATATGAATTCAGGAAGAGATTTTTCTGTGAAGCAACGTGAGCAAGTGAGAGAGGGAAGGCTCCATCCCCCCCATCTTCAAAGGGATTTTGCTGCCAGCCCTCGTCACTTAATATCATGTTCTGCCACTTCGTCTCTAATTCTTCCTTCCTTCCTTCCCTCCCTCCCTCCCTCCCTCCCTCCCCACAGGATATCATTTATGCTGCAGTGATCCTCCACTGAAGGACTCTTAACATCAAGAAATGTAAAATACCTGTTTCCACACCCTAGCTCCTGTCTTTCAGTGCCATCTAGTGCCCACGCATGGAAGAGGTGCTGTAATAATAAAATTTCTCCTCATCAGATCGATTTACTATAATTAATGCATTTTGGAAATTGATAGATGCCACCGGTAGAAGGTATATGAATATAATATTTCTCTATATAAATCCAACGATGTATAAATTCATATTTTATTTTATGGCACTAAATTCTGACACAAATCTCTTTTACATTAATTAAAATCAATAGCACTCACAAATGAAACGTATATATATCAGTCATTTACTTTTGGCTATTCTATTCTCTGTAATTAATTAGATTGCTTTGAAAAATAGTGGTCTCATAAACAAAAAGGTACTGAAATAATTTATCACCTTTCTTCATTTTCAGCTCTGCTGAAAAGGAGTAGCCACCTAGATCTGACCCCAATCACAATTTCATTTACAAAGTAAATCTGCAAGGCTTGAAGTAACAGGTCTTTCCATCCATCTACAGAAAGGAACAAGGTGGTTTTTGAAACAAGGAAGAGACAAAAGGTGAAGGTTTATCCAGAGATCATCTGACTTCACGTGGTTATCTTTTATCCCTTCATGCCTTTCTTTACAGTGATGGCTAGTTATTATTCTCATCAGCAGTGAAATAGTTCTTACCCTTGAAACAGCCGTGTCTGTCTTTTACTGTAACACATAAACTTGAGAGAGGCACATGAGGGAGTTATGCCACCTCCCCATATTACTCCAAAGAAAGCATTTAGTGGCCAGTGCAGAAAATTCCCCCTTGAAGATCTCAGATTCTAAATTAAGATGCAAATCCTGGGTAGCAAATACAACAAAAGGAATATGAATACAGGATTTTATACAATAGTCTTGTGCATATTCAGATGCTTGTTTATATTTACCAAATCCTGCTTTTCCTACCTGCCCATGAAAGAACTGGAAAGTCACTATTTTCTGAACTAGTCCAGCTAAAGAGGAAACAAAATAAGGTGCTCAGCTGCTTTCATTCTAGTCAAAATTTCTAATTTAATTAGAGCAATTTCAGACTACAATTCTTACAGCTGTGTTTATCACACTTTCTTCAAAGGATAGAAATTAGCATTAACTGACATTAGCATCAAAGCTTATTTATTCGCTCGCCCACATCCTAGCAGTTCTTCTGAGTTTGTCTGTTTATTTAGCACTTTAATAACACCACAGTAAATAAGATTTCATTTCAGAGCGTGCCTGGTTTTTTTCAAAGCATTTAGTGCAGGCTTGTTGGAATGCCACGGTAGAGCCCCTCACTGCAAGTTTGATGAAAGAGCACTGGGTGTTCTTCAGAAAAAGCATTTGAAATGGTTAACAAGGACATAGCCTGGAATCCAGAATTTCTTTTTCTTTCTTTCTGTCAACAACTAGAGAATATCTGTCTTTCAGCAGTAGCCAGAGACAACCTGTCAATACTTAATCTGCAGAAGACTGCCCAAGTCTGCCAAAAGCTACAGGACAGTAATCTCCCCTAGACAGTGCTAGCAGCCGTAGCTGAAACAAAAAAATCAGAGCCTTCACTGAAAGATGTCATTCAGAACATGAACAGTGAACAACATAGCTGTAAAAGTTGTCTCTCCTGTGGGCATACGATTCTGAAGAGAAATCAAATTAAAAAACAAAACAAAGCAAAAACCCACAAAAACCAACCAACCAACCAAACAAACAAATGAAATCAGAGAGAATAACTAATGGGAATAAATTCCACTGCTTTGACCACAGAATTACTTTCTCAAATCCTGGAACTTAACATGCAACAGAATTATCATAAGACAACGATTCTGTGTAATGGAAATAATTTCAGTTTCAATATTTCATCGAGCAGTGCAGACAGGTCTGTGCAGCGTGCTGTCTTAGCTGGAGCACTTATTGAGTCTGACCAGTGGTTTATACAGCAGGAGCTGAAAAGGGACAAATTCAACTCTCTAGTTCTGAAATTAGGAAAAACCAGAAACGCCAAGGAAATGAGAGACTCAACAGCTGGTGAGAGAGAGAGATAAAAATTCACAACTTTTAATCACTCACAGCACATGTTATGCAGAAATAGACTGAGCTCCAGTTTTGCTTTGGAGGCTATGTCGCTTCTAATCTTTCCTGTGAGACTGAAGCATGGCTTATGCTGGCGATTTGCATGTGGATGAATGAAACGTCTGCTTTCAGCAATTGTACGTCTGTCTTGGTTTTCTCTTGTTGAGAGAGAAAACAGGTTTGGGGGGAATATATTACCCTTTTGGATATCCCCATGCTTCAAACCATTACACTCAGACTGACTTTAAAAAAAAAAAAGGAGAGTAAAGGAAAAAGTTAGGGGAGGTAACAGCATTAACACTGATTTGCATTTTCAACTGACAGCACAGTGCCTGGAAAATTTTTTTTTTACTGTTTAGCTAGCCAGAAACCACACAGGCCCATGTAACCCCAAATTTTGGACATGCTTTTTTTTTCAACTACCATGACAATGTCAGGGAAAAGAATTATTTAGATATCCCTTCAAAAGCATTGTTCAGAAAACTTTTCTTGTGTAGTATTTTACACAATCCACTCTTCCAGTGGTTCTCCTCACTTTCTTCATGCATACCAGTAACCAAAATTGTGCAACCAAGAGTAGCTTAGAATAATATTCAGTATCTTATAGGAGGTTACTGCAGCAGCATATCAACTAGGATAAGTGTGTTCTTCTTTTATTAGATTAGTTGATCCATAATGCAAATCTACCTTCTTTGTGAATACTGACCAACACTTTAATTTGCAACAAAAATATGGAATCTGGAGAACAAGAATTAAGAAAATCACTATTATTAATGTTCAATTACTTGCTTTGCTGAATATAGGTAAATTTTACATGTTTCCAGTCAGCAAAAGTTCTTTTTGTTTCCATTTTGTTCCTTTGATGAATGAGAAAAAAAAATCTGCATCTGCCCAGACCAAAAGAGGATTCTGCAGACTTATTTAGGGGCATCAGGATATTGAATTCCTGCCCCAAGCAGGAAGTTTTCCTGATGACAGGTCCAAGACCCATGCATCAGAAAATAAGAGCTTCAGTTAATGGGAATCAGAAGACAAGCTCCAGCTATCTCTTTAGCTTAAATAAAGCAGTAGATGCTACCAAGGCCATGTTCTCCCTCACAAAACTCCCTTTTCTCTTCCATGATCATGTTTTTTTTCTCTACGGCACATTAAAATCTTGCTGGCTGGGCAAAGGGAGGGGATGTGTTCTGCCACAAGTGGGAAGAATTCACTCCTAGCCTATAAATTACTTTAATTACAGATATATTGTAACAGCAACAATCAGTGTTTAGTTGTTGTGACACTTTTTGGGTCACATTCTGAAACTTTATTAATATTTGCAAAAGCACGTTGTGAGAAACCCATTTTACTCTTTTTTGATCTTCAACACCCTGTACCCCAAGGTGACTTTTTCACTCAAAAGGGTCCATGCCATTTTTCTCAGAGTTCTCTCCACCATCTCCATGTTCCTGAAGATAAAACAGTAGAACGTTCATTAGATAAAAGGCAACTAATGTAGGTATTTTCTGTTAGGAACACTTAAAAAATGATAATTATCCCAGTGCTCTCACTTACCTTGCACTCCATTACACAAGGCTGATTTATGGCTGTAGCTTATGTGGTGAATGGTGACAGGACATTTGCAGTATCAGAAGCCACAAAACACAGCTAAAATAAATCCTGAACAGCAACGATGGGGAAACACCATCAGCAAATCTTCTGTTACATTTTAGAAGTGAACCAGTTTTGCTTTCGCAGCAAAGAGCTGCAAGAAGTTGTATTAGAGCAGGGAGGGTGAGCTGCATTCACCTCTGGCTCATGTTTCAAGTGTCCCAACTCCTCTCCTACCCTTTTCCTCCCAAGTTACTCTCTCTGCTAAACAAGCCTGCTGTTAAATAGGTCTATCTATCAAAGGTTCTAATTTAAGTCTGTTAAAGAGAAATAAGAATAGAATTTGATGGACAAGAATCAAGCTCAAGTGAAAGATCTCAGAATATGCTGCCAGAGTTGAGGTCCTGTTTTAAAATTCAGTTGTGTCGCATCTAAAACTTGGAAAACTGTACTACCAGTTTTAGATATCGCTTTTCCAAAGCAGACATTCACTTTAAAGCACAAACTGGCACAAGCTGACACTTCAGGCTTTCATGGAAGTTGTGTTGCACCAAATTGCAAGAGACCTTGTGTGATTCTTCTCTAAAGTTAAACTGGCTAACTTCAAATACAGATTCAGACAATTTCAAGTCTCAACAACTTTACTGATAGGCAATGAAAACTGAATTTAAAATTACAAAGTCCATAATCTGTTATCTTCACATTAAAAAAACAAAACAAAACAAACCAACCCCCCCATCTTTTCTGTGGAATTTTATTGCTAGAAAAACTCCACCAAAAAAATTTTAAAAAACAGAATTTCACCCAGTTGACCAGCCGTGCGGGGTTTCCTCAAGAGGCCCTGGGATTTACCTTGGATCAGCTGAATATCCTGTACAGCTACCATTGTTGCAGCTATCAATAACCAGTCTCGCAGCATAACAAAGCAGGGCAGGTTATTTTCTTACTGGCAGGAATTAGTAAAGATAATTGGAGTTGCCTTACATTATCCAGCTGTGTTGCCTACAGCAAATACCACTAATAGAACCAGGAGTGTTGCAACAGAACCACACACTTTAGGGACTTTCAGAGAACTGGTAACAGAAAAATGGTCTAGAATTCAGGTTTTGGGAAGAGTTTTGTATCAACTACATTCCCAAAGGGCTTTTATTGTTAGACAAAGTTAATCCTGTACAGTGTCATGCAGTTAGTGACCCATCAAAAAACCCTCACCTAATTTTAGATCAGGCTGAATTTGGGATATTGCCTATTGCAAAGATGCACATAAAGGCTCAGCTATTTTCTGGTTTGTGTTGAAAGGGTCGGCTGATATAAGATCATAAAAGCTGCTGGGTTGATTGTTTCTCCCCCTGGAGAGAACAGCTTTGTAGTGTGTCCAAGGACCCTCAAGTACTCTTCTCTGCACAGCCAGTGTGGTTGTCTCATCAGCTCCACACCATGTCCAGTTTCTTGCCATGGCTGTTGCTGAGGAATGGCATCCCTGCCTCTTACTGGGCACCATCCTGCTGGGAAGTCTTGTGGCTTTGTGCCCCTCTGCCCCAAGACACACCTGGGGCAAGTGCCTGTGACAGCAAAGTGTCCAGGAACCCCAGGAAGGCTTTATTGGTAATGCAAGGTTCAAACACACCAAGTTTAACTTCACATTCCAGTGTTGTTAATGAAAAGTGGAAACAAGTGGAATAGAAAAACATTTATTTACGGCAATCTTGTATCTAGCAGGCTGATAGATTTTCCTGGTTATACTGAGATTACTTTCCTACAGCCACATTGATTTCCATGGAACAATTTTTTATTTGTATTCCTGTAATCAGGCCAGGAAGAATCAAATGTTCCATTTAAACCATTTTTTTTCATTCAGTGGTAAATTTTTCATGCTGTTCTAGATCTGAGTTCTTGACTAACTATAAATGAGAAAAATAAAATTGTGAGGGAAGAGAAGAGAAAAAAGATCTGCTTTATTTATACCAACTAATTTGCATTAAAATCAGTCATGGCTAAGGCTAGTTTTTGCAACATGCAGGAGGAGCTTTTTCAGGCCAGGTCGCTCAACAGTTACATTCCTGCCCTGCACTGGGTTCAAAACAGCTTTTCATTGGCATTTGAGAGTCTGTTAAATTTACTAAATTTTATTAGTATTTATTTATTAACAATTTGCAAAATCAGTTGTTCCTGCACTCTGACTATGCATTATTTACCTTATCCAAAAGGAAAGCTGGACATACGAAATTCTAGGGAAGGTTTCCTCCTATAGCACCATTTAAAACTGAAGCCTCAGTCCAGGTTTCAGTCTAATCCACTATTTTTCCTTGAAACCTCACACAGATATCCCAATGCTGTGTGGCAGTGAGGAGCAGTCTGAAGGTTATTGCTGTAGCTATCAGTAACTCTATGGCCACAAATGCAATGTCTATTTGTTTCTTAAAGCACCTAACCCCCGCCCCCTTTTACTGAATCATTATTTCAGTTGTGGTTATCCCCAGAGGATATTAAAAACAGACAAAGTGTGTTTCTTGGGTAGGAAGAGCCACGTCTGTGTAAATTGTAAATTAGAACTCCCTACAACTGAAGGAGCATAGGGACATACAATTATTTCTGGCTCTGACTTCCTGCAGTAGGTGGAGACCTTGGTCATCTCCACAGGCCGTGCTGCCCGTGTGCAGTTGGTCAGGATATTCTCGGAGCTGGTGGAAGGGAAGAGGTGACAGCCCTTGGTGGCTCATTTCACACATGTCAATCACTCTGTAACTGTCTTATTTACCTGAAATTCTGTCCAGAAAGTTTTTTCTTACCAAGGAGATTTTTTCTTTCAGCAGGAGACAGAAGACATTGTGGAAGCTGCAGAGAGACTTTGTATCTGCTTTGCCAGTAGAAAGGCTTTTCCATTAATAGTTAGCATGGGTGTTTTTAAAGCTGTGTTGCCAAAAGGAAATGGTTTGAATTGTAATGTGGCTTTGAGTTCCAACATTTTCCCCTCTCTCTGTTCATTAATTTCCTCTTATATTCCTAAGGATCTACCATATATTACAGTACTTTTCACAGGAATTAGCGTAATCTGATTTTAAGCTTTATGTGGATTCTTTTTCTGGTCAATTCATTAATACTTAAGAGTTCCTGCAGTTTGAAATACAGGAGCAAGGAAGTCCTTAGTCAGGCTGACTAAACCTAGTGATACATGGCTCCAATTTAACACACCTGTCAAGAATTACTTGATCTTTCTTGGTCCACCTTTCTAATTAGAATCATCCTATTCTCATTTTTCTGCAAGTGCTTTCTGCCACACTGGTCTAACTCTGAATTCTACTGAGAGAGTTTATGTCATTTCAACAAAAGAAAATAGCTAATTTTAAAATAGCTAATTTTTAATTTTTAATAGCTAATTTTAATAGCTAATTTCAACAAAAGAAAATAGCTAATTTTAAAAATCATCATTTAAAACCTCTAGTGATAATCCCTTGGGACAAAATGGCAAGTATTAAAAGAAGGAGAAAAAATAGCAAAGTGCCAGCTTTGTTGCTTAAGTAGTGATTGCATTCCAGTTAATCCATCCTTAAAGTAAGTTAATAAATCATATTAAAATTTTTTTTAAAAAGGAAAACTTTAACTTGCTAGGGCATTAAGTGGTTGCAATTCAAACTACCCTGAACTAGAGATCCAGCCTCCAAGGACACTGTGAATTATGGAAACAAGAAGAAAGCTTTGAGGATAAAAACCATCTGTGAAGTTGCACCAAACACAGTTCTGTACTATTCAGCTTGCAATATGATCTGCCACTTTGCAAAGAAGAACGCTTGTAGCCTCCTTTAATTATCTCCTCACACTGGCCAGATTCAGCTAATATATTATTGGCTTTAAATAATAGCAGGTTTTGCTAGAATAGTTAGTGTATGCAAGAGCCATACAGAGATCTGAATTTGGAAAGAACCAAGTCTTGGAGATATATCACCTGTATCCTGTTTGCCAGTTTGTCAAACCAAACAAGACAAAAATGGCAAAGTTGCATGTTTTATCCCACAAATTCATAACTTCATGACTGAGCTCTCCAGAGGAAAGGTTCACATCAGCCTCAGTTGAGTCATATTTAATGTGGCCATTGGAAGACTTGGTGGTCTCTGTAAATACCATAATTCCTGTATTTGTGACTTTCTCCATTTTTAATACTGATGTTTTGCTGTGTGGAGATTTCATGTCATACTCGTGGCTTTTTCTAAACATTCATGGCTAAAGCTCCTGTTTCCTGCTGCAATCCTGATCTGCAGACGCTGCTTGTGTCTCATCCTTCAGACATTGTGTGCACAGGGTGCTGCTTTTATGGTTTTACAGAGGATTGTCATGATTTATCCCTGGTTGGCACCTCAGCACCACCCAGCCACTCACTCACTTCCTAGCCCTAGGGGAGAGAACTGGAAGGGTAAAACACTGGTGGGTTAAGATAAAGGCAGTTTAATTAAATAGGGAAAAAAAAAAAAAAAAGGAACAATCCCAAACACACGAAAAACAGCAAACTGATGCCCAGCCAGTTTCTGAGCCAGGGGAGCACCAGCCTCACTTTCCCTGGTTTAAATGCTGAACATGGCATCATAAAGCTGTGGGAAATCCCTCTGGTCACTGGGGGTCATCTGTCCCTGTTGTGTCCCCTCACCCCCAGCCCACTGGGGCATCCTGGAAGGGCAACATGCAGAGGAGACAAGCCCTTGGTTCACATTTCCAGCTGCCCAAGACCTCACTGTCCACCTCATGGCCTTTTCCCCACAGCCATAAGAAGGCAGCTGATGGACACAGCTTTGGCCAGCAGTGGGTCTGTCCTGGGGCTGGCTGGAACGGGCTCTGGCCAACATGGGGGCAGCTGCTGCTCACAGAAGCTGTCCCTGCAGCCTTCCCACTTCAAATGCTTGCCATGGAAATGCAGCCCATGAGCCCAGAGAAACCCCACACAGATGTACATAGCATCACATCACTTTCTTCCCAAAGGGCAGATGCCCTGGAGAGGGTGCCAGGCCCTGGGACAGAGCAGCTGCTGGGACACAGGGCCAGAGATTGTCTGCGTTTGTCAGTCCTCCTGCTCCATGGCCTTGGCAGTGTCCTCGATGGAGGGGTAGCTGCTCTCCTGGTCACAGAGCATGCATGGGCTCCTGGATGGCCCCCTGTCAGTAATCACAGAGATTTCTATATAAAATGATGTAGAAGCTGTAACTTGTGACAGCTCTTCTCATTTTAAAGCTGTGACGCTGTTCCTGGGTGCACACCCTTTGTGGCTGGGCAGCTGTGTGGAAAAACTGCAGGAAAACACGAGCTCTGCTGCCCCTTTGTGGCCATCATTCCAGTAGAGTCCTGTGGGAATTTTCTATACATTCCAGAGGGTTCTGCTGGTGCTGTTATGCAGTTTTTGACGATGGCTGGGGAGAAAGTATTGACTGAGCTGTGCTGGCAGAAACTAGGGAAGCATGGCCAGCAGAGAAGAGGGTCCAGGTGTCCCTGACCTTCAGATTTGACAGCACCTCAACGAAGCACAGGCAGCCTTGCATCCAGGGGCCGTCAACATGGATATTGCAAACGAGTCCTTCTTTGGGAAAGCCAGAAAGAAAGATTGGAGGCATGAAGAAAAATTATCATAGAACACTGGCTCTGAGAGACAGATGGGACTCCTGGAGACACCAGCAGATCCATGTCTGGTTCATATAGGGAAGATTGAACACACTGTGCTAGTGAGGCTTCATCCAGAATATTAGAGAAGTTATTCCCAAATAACCCCCTCCACATAGCATAGAGAATATCCCACAATGTCACAGACCTTGGCAAGTAGTGATTTTGTACAGCCATAAGAAATCCCGCCTAATTACTTTCTTTTTTCTAAACAGGATTTTGGGAAGCCCATCTCTTCTCTTCCTGCCCCAGGACTTGACATGCTTCATTGTAGCTACTACTTCCAGAGACACCCACTTCACGTAAAAATCGTCCTTATTTAAGTCCTCCTTTAACCAAGGATTCCCTATAATTAATAAAGTTGCATTAAACTGGAGAAAGGAACATTCAAGACAGAACCTTTTCCTTGCTACTGTACATGAAATTTTAAATAATGAAATAAAACATGATACTTTAAGATTGTTTATTTTAAATGGTATTCTGAAATTCGTGGTTATATACAAATTTTTCAACTATGAAGCTGAAGATTGCATGGTGACTGTCTTCACAAAGTAAGGCTGCTTGGTCAGTGATCTCAGAGCTGATTCCATTGAAGCGTGATTTCTCAGAGCACAAGATGGCTTCAGGAAGGTTGTAATCCATGAAAGGACCAACACCAAAGAAGGGAGGCCTTCCTACATAAAAAGCTCATCAAGGGTCCCCTTGGTTGCCAAGGGACCTTTGTTGAATTTGAGAGCATCACCAGCAGGGAAAGATCTGAGTGAAATCAAGGGTCATTGTGGAAAGGCCTTTACACCTGCACTCACAATCTGGAGACAGGTACACACTGCAGGGACTTTTCCACGCCAGTCTTACAGTGCTTTATTCCTCACCCAGCTGGCCCAGTGACAGGAAAAAAAACACAGAAAAAGGAAAAAAAAAAAGCAACCTATGCTACTGTGGTAATTCAACAGTGATCTTTAGAGAGAGAATTTTTTAGGGATAATTAATAGGCATGAACAGGATTTATGTTAATGCTGAAACTTCAGTTTAGATACCAGACACTGGAAAGGGATGAAATGTTTCAGCCCGCAGCCAACAGACAAAAAAGTCTTCACTTCTTGGAATTTCCATAGAAGACAGATGAGCTACTGCCTCCTCTTGTGTTCCCCAATACTAAAGGCAGAGATATGCTTCATGAGTTTGTTTTATACACAGACAATTAAAAATACATTTTAGTAATGACTCCCATTAAAACCGCACCCATAGCACAGTACTGAAATCAGTGCAACAAAATGACAGGAAGGAGTATTTACAACCATCTTGTATTGTACCAAATTGGCAAGACAATAAAATTCTAAAGTGCAAAGTTGTCTCTATTCTACATAGACACAGGGATCCATTTTCCTGCTCGTTGTACGAACCACTACCATCGTTACAGACACACCACATATCCATGCTGAACACCCAAGTGACCAAATGCCATCCCTAGGCTGACAGACAAAACTCCTCTTCCAAATCTAGTGGGAGGCAGACATGAGCATCCAGGAGCCAGGTTTAGACCCTCAGCTGTAGGTGTGTCACATGCTGGATGGACAGTAACTACTGAAAACCCAGGAACACGAAACATGGAGAAAGTGTATCTAAATATATGGAGGAGGTGTATTTAAATACATGGAGGAAAGTATTTAAATAGAAATTCTACAAAGAGCTTAACGGTTTGTTTTATAATAGATTAAAGACAATCACTGCTTCTCTTAAAGCACAAAACAGAGGGCTCAGCACTCTGCATTTTATTCAGCTGCAGTTTTGTCCTGATCAGATGGGGCACAAATTTTTAAAAACTATTTGCGCCAACAAGATTTGCAGGCTTAGCCACGAGAGCCTCTAAAACCAGAGAAAGGCCACAAAAACAGGCTCCTGCAGCATTAGAATATTAAAAAGTCACTGTTCAAAATACCTCACTCTTAAAAATAACTAAAGGGAGCTATAATAGAAGGAACATGGCTGCTTGGTTTCCAGATTCACTGAAACTCCCAGTTCATTCACCCATATTCTTAAGCATATTGGACAGTTAACCTATATCCTATTTACAATAATTCCTACTATTACCCAACAAAACCAGAAGAGAAAGCTGCTCATTGCCTCACAGCTCTCTCTACTTTGCAAACTAAACAGTATCCAGTTTCTTACTTTTTGGCAAAACCATCCAATATTTGCCATAGGATTTTAGCTACAAGTAAACCAAGTTTGTCTTGAAAAGCAACACATGTTAAGTGAATTAGTTTGTTCCATTAGTCTATTTTTGAACTACTACATAATATTTACTGAAACAGCTATGGCATAAGAGATTACACAGCTAGGCTTAAGTAATGTCATCATCTGACACAATTCACTTGGTTATGCCCCAAACTATTTACAGTGAACTTGATTCAGACAAACTGCTCAGTTTGAGAAAGTGGCCAAAGAATTCCAAGTCCATAAAATAATCTTCTCTACCAAGTTGTTTGGGAATGATTTAGTCATGATTTTAAATTTCATTTTAAGATATTCCTCTACTGGAACCCACCCATGGGTAAAAGCTGCATTGAAAATGAGTCCCAGGACCTACACATGCATTAGCAAACAAGGGTAAGTCTATGCCACAGTTTGTGGCAGATGGAAGGGAAAATGAAGGGAGGAGGGAAAAAGGGATCTAGTCTGCACAGAAAGAAACCTAATTCAGTTGAGATGTGTACATATTGACCAAGAATTCTGAAAAACAATGAGTAACTAAAAAATCGTGATTATGAAACTGAGTTAACTGTATCTTGATCCTTAAAGGGGGCAAGCTGAACAAATGTTGATGACTACAGCTGGAATACATTTTTAGAATTAAAATCTATATAAGAAAACTAGCTCCACACTCCACACTGGCAAAACCTAAGCTGGTCTTTTAACAATGTAATGAGTCTAATGAGTCAGCTGATCAAGTTAGGAACAGATTTGAGTAACTCTTCATGAAAACATACCCCAGGTCCCCGTGCAGCACCAGAAGCAGTGGAGACATTTTAGATATGTATTCTTCTTGATACTCATTATCCTCTAAGCCCCTGCAGAACAGAAACTTCTTCCAAAGAAACTCAGCTCACTTTACACTTATTTTTATGTGCAGAACTGACAGAAAGAAAAATTCATCACAGGAAGCAAGGAGGTCTGCATTTGATCAACTCACGACAGCTAGCATTAAAAGCTTCTTTGCCTTTTGCAGCAACAAATTTTGTAGTTTGGTCCAGTATCTCAGGAAGAGTCTTGAGTTTCCTATTAACCTCCTCAGAGTTTTTGTTCCACAGGCCTTCAAGGAGTTACACACCTGCTCTCTAAGCGAAGTGACTCCAAGCCCCATGAAAGATTTCAGAAGCACTGAATTACAGCACGGTGGAAGGTGTACAAACAAAGAAGACTAAGTGAGGAATGTGTTTACAGATTACATCATGTTAAGTGCATATGCCATCATGTTTGCTGGAGGGGTGAACATTGTCAGGCTGCTCCGTTTCTTTCTCAGGCAAAGAGAAATGCAGCAACTGGTACCCAGAGATTGCAAGTCTCTCACTTCAACACATGCGTCATATTCCTTTGCATTTGCCGCAAATCAAAGATGTTTTTGTTGTTCACGGGTGTTTTGCAGTGCTCAGCACTAAAGAATGCTGTCACATTTTCCACAGCAGGCAGAAAAGGAAGCTGCAAGTTCTACAAAATCCTTTCTTTCTCAGCCTTGACTGGGCTCAGCTTTTGGCAAATTTTCTTCAGAAAGAGCTGATTTCAGTACAATACTGCAAAAGCTGAGAAGCAGCACTGTTTACACAGGGCATAAAGGAAATCTAGAGCTTGGCTTCCCAGCTGTGCCATGAGCTCTTCAGCTCATCTTTCCTCCCTGTTCTCCTGACAGCTTCTTATAGATACCCTCCAGATGAAAACACAGCAACTTCCTTACAAATCCATTACCTTCGCATAACAGCTTTAGGAATTCCAGTGCCAGGAGATTTGATCTGTCTGCAGCCTTCAAACTTAACAAAGCTTTGAAGATTCAAAAACTCTGAACGAATGACACAGGGATGTATTGCTTTTAAGCACTTCCATATTGCTTGCTGCATCGCTTTCAGATACACTTTGATATTAAAGGATTTGGATTAAAGCTAAGGTACCTTACTACAAATTCTGATATAAAAAACCCTAAACTATAGAGGAAAGAACAGAGTCTAATAGTTTCAGAACATAAACTGTGCTCCAGTTATGCAGAAATTGAGGTTTCCCAAGTTCTGTGAAAGTCCTGTGAAATACCATAGGAGTGTTACAAACCAAACCCAGATTTTCTTCCCTAACTACAATCAGGTGAATTGGAACACGACAGGGTCCCGAGCCTTAATGACAAAACTTGAATAAATATAACTGTTCATGCAAACTTCTGCTTGCAGAATTGGACATGATACAGCATATAAGGTAATGGAAAAATCCTCAAGCATTACAATCATGATACTTCCTTTGCTATTTGTGGGTAAAACTAAACCCACAAAAAGAAACTCCCTAGAGGCACAATAGGAACATTTAAGCCCACTCATTCTATGATATCCCACTAAACCCAAAAATAAGTCAGATATAAATAACCTCCTAGACATCCACCACATTATTAAGCAAGATAAACACATATTAACAAAGGTAAATTAAATTAGTCCTCTAAATGAAAAAAAGAGAATCAAAAAAGGAAGATCAGAACTAAAGCCCCAGAGTCCTATGAATAGAGTTTCGAAGTGAATTCAAAGCACTTATGGCACTTAAGAAATCTGGCATCCACTGTCTTTTTGAGGCTTTATATCTGGTTCCTTCAGAGGTTTTACTTCTTCATCTGGTCTTGGTTTAGCCTGCAAACAAGAAGAAAAAAAACCCCCAACTAAATACCACAAGTACAAACCACTGTGTCTGCACAGTATTTATAGACAGCTAACTTTACATGTAATAATCTAATAGTCCCCTCTCTTTTCAAGGCTGAAGACTTTGAGTAAGCCTCAAGCAAGAGGGAAAAGCCAACTGTTCTCTGTTTCAGCATCCTTAAATGAATCCTTTTCTAAAAAAGAATCTTTCTGTAGCATTCACTCCTGAAATGCTACAGGATTAGTGAAAAATGAGCTGATTTTCCAGATGCTGGCAGTGTGGCAGAGGTTAATTGACTTGCCCCAGCACAGCAGAAGGAAGAGCTTAGGTGGTAGCCTTTTGTCTGCTTCCTACACTGAACTGGGAAATGTTACAGGAGACCCAAATTAACTCTGTTTTATCCACAGAATAAAGTCAGGGGGAAAGAACAGCACATGGGATTATCTTACAGTGTCATCCTTTGGCCTCTTGGTGAGATCAAATGCTGCAACTGTTTCAGGAGTCCAGTGTGCGTTCAAGGCAGGAAACTCAAAAGGAACAGGCTCTACTAAGCCATAGTTTGCTTTCAGTTCCAGCTGGGGAGCCTCTGCTGGCACCTTCTGGAAATAGCTGGAACAGAATACAGAAATGTATTTAAAATACAATGCACCATCTCTGTTTTGTTTAAAATTTCAAACAAGACTTGCAATCTGTGTTTTCACAGTGGCAGTCACTGCTATTCTCTTCCATTAACATGCATTTTGCCAGCAAGATTCACAAGAACAAAAGCAACTCCTTCTCAGTATTACTGTTTGTTTCCTAATCATGTGGCAGGTTTTCTCCTACTTAATAACCATTATTCCCAGTGCTTCAATGAGAAGAGCACCTTTTGTCCAAAAAAAAACCCCTTCAAAATACAAATGAGGATTTAAAATACTTCTCAAAGGTGAAGAGGAGTTCTTCCTCTAAACAGATTCAATGTGCCACAGTGGATGATAGCAACACAGCAGCCCCCCAAGACTGGCTACAGGGCAAAGCCTGACTCGGGGTGTCCCTCTGCCCTTGGAGGCCAGCAGGAACTGGGCTCATACACAGACACACTCTGCTTCACCTCCGGTGCTGCACAGAGCTCTCACAAAACAGTCACTGCTGCTCTTTCCAAGTTTTGTTCTAGAGGGATACGGATTTGTTGGAATCTTCTGTATGCTGCTGTTGTAAGCTCTGACAATTGGTATTTGAACCAAAGCAGAGCAGAGCATTTCTTTTCCTGTTTGCAGTTCAGTTTGATGTACTTGACCATCCTTTTTGTTTAGTCAGTTCCCCTATTATGCAGCTCTTTAAATATCATAAAAAGGGAAATAACAAACCTATTATGGACTACTAAACTATAACAGGAGGGAATGGGAGAAATAAATGAGCAAAAGAACTCTAAAGACAAATTAATCTTGGTATTTTCAACTGAAATAAAAACTTGATATTTCCAAACTCCTTTTGGAAGGACATTAATGAACAGAAAGCCCTATTCACAATATTAATTATACTTGGACTGGTAAAGCTCCTAGCACCCTAAGCATGATCTTCACTGAAGGCAGCACCGTGTTTTGACTTCCGTGCTTGCAAAGCAGAATCACCTACTGGTCAGGTCCACTCCCCTCCCCGTCCTCTTGCCTACTAGATCCCAGAAGCCAGGAAGAGAGCATTAGAGCAACACAGCAACTTCTGCAGATTTTCTCCTGTGCAGAAGGGAAAGTAACCAGGTGGCTGAGGAATGAGGAAAGAAAATGGCTCAGCCTCTCCAGATGTCAGACCAGCCCACCCTGCTGAACTGGCTCAGGTCACAGAGTGGGACAGCACAGACCCACTGTAAATCTGCCAAGATAAAATTATAGAATGGCAAATTTACCTGTAAGTTACATGACATGCCCTAAAGGAATGTAACTATTGGAGAGTAAATTTACCATCCCATCCTGAAATAAAGGCAAATGAGGTAATAACACTTCATACAGAGTGTTGTACCAACCATGAATTACTTACATGAATCCATTCTCTCTCTGGCATTTTTCTAGTGAGTTCTTAATCAAACTTCCTAATTTCCTAAAGAAAAGATGTCCAGAAGGTTTGGCAGTAGTCCCAGGCCCTTTGGTTTCTCCGTATTCTTTGCACAATGCTTCAGCCTTGGCAAAAACTTCAGAAGAAAGAAAGGAAATAAAAATTATTTACATGACCCTCTTAAATCATGGTTCTGCTCTACAGTGCTGCAGTCTTAGAAGACACCAGAATCCATTCAGGCCTCTTTCTTCTAAGAAACAAAACCAAACTAGTTCAAAGGCAGCACTTCCACCCCAGATTTACTGCATCCAACAAATGACTAGGAACAGGAAAATAAAAAGATAGCTTTTTGGGTGGGAAGATGCAGGAAAGCATTCTTATGTGTGGGGCAAAATGCAACCATAAGCCCAAGAACTGTGCCACATGGTAGGGAAAAACAGAAGGTATGAAGGTATCCACACACAGCTGATGCCCCAAACCAAGCAACAATAAACAATATGGAGTGGGAGAAGAAGCACTCTTCTCTGAACAGCAGAACAGTACTTGTTTTACCCCAAGCAATCCAACTTAGTATGTTCTTCATAAATTTTTAATTTATTTTTAAAATTAAAATTTCCAATTTAAAGATTTGAACACTTTTATACATTGCAGTAAAGTTGTGCAGTGCAGGCTGTGGAAGTAGCAATAGCTTTGAAGAAAGAAGACTGGGCAGAAGACCTTGAACTACTGCAAACTTGCCTGAATCTACCTTTCAAATGCATAGAAAGGAAATAAGTTACTGAAACTTGTTTAAAAATAAACAGGCATGGTCTAGATTTACTATTTAATCCCCAAAGCAGAAATGGCTGCACTACCCTAATATATAGACCAGAAAACACAATGACCAGACCATTGGTTTTTACAGTGCATATTGCAGGCAGTGCAAAGCCAGTCTTTAAGCCAGGCTGAGAAGTGAAGATGACATTTTTTTGCAGCACTGTTATGAAACACAGTCTTTGGTAAGACAAAAAAACCCACAAAAAACAAAACACTATCTCTATTCAAAGGTGTGCTGGATTTCCATCAGGTGACAGATAAATTCTTTATGGGAGAGCAAATTAACACAACACAGCAAAAGACAACAGGCATGGCATCATCAGGCCCCATAATCCAGTCTCAACCACACTTACATTTTTCTGATTCCTGCAGAGATCTGATTGCTTCCCCACATTTATCACTCGCCAGCAAAGTCTGGCCATGGTAACAGTATGCCTGATGGGAGAGGACAAAATCATTACCAGCATCACTGGGCACTTTCTGCACCAATTCCCTTCTCCTGCTCCCTACAGAAGCTGCAGCTCTGAAGCTGCCATTCCCTGCAGGTAGCTGACAGCTGGGGAATGCAAGTCAAAGCAGCATTCACTGAACCATTAATGCAGTTCAACATGAACACTGTGAACCAGAACCATGAACACTTGGTATGAACTGAGCTGTCTCAGGTCGAACTGAGCTACACAAAGTTGTTTGACCAAAAGCACTGGCACACAGTCCAAGCTCTCACTGGATCTGCATGCTGCATCAAGCCCCAACACAGAATGAGAATGAACCCCAGGGAAGCTTGCAAAGCTAAGACTGAATACTAAAACTACCTGAACACTCAAAAACTCCATCTGTGACAAACATCACTGAATTGGGAAGAGATGAGGTGTTCTGCTCTCTGAGATATTTTGTCATAGTCCAAATAACTTTTCCACTCCAAAAATTCCTATTCCTTCACACCTATGCTTGAAGGTGGTCTTGTATTCCAGTGAGAACTGAATTGCCTGTTATCTATTATCAGGAGTTGAGTTTAAATACAATAGATGAAGGAACAATCTCATCAACTAATGCCTGCCTTGCCCCCCTTCCTTTAGCGTCTGTTCTCATAGTACAACTCTATCTAAATCTACCATTGCCCAGATCACACAAATTTATAAAAAGGAGAAATACCATAACTCTGACCCTCCCTCACCTCTCAAACCTGCTAATAAGGTAAGCAGCTTTTTGCTACAGGTTCAGCCTAAATGGAAGACAATTCTGTTAACTGCTTGCTTTTGTACAGAACAAAAAACATAGATTACAGGCTGTGGCAGGCTACAAGAAATACACAGCAAATTGAGCAGCTGAGGATCCCAAGGGCCCCACTGCACTTGCTAGGAGATCCATCAGGCAAACAGGGACAGTTCTTGGAATGGTACCTTCTGGTACTTGATGCAGTTTCATTCAGCGCCTTCATAAAGATGCTCAGCTCTGAATTGTGCCTAGGATCAGACTGTGATGTAGATAACAGAGATGACCCTTATGCTCAACCTGAATGGCTTCAATTAAAGATCCGTGATCACAACAAATCCACGCTGCTGCAATTTCACTTGGCTCCACAAAAACACTTCAAATGCCACTGACACTGCACAATCCCTCTTCACAGCATGGAAAGAAGGCCAAGGCAATACTTAGTACCCATTCCCTATCCAGCCCTTGGCAGACAGACAGGAAGTTGTGACTGCTGCCACCCAAAGTACTTACGTAGGCCATGTAGAAACAGCTCTTCAAGTTTAAATACTTTCTCCATTTACCTGCATAGGTTGGATCCAAACTGGATAATGTTTGATCTATGAACACATGTGTAGAGTTACTCTTAAGACATTTCCAAAAAGAAAAACCCCAAACACATTAGAAGACCAGAACTCTTAAACTTAGCAATAGATCCTAACTATAAAGTATCCAGAAGCAAGGGACAAAAATTACTCCTGCAAAAGCACAGAGAAACGATGCAAAAAATCCCAAAAATATGCGGCTATCATGCGGTTGTCCCTAGAATCCCTGAAACTGCTGTCCACTAAGTTTGAATAGCTGGTTTTCCTAAGTATTTTTAGGCAACATTCCAAAGCTTGTTCCTAGTTTAAGTTCCAGTAGTGACCTATAATGTGATGTATGTTACAGTGTTCTCCTGACTCCCATATTTCTCCACTTCTCACACTTGCCTCAGTAAGCCCAGGGATCATCTTACTCATGTGGAAGGTGGTTCATAATGAACCCATTCCACTCTCTGTGCTCCGCATCATGATCTGCTGCCGAAAGGCAGCTGGAACACACTCCATTGACATCAGGCAATTTGTCTGCTGCTACTCTGTCTTCCCTCGCTAACACTTCCTACCATCAGCTACAGAAAAAGACTCCCACAAAAACAAAAGGCTTTATCAAAATACATGCTGATAACTGAAACCTTAAATGTGCTAAATAGAAACTTAAATACACACTCCATATCCACAGAGAACAGTGTTAATATTGCAATTTATGGGTGGGTGAAGTATGTCTGTTGGCAAGAGTGCATTAACCAAGTCACTACGGATATAAAATAAGACACTCACCAGCTTTTTGGTAGAAATTGGCTGTTTCATAAGCAAGAGCAGCTATTAGGCCTGGATTGTGTTTCAGCTCAATAGCCCGAGCAATTGTCACTGAAAAAAAGTTCCACACCACAGTTTAATTGAAGTGTCCCATCACATCAAATTAGCAGAGGCATTTAGGGTTTTAAAACCCCTGCACGAAAAGAAAATAAACGTTGTGCAGTCAAGCAAACAGCAGAATAAAGACAGATTGTTTCTTGGACAGAATGATTCCAATTTAATAGAAAAATGGAAGGAATGTTAGCCTTAAGACTAGCTAATAAACAGAAGCTGCACATATTTTAAAGTAAAGGAACTGGGAATTTATGTTAGGCAAGCATGGTGGTGAAAGGGTTGCATGAAAGGAAAAAATAAGAAAAAGAGAGGAGTGCCACACACAAGTTCTTCCAAAGTGAAAGATCTTCCATATTACAATTGTAATATCAGACTGATTTTTGGCATTTTCCTTCTGTAATTGTGCCGTAATTTTCTTTAAAAGCTACCTGCCCACTAAGCCACAGCACTTCAGGAGAATAAAAAAAACAATAGCCTTGCTGCCAAGCAGAGTTCGTGAGGCATCAGTGACCCACAAAGAGTCATTTCCCACACCCAACCAATGTATATTTGAAGATACCTTCTTGAGCTTCAGCTTGACACTGTATGATGTAGGAGTCTATAAGTCGAGCTTCTAAATCTCTTCCCTTTTCTACAGGCGTAATCAATTTTGGAATGTGACTTTCCTAAATACAAAGCAAATGTCAGAGTTAGTTTAGGCTTAATACCTGTGCAAAACAAGTGACTCATTCCTAAATGGATGGGACACTGAGTGTAGGTCCCAAGACAGCTGGCTGCACTGTTGCACATGATATTGGCAGACAGACAAATCACTCTGCCACTGCCATGGGGAATGAGTGGCAGGGATTGAGTGGCAGCACAACATACTAATACCCTTCTTTCCTGTACCATTCAGGTGGTCTCAGGTATAGCAAAGGCCTCTCTAAGACTAAAAGTCAAGTATTTGGAGACACCTCGAAGAACAGACAGGAAAGGAAGTGCTTCTACCTTCAGGTGTTTAAAAATCCCAGCTGCTATCTTCAGGCTGCGGTGAACGTCTTTTGCTTCATCTTCTGTTATACTGAGAAAACAGAATGAATCAGTAAAATTATAGTTAGAAAGGGCCTCTAGGTGTCATTTAGTGCCACTTCCTGCTTTGGGGCACCACAATTGGCAACAGTAGATCAGGTCAGTTACGGCTTTGTCTAGATGAATCTTAAATCCTTCAAGTATCAAGAGTTCACTAACTCCCTAAGTGACCTGTCCCACTGCTGTGCTACCCTCAGAGTAAGGGAGCTTCTTATGGAGTCCAATCATGAAATAATCAAATAGAACTCGCTTGAAAAAACCCAAAACTGTAAGATCCTGTGATGACTCTCAAGTAAAACAAAACCTCAGTGTTAGAAGCCAAGGTTTTAGAAGTCTGTAGGGCTAAAAGTCAGCAGAGCTGTGATTTTGAGAACCTCAGTTTTGTACCTGGACATTTAGAGGAGGACTGATGAGGGATTTATTCACAACTGACACTTTCTCTGTATCACAGTCATGTGGTACTACTCCACTTGGTTTCCAGAGGCAAGAAGGCATTAAAGTGCTTATGTATTGAGATCAACTGCCTCCTGGAACTCCTCTGACTGAGCTGGACATGTCTCACAAGAGGCAAACCTCAGAACCTGCTAAGTCTTTGGTGGACTATTGCTGCAGTTGAATTATTAAGAAAAGAAAACTACTTACTCTTCTTTTCCAGCAAGTCTTGATGCATATTTTGTGTACCAGAGAGCTACACTAAATCCCATGGAAACCAGTTCAAACACTGCATCCTGCTGGGCACTAAAGAAAGACAGACAAAAACCCCACCAAAACTTAATGCATTCAGTTTTGTTCTGACAATCTCTGCTGATAGTTCACATAGCAGAAGTCAACATTTCTCTCCATAAAACATTTTTCATTTAAGATGTCAACAATTTCCAGTTCAGAACCTTCTAATTGCTGAACTGCCTAAGAGAGACTTCAATTTTTTATTTTTTTACTTATTCCCTTTAAGAGCTCATAATTATAATTTCCCACATTCAGATGCCCACCCTTCCCTTTTGGGAACTTTTATTTTAAAACTGTAACTTGAGATTTGTTTAGCTTTGGGTGTGGCTGACATTTTTCCATCTCTCTTTTTTTTTTTTTTCAATTGCACATTTTGTGGAAAAGCTTTGCCCTGGAATGTCCCCTTTAAAGTTGTACTGCTAAGTTAATAAGTCAGAATCTGCTACAACTCTCTCAAATGAAAGTTATTGCGAGTATTTATGTAACTGCAGACAAACAGAATGTGCAAATAGCGGGAAATTTCAAAAGCAAAAAAAAGAGAGTCTTTGAAAAGACTGAACTTGCAATCACGAGCTCGGTATAGCTTAGGAACTAGCAAACCTTTTAAAAAGAAAGATGTGGGAGTGGGAAGAGTAATGTTGGCACAAGTACAAGTGTGTGTGACCGTGAGAAAATTAGAAGAAAGTCCTAATCAACAGATTTTTTTCCATGGGGAATAGAAGCTTTGAGGAGGTAAAACACTTCCGGCTAATGCTTGACAAATCTGTAGGCGTGGTTATACGACACTACCTCCAATAGCAGGAGACAAGTGAGTAATTCAGAAGGTTACAGATCTGCATTCCTACTGCAAAAAGATTGGTTTGTTTGAACCAAGAGTACATGTACTTGGAGCTTCAGAGGACAAGAACAAAGCCAGATCTTCAGCAACACTGGAACCTCAAAACACAAAGAAGTTCCTGGTCAGGCAATAGCAGCAAATTAAGAAGTTTTAAACTGCAGTGAGTTTTGTTATCATGCTCAACTCATTAATACCGTCAAGGCTCCTCTTTGTACTGCTCTAGCCAACTGCAGGTTCAGTTTGTAGATCAACTAAGACCCAATGGATCCTTCTACCATCACTGTGCATTCTCACAGCTTTACGTAAAGGCCAGGCACACTTCAGAACACCTAACACAGTACAGGAGTTACCAAAAACACAGCAACACCTTTTTGGAAACTACTTTGTGTTAAAGACTGCTACATTTCTGTTTTCCTTCAGGCCTGTGCTGGCACAGGTGCACATGTGTAAGAGAGCAGCACAGAGCAGCTGCATACCCTGCACTCAGCACACGCACCTTGGGACTTGTCCTTGTAACGTGTCTGTCCACTTGAAATTCTGAATGTATCTCAATTTGCACTCTTGGGAAGAGTCATCCAGTGAAAGGATGAAACCTATGGAATAAAAAAATGTACCAACAGGCAATCTCGAAGTAGGAAACAGAAACGAGTAATGAAGGAGAGGGATCAATATGAATACAGATACAGATAAAGGAATGTTTCTTGCTGAACCCCTCAAAACCCCATGTTACTTCCTGATGTGCTTATTCCTCAGTATCTTGAGAACAAAATGTGGAAATTGGCTACTCCAGGAAACTGCTTGCCCAGCATATTACCAACTCAACCCTGAGAATCTTGACTGCTCAAGGAAAACTTGGTGGATGTCTGTTTATCCCATATGGTGACAAGTTGGGAGTGGGGCTGGCCCAGGTACAGAATGGCTGAGGTTGTTGTTCAAGGTGAGTGAGTGGCTCTCTCTGCCACCATGGTGGCAACCAGGAAATTCCAGGAAAAGCTGCCTGGTCAACAGGGAGAAGGAAAAAGGCTCACCTAGTCATCATCTATCTCCAAGGCTACAGAAAATTGGTTCTTTATATCCAGCAGCCCAGAAAACAGCAGTCAGTGGGATGAAGCTCATGCTATGAGATGTTCAAATCCTAGCATATGCAGGCCCAGGAATTTTTTAGAGATGCTGAAGAAGGGCTTTGGTCTGATCAGGTCTTACAGAATTTAAGAGGTCAAGAGCTTGCCATAGCAGCTACTGGGGCTACACATTTCAGTGTGTCACATTTTTATAAATACAGAAAATACTTGTTCCTTTCACATGCAGAAGATTTTAGTGACCAAGCATGGTATTTGCCTAAAGAATCTCTCCAAATCTTGGCCGTAGCAACAGGATTCTTATTTGACCTTTATCTAGATATGACATTAGTATGTACCCTCCCAGGGCCTCACTAAACCAATGTTTACTTCCCACAGACTGAAAGATCCCACTTTCCATGAATCAGCTGATTCCTGAAAACTCAGTCCTAAGAAATGTGGCTGAGCACCTGACAGCTGAGAGTTACCAAAATACTGGCAGAAGGAAGGTTTCAAAGGAATGTATCATCAGAGGTGAACCATCTACTGAAAATGCAGATACCACGCTAATGAGCACACACCTAAGACAAGCAGCAGTAGAAGGTAAACTTGCAACAAGTCTATGGTCTAGCATTAGACAAACCAGCAGTTTACACTGAAGAACAAATGATATCAACTATTTAATAGACTCAATTTATATTTAAGGAGCAACTCACCACCAAAAACACAAGACAAATACACATTTTCTCCTCCACCAGAATGAGGTTAAAGGCAGGAGGGCAGGGCTGCCAGCACTTAGTACTGGGAAGGTCACAAAGGACACTGAAACTTGGAGAAGGGGCCTGGTGAGTAACCACTGCTGGTATCAAGCACAGAACCCATGAAGACACTCTCCTTCCCGAGAAGTGCAAAGCTTCTTTACAGGAGATTAGCACAATTCACATTCTGAGAAGTGCCACTATAACTGAACTGATACTTATCCATATGAATTAGTAGTATTGCTAATAAATCTTCCTACCTTGCAGGAGTGAGAAGTACAAGTCAGCTGCATTCTTCATCATTTCTGGATTACAACTCAAGTCTGTGAACAGCTCCAATAGCCGTGTTCGAGATAACCTCAAGTCACTAAATGAAAAAAAAGAAAAAAAGAAAAAAAAAACCCTAAGAAGTTCTACTCAAAAAGCTCAAATACTCAAGTTCTTCTGTACTGATACAGAAAAATCTTCCTTTCTCTTCTGGATACATGTGACTGACTCTCCAGTACAATCCATTCTGGACACACAGCAGTGGATAACCAGTATGCAATCTACTTTTCTAACACTAGCTAAAATAACTATGCCTTTACCTACCAAGAGTTTGAGTGCACAGAAAGGAAAGTAACAAGCAGGAACATTCTTCAACATTAGAATGGGATGATGAGATGAAGAGATAAGAATAGATCTGCAAAATAGGCTGAGATCCCTTCTCATTACATTCCTATCCACAATGAAACAGTCAGGCCTTATACACTTATGGAAATTAAGCAATCTTTTGCAGAAGAATACACAGTCATCAGAAAGACAATGAAGTGTTTCGTCAATGCCTTTTGCATTGTTGTAATTGGCCTTGCTGTGCACTGAGAGACTCGAAAACTGGAGAATTCAATCTCTGTAAGCAAATGTTCAGTGTTAGCAATGTCTTACTGCCTCCCTGCCTATAGATCTAGTCATCTTCAGCTCAAAAACCTAAGAGCAACCACTACTTTTAAGGATGCCCCCCAAACTGTAAGAGGCAGAGTGCAACCAGTCCCAAGTATACTTACTTGCAAACCTTTGTTGCAGCTGGAGTGGTGGCTACCCCATAATAATTAAATGAAACGGGAGCTGTAGCCTTCAGAGGGTTGCGATGGAACCAGTGGGTCATTTTCTTCCCGTAACGTAGTTTATGCCAAATCTAAGGAGTGGAAAGGAAAGAACAGCTGCACGAACAGGTACAACAGAGGTGCTGCACACGTCATGCTCCTCTGCTCACAAAATGATATTCCAAATGTAAACAACTGGGCAAGAAATTAATTTGAAATTAATTCCTTTGTTTTTCCCATTTGAAATGCCAAGCTTCCATGTGCCTTGTGCTCATCATCCATGTGCTTAGTGTGAGAATTGCACTCTCTTGAAATACAAATGCTTTCTGAGGCAACTATTTTAAGCTAGGCAAAAAGCTACCACCTACTTTGCTCTATGTGAGCACACACATTCCTAGGAAAAAAACCTCCATATTTTTTATCTCCTGCATAAGGCTGAACATACCTGTAAATTATATGAGAAATATCACAGAATCACAGAATCAACTGAGCTGGAAAAGACCCTGAAATCGCTGAGCTCAACCTTTGACAGAGCACCCCCATGTCAACTAGACCACGGCATTGAGTAACATGTCCAGCCTTCCCTTAAACACCTACAGGGATGATGACTCCACCACCTCCCTGGGCAGACCATTCCAATATTTAACAATCCCTTCTGTGAAGAAATTCTTCTTGATGTCTAACCTGAACCTCCCTTGGCACAGCTTGAGGCCATTTCCTTGTTACCTGCGAGAAGAGGCTGATCCCCAGCTTGCCACAAGCTCCTTTCAGGGAGTTGTAGGGAGTGATAAGGTCACCCCTGAGCCTTCTTCCTCTTTTCCAGGCTAAATCTCAATTCACTGAGACCATTATATTGTGTCTGGTCCATCTATGAATGGCTTGTGTTTGGGGGCCTTTGGTATAAATTAACCTGCAATCACAAATCCTGACTGAAAACAAATTTACATATGTGTATCAGACCAGGAAGGTTGGGAGAGCAGAGATAAACCCGATCATCTCTTTTCTTTCACTTCAATTTCAGCAGACAAATATAACATAAACACTGCAGTGAGCTTTACAACAGCAGTGCGGGATGATGGAACATAATGGACACATCCTGAACATGGGAAGGCCCTACCGGATAAAAGGAGAAAATCCTTCACCATGAGGAAAGAAAAACTGAGGAGCAAGCTGTGTGCTCTCTATCCTCAAAGGCTTTCCAGACCTCACCGGAGAAAGCCCTGAGCCCCCTGGTGTGACCTCGGAGCTGTCCCTGCTCTGAGCAGGGGGCTGGACTGGAGACCCCCTAGGACCTCCATCATCTCGTGATGCTTTTGGAATCCCTTCAGTTCATCGTTATAAAACACGCTTTGCTGAAACAAACAAAACCAAACAAAATAGACAAAAAAAAACCCCCAAGAAGATCTGCCAGCACTGATCCACCGGCACTGTCCAGATGCTCCTGACCGAGCAGGGGCTTGTTCATCGCGTCGGCACCTACGGCGCCTCGCTTAACGTGCCGGCACCTCTCGGGATTTGCCCATCAGGCCAGCGCCTGTGGCGCCGTGCCCACCCACCTGCGCAGCACTGCTGTCCCTGCGGTGTTGCGGCCCAGCCCGGGACGGCCCCTGAGAGGATCCCGAGGCCGCGGGACCCCGGCCAGGCCCCACCGCTCCCGGCGCTGCGACACGCGACCGCCGCCGCAGGCAGAACTAGCCGAGAGCCGATGGCACCGCCCCATCGCGGCCGATCGCATCGACTCCGCCGCTCGTTCTCCTCCCCACCGGGATCCCCAGGCCGCCGTGGCCAACCACAGCCCCGCGGCTGTGGGGCCTTCCCCCGGGACAGCGGCCGGCGGCCCGGCCGAGGCCCGCAGCCCTCCCATGAGAGGGACCCCCGAACGCCACCAACACCGGCGGGAGCGGGGGCGCCAGCAAGCCAGCAGCGACACCTGCCCTCCCTGTGGGGCGAGAGCCGCCTGCGGTGCTGCAGGGGGGCGCCGGGGCTTACCTGGGGGCGGGTCTGCGGCGGCGGCACAGCCGGGAGCGGAGGGCGGAGGGCGGAGCGGACGGAGGAGCGGGGCGGTCCCGCTCGGGCCCCGCCCATGCCTAGGTCACCGGCGCCATGACCGGTACCGGGGCGGAAGTGGCGCCTTTGCCTCGGTAGCGATGGCGCGGACAGGCGCGGCTGGCGCCGCCTCCCCGGCTGGGCGGTGCGGGCGGGAGGCGCCCCCG
>WEKY01048750.1:136490-188492 GCA_013390045.1 Picathartes gymnocephalus | reverse complement strand
TTTTTTTTAACTGTAGAAGAGTCTGTAACCTTCAGGGTCTGCTTATCTGATGTCACTGGCCAAGGCTACGTGCAGGATTTCATAGATTGAAAGGCCATGAAGCTAATTATGATTTCCAGTTGCTTGATTTGCCCTCATTGCAGTTATTTTGTAGATTTCCAGTCAGCTGTTTTCCAAAGGACCATACATACTGCTGAGAATTGTTGTGAGGCTGTCATTGTTTCTTTGACTTACTCTGTGGGGAAGACGGATTTCAGCAGTGATTCCTCTGTACCAAGGGGAACCTACTTGCTTTACAGATGCAGGGAAAGGACAAGACTAAGTTCAAATCCTCATCCCTATCTCTCTGTGTGAACTTTTACCACATTTGGGTTTATTTCATGCAACACAGGTGGTGTTACAGTGCAGATATGGCCGCACCAAAATTGATGGTGTGTTACTTGCCAATATAATTGTACAATCTGCTAATCTAAGAACACTTGAGAGATAACACCAGTTTCTTTCTTGATCACACTGTGAGCCAGTTATCATTTATCTTCTAATACATGTATTGTTTATGATAAGAATCCAGGCTTTTAAATAGTCCTATCTCCCCTTTTTGCTCTCAAAGAGTCAGTTTTGAAACACTGTATGCTACTTGTCTTGATAGAGCAGACTCCAGATTTTTTTGTTCATTCCAGTATTTTCAAATTCTGATGGGTTGTCATCATAAAACTATTGCCGGACATAATTCTGGAGTTTTAGTCCTTACGGAAGGCTCTGTCTTGACTTCAGTAATTGACAGTGCTGGAATCTTCATTAGTGATTGTGAATTATATTGAGGAATTTCTCTGCAGATTCTGTAAACAGCAAATCGTGTTTAGTCTCCCTTAACAGCTGTAAAGAGGCTGTGCAACAGTTTCATCACCTAGAAGTAGCGTGTGGAATACTAACAGATACAGCTACTGGTGAATTTATTTCAGTCTTAACATTTTGAATACTGCTGTTCATTGTTTTACCTCCATTCTCTAAAAATCCCATCTTCATTCATGATCAGCCACCGTGTTTTGCGAAAGGAATTATTCGAGTTAGCTTTGGCCGTGGCTGTCAGCTTGCCTCCAGCTACAGTTACTCTCACCCAGTTCTCTGTGCAATAAATGTGACCTTTAGAGCCCTCTTCCAGCCACAGTTGTTGCTTCTCATGTAACTGTTTTTGTGCTAGGCTGAGTTCTCCTCAGTGTTAGAAAATCCTGCTTTTGAAGCAATGATAACTTGCTGAAATACGAGCACTGTCGAAGAGTCTTAGCATGATTCATTAAACTACTGGTCTTCTAACAGCCTGAACTCTAGTTAAAGCCAAGCTCTGCTCTGGCTCAGTGTTTGTGCAAACATCTTTGCCTGCATTACAGTTAGCACAGTCATTACTCACACAACTGCTCCGAAGAAACCTTGACTACAAGATCAACTGACTTTTCCCCGTTTTAATCATGAGTTTACATAAAACTGAATCTTAACTATTTTAAACTAGCAAAGTTAATTATGGCTTCAGTCTTTCTAATGAGATGCAGAATGTTTTTCCTACTGCAAAAAGGAGACTTTGCATGGGATAGTTGCAGCTGAAAATGATAGCAGTGTTTAGCTGCATTTTTAACTTTTGGGTTGGGTGTGGTTCCTTAAAAAAATAGTTATGAATAATGCCTGCTGGGAGCCTGCCATATTTCAATAGATTCCATATAAAACCTATTCTTTACTATTTTAGGACTCCCAAACTCTCTTCAATTAATCTGTTTCTAGAGCCATTATTGCCCTTCAGCCCCCAGGAGCCAGAGGACACACATTTTGTATCGCTCTTTGTTCTGTGAGGATGTTCCTAGTTCAGACAGTTTTCAGAACACACAGTTATGAATCTGCAGGATAGGGAATAGTGGAGCTGAACTTACTGGTGGATTGACAAAGGAAATAGAGGCTGAGCAGTGCTTCTGAGCCCTGATTTATGGTGTAGGCTTAAAGAGAGACCAGGAGGAGCAGAGCCAGGTGAAAATCTGTTTATATGTTCTGGGTCTGTGGTGGGGCATGCAGACTGTGTGCTGTGTGTTGGTACGCTGCAAACTCACAGCCCTCTTTCTGTTGTGTAAGTGGAGGAGTTTTATCTCACACAGAATGGGCATGCTCTTTGCTTAGCAGTCAACACCCAAATCCTTGGAACAGCTGGACTTCTGCAAATGCTGGAGCTGTAGTCAAACTTCAGAGATTCCCCTCCCTTCACTCAGGAACCTCTGGATTCCTTTCTTTTACCCATTATTTCACACCTTCCTCTTTAAGAGTCTACCTTTGCAAATATATTTTTCCACATGTTCTCAAATATAAAAAGGAATTCCTTTTGTTACACTGCAGCTGATTAGATGGATGTAGTGTGTTCTCATTCTAGGGACTGAGAATCTGTTTCTCATTCTAGGGACTGAAAATCTACTTCTGCAGTACTACCTGGTCTCCTCCCACCCAGCCTGGCAGTATATGTAAATAAATCCACAACACCCATGTGTACAGTGTGGGTCTGAAAGTGTCAAAGTGAACTCGGGACTCTGTGTGCTCTTTTCTATTTCAAAATACCTGTGTTTTTTTCAAGCTATGCTGGAGATCCACTCATGGGTCTCTGTTGTGTAGCAGAGTTTCTTTTGGGGAGGAGGGAGTTTGTTGACTGAACAATGTGTCCTGTGTTAATAGGCATCACTCACTGCTTTCTGGGAAGGTGCTCAGAAGAACTAAAGTTTTTGAAAGGCCTCCATACAATGAACAGTAATAAAAATTATGAGGATGTAAAGTCTGGCCTCGTGCCATGTTGTAACAGAACGTTAAGGGGAGAGGAGATGCCAGCTGGGGAGAACTGGCTTCAAAAGCTTTGATGAGCCTATGGTGGCAGATGAAAATCAGATATCTGAGGCTTTTGCACACTCCAGCTGTTGGCTCTGCCCTTGGTGTATTGATGTGTGATCTACTTATGATTTAGCTCCTGAACTCTTTCAGCTTTCAGTGTGGCCTAAGGTGAACTGAAACTGCAGTCACTTAGCTTTTATCCCAGCCCGTTGAAACTACTGGTGGCCTAGGAGCTGATTGAGAAGGATTTGTGACACCCCTTTGCAGGAGAGCCAGAGCAAGTGAAGGGGGGAGGTACCTGTGAAAGCAGGTCCCCATACTCTTGAAGTTCTTTGATGCTAGAGTTGTGCTCTAGGAAATCTTTTCCTACCCTTGCATCCAGCTTGTGGAGGAGCTGTTTTTATACTGCCTGATTTAAATGGAGAGAATGAGTTACAGGTGCATATTTCAACTTTAATCTTCCTTCTGGGGGAAACTTAATTTGAAAATAAACTGCTTTTCTTTGTAGCTTCATTGTTGCTGGTTTTCTTGCCCTATAAACGTTCCACAGAGTATTTGGAGTTTATATCTGGCCCTTATTTCTGCAGATCATCTGAGTTTTTCTTCACGAAAAGGTTTTAGTCAATGAACAAACTTGTGATGGTCAGGCAAAATACATTGGGCAGTTGTGTCCTCTTGATATCACTTATGGAAGTCTTAACTTCTTCCAGCTGGTAGTAACAGAAACAAATGTGACTTGCTGGAGCATCTTATTTTGTGAGACATAAAAGATTAAAACTGTCTTCAAAGCAAGACTGCTTGCAGTGGGCTATTCTGAAGCCCTTCCCTGTCCTACATTTTTAAATAAAAAATGAGAGATTACTTAATGGTTGTGCTCACGGATATTTTAGATTGCTGACAAGTTTGAATTCAGGCATATATTCCATGATTCACTCAGAGTTTAAATCTCTTAAAATCACAAAAATAGAAAGTTAGAAAAATAATCCACCTTTGGACTTCCTCTCCCACCAAAACCCACAGAAGTGGGCTGGTTTTTTTGGGGGGCTGCTGTAATGTCTGATGTGGGTGAACTTGGTCTGCTGAGGTTGGGAGCCTGGTAGAAGGGCTGTAGGCCTGGCTCCTAAAAGGAGCACAAACCATTCGGGTTCTCAGGAGGTAATACACTGCTTGGCTTGGATTTATTTTTTTTTCAGTCCCCTATCACCTGAGAGTAGTTGAGTTTATAAACAGTTTATGATGTGATAGGCATTATTACAGTTTCTTCTGAGTGAATGACCCCTATCTGTGTTGTTGGGCTATGGAAGGGGAGTTAAGTGGCAGATATCTTTCATCTGTTGTGCTTTCAGCAAATCCTGCTTGTCTATAAAAAAAGCTTATGATGCTGAATGTCTGGTACTGAACAATAGACCTGAAATCTCTGCAAGAAAAAGCAACTGTTTGTGTTTACATTCTTTTAAAGTGTCAATCTGGACAAACACAGTTCCAGTACTAAATTATTTTTCTTTCCCTTTCAGAAAACCATAGCTAAAATTGCAACATGCTTGGAACTGAGGAGTGCAGCTTTACAGGTATAGCTCTTTTTCCTATATGACTTCATATTTAGCAGCAGGTAACTGTAGAGCTTTTTAAAACTCATTTACTGTCTTCAGAAATACCCAAACTTCTGAAAACAGTGAACACTTGGAATTTCCAAATTATCATCATGATGGCCCATGTGGCTGCCTTAAAAAAGACTGCAAGTGCTTGTATGAGCATCTATTAGTGCTTGTACAGGAATTTAACTGCACATTTTGTGTCTTTGGTTCTTTGCCTCATTTTCAGCCTTCAGAACTGTTTTGTTTCTCTTCCTAACCTGTGTGTAAGGGTAAAAAGATCACTGGAATGACCCTTGCACTTATTCAGCTGCTTCACAGATCATAATAGACCACAAAGAAGAATGTGTGTAGAATAAAAATTACTTTCTAGCAGTTATGAACACTGGCAGTGCTCTAGGAAAATGTGGAAAAACAGTGATTTGTAAACTGCTCTTTGGGCTTTTTTATGGACTGAAAGTAGATGTCATGGGAGTGGATATCTTTTTTTCTCAGCCCATGCTTATCCCCGAAACAAAAAGCAAGTGAGAGAAATTTCCAAAAGACCGTCGATAGGGAAGGGATGAATCAAAGCTTGGGTTACTGGATTACCTCTTTGCCAAGAAAGAGTGATGACAGGCAAATTTTGCATCAAGTTACTCCCAGCAGCACTCCCAAGTAATTCATGTTGCTGGACAAGGTGCTGCCTTCAATTGCCTGAAAGGCTGGGATACAGCATGCTGGACTGATGAGATGGGGGCTCAAGGCTGTGTACAGTTTGAAGAATTACTTGGTTACCTCTACCTGTGACTCTATTTTGATCTAACCTGGGGTGTTTGAAGAGTGTTGTGCTTGCTTGGAGTGACTTTGATGAGGGCCTGCGTGTTCCACTCTGGAACAGCTTTGTGGGTCAGGTGACTCCTAGGAGCAGCAGCAGAAGCTGCAGCCATGTCATAACCTGCCAAGCTGGAGAGATAATGTTGTAGAAGGACAGCCTTCCTTGCTGTTGATTCCCCAGCAGTAAGTCCAGGATTTTATAACCTTTTGAGAGGGTACAAGAACTTCTTGCCCACTTCACTCTGGGGAGGGGTTTACTTGCTGCAGTTTGGTTATAGTTTCTTAGCAGAGGTTAAAGTGGTTAGTGAGTGTGGTCACCTTTTCCCACTCTCTTAACACTAAGGGTATAACTGCTTTAGTATCCTTACGCAGTCTTGCAGGAGGTCCCTATTCACTCTTGGACAAAATCAAGGAAAAAAAGCTCATTGGATCTTAAATGTTGAAAACAATGGGCAGTCTTAAGGGATGCCAAGAGTGCAGTGACATAATGGATAAGACCTGATCATCCACCCAGAAGAGAATGTCCTGTGTTAGTCCTCTTATTTGCACTTCTTTTTATGCCAGCTCTGCCACTTGTCTCAGAATAAACTAATCTTACCAAACTGTTGGTGAGCTACCTCAGAATAAAAAATTAAGAAATTCTCTGTTGAGCTAGTAAGTCAGATAGGCTTACTGAGAACTATACATGTATGTGCTACAGACAGTGGAGGAAACCATCATCAGAGCTGGAGAAAAGAAAGATGGGAATTCCTCTTCTGTTTTCAGTGAGTTTTTGGCTGAGTTTTGTCAAGCTCTTCCTGTGTACTGTAATTTCTGCCATGTTGGCCACGTGTCTTGAAATGTGAACGTTCCTGTATGCAGTAAGTAAGAATTTACAACTAGTTGGTTTAAAAATATTTATCTTGCATTAGAGCTTGGAATATTGGATTAGTTTCTCCCTCACCTGTGAAGCTGCCTTTTTCTGGGGAGATTTTTTTGGGGGGGATGTAGCTTTGTAGTAACTTGATGTGCTTGAACAAAGGAAGCACCTTGCATGTTTATTCTAAGGGAGGGTAGCTCTGTGTGAGAGGAAGTTGCATCTGAAGATCTGACTCTTTCTTTGTACTGTCCTAGTCCACCCAGTCGCAGGATGAGTTTAAGCTTGAGGATCTGAAGAAGTTGGAACCAAGTAAGTGGTATCTTTGTGTTTTGAATGCCATTTATCATGACAACAGCAGGGATATTGACTGACCACACTGCAGTTCAACAGTGATGCTGGGTTTAGGTGCTTCTTCTTACCAAACAGACAAGAATGTTATAAGGATAACTTAAAAGTGCAGTAATCTGAATGTTTCAGATAATGTATTCATTTTCTTTTTCAAATAAGCAATTTAGGTGCTGCTAGTTTTTGCACAAAATAGTATTTTAAACTATCAGTAGTACGTTATATAATTTACCTGCACATTTCTTATTTGAACTGTATTTCAGCATTTGCAGCACAAAATTTATTTTTTCTTCTGACAGTATTTAACTTGTGCTCATGGTAGCCAATCACCTGTTACCTTCCACTGTAATGCAACCAGACCAACAAAGTTGAGAGTCAAAGTGAGAATGTGAGTCGGTCTTTGAAGGGTTTTGTATGATGTTTTTTTCCCAACTGATCCTGAGTCAGGTCCTGGTATGTCAATCCAGAAATAACTTTTTCATGTAGGAAGTATCTATATACCTGCTTTATTTTCCTTCCTGTAACACTGGCTGCTTTGTTGTCAAAACATCCTTATGATTAGAGCTTCCACATTGAAGCAATATTATCCTGAATGTTAATGTTTCTGTAATTCTCAGGGAACAGGAAATGTGGAAGAGCTTCTTTCACGCTGACAGAAGTTGGTTTTATTTTGCTTATGACACAACTGCAACATTAAGGGGCATGTTGGGGACAAATATGATGGGCAGGCAAGTGTTTCCTCTTCATAAGTAGGTTGATCTTCTCTGCAAAGGATCCTACAGGGGAGCTTGCTAAGAAGTGGAGCATTGAGCTAAGCTTCCTAATATCTCTACCAAAACATAGAGTCCAAATGCTTTTAAACTGTTCCTTGAAAGTGCAAAGTGAAGGTGTGTTACAAGACTGCTGGGTCTGTGAAGACCATAACTCAGGAATGGGTTTAACTGTGTGTTAAATATTTGTTCTTCCTCACTCTACATGTTGCATGTCTGGCCTCTGAATCCTCTGACTTGGGATTTTTCTGTATAGATACTGCTGCTCTCTGTTTACAAAGTATTTAAAATGTTGTAATCATTGAATGACTGTGGATTTTAGGCTCCATTGTGCAAATGCCCTGTGAGTGACTGAATGATGGGAGAGAGATGGGAATCCTGTCCAAAATTTCAATTACGGTGCAACAGTCCTGTTGCTTATCTTGCCCTCCATCAGAGAATTGATTTTTAGCTGTCAAAAAAACTGCTCAGCAGTGTGAAGTGCATTCAGCCCACACCTCATACAACAAGCAACTATATTAAAACTGAGGAAGTGTGTGTGGCCATCAGTTTTCAAATATACTGAGTTATTTTCCTTGGAGGAGAATGGGTGCTTCTACAACAACAATTGAACATTGATGTTCCTAACGCTGCTGTCTTACTTGAATGGTTCTGGCTTCTTTCTCTCTGAATTGTGCCTTTGTTTTGTGGTTTTTAAGTGTATGTTGAATAGAGTAAATCTTAATCAGGCCAATACCAGCCATTTCATAAAATGCACCGTGAAGTGTTTTAATTCACATGTTGTCAATTTTCTTTTGCGTCCCACCAGAAAAAGCTAAAAAAATCTGGGCTGACAATGCAAATGAGTGATTCCTTTGTTAGGTCAAGCCATTCCATTAGGGTGGAACAAAAACAGCTATTCACACAAAACAGCTATTCACACAATTTGACTTGTTTTAATACTTTTGTGCCTGAAGCTGTCAGAATGGTTTTGGTGTTGTTATAACAACCAGGGCCCTTAGATTTACATTTCCCCGCCCCCAATCTTGTGTTGTTGAGTTCTAACTTTTCCTACTTAAGCTTGCATTTCATGCAGCTTGGAAAGTGAAGCAGTTGGCTACCTCTGTTTGTTTATAGGATTTGTCACTGAATAGTTTGTGCTGGGGTAATGCTACAGGAGGTGCCATACATACAAATAGTTCTTTGGAGGCTGCGCTGTGTGAAGTCATTGTTAACACACTGGATCTCACAAATCCATTTCTTTGTGGAAGCTTATACAAGTGTTAGAATGCACAGTACAAACGGATGGGCTGGGGCATCCCTTGTGCCTGGGTGATAATTATAAGACAAGTGGATACTGGGTGGTACTGGGAAGCCTGGTGTCTGAATTATTTTATGTTGTCTATTCAAAAACAAACCAGTATAGGTACCACAAAAAATCTCTGTCACAGAAAATCTAAATGGACAGTGGTCTTTACCAAGTTATTGGGTCCTGATCTTCTGGCTTATGTTGATAATTTCTCTTGAAATCTTTCAAGAGCCAACTGCTGATAAAATTGGGCTATGAGGATGGCGAAGGGCCTTGAGGGGAAGCCTTATGAGGAGTGACTGAGGTCACTTGGTCTGTTCAGGCTGGAGAAGAGGAGACTGAGGGGAGAGCTCATTGCAGTTACACCTTCCTCGTGAGGGGCAGAGGAGGGGCAGGCACTGATCTCTGCTCTGTGTGACCAGTGACAGGACGCGAGGGAATGGCCTGAAGTTGTTGGGGGAGGTTTAGGCTGGATATCAGGAAAAGGTGCTACACCCAGACGGTGGGTGGGTGGGCACAGGAACAGGCTCCCCAGGGAAGTAGTCACAGCACCAGCCTGACAGAGTTCAGGAAGTGTTGGGACAATGCTTTCAGGCACATGATGTGATTCTTGGGGTGTCCTGTGCAGGGCCAGGAGTTGGACCATGATGATTCTTGAGGGTCCCTTCCAATTCTGGAGATTCTGTGGTTCTATGCAAATCAAAGTGACATTGTCCAATGTACAAAAGGAAAGACAAGAAAGCACAAGAACCTGCAGAACAGGATTTTTAAAAGATTTCTGTTGGAAATGCACATAGATGGAGGCCCCAGTGCTGGGATCTACCCATTAGTTGCACTTACAGAGAATTTTCTGGGAATCACGTTCTCAAGCAGCAGCATTACAGAGGGGAAGGGCTCTTTCTCCCAGAGATTTGTGTGTTTGAAAATGAAACAGAGATCCAAAAAAGCCCAAACCAGCCTTTTAAATCTTGGATGTCTTACACAGCATTACAAGGGAGATTCCTGTTCGTATTAACCTATTTTTTTTTCCTGTGATCTGGTATTTTTATTTGAATCAATTGAAGCTCACACTTGTGGTAGATGCAAAGAGGATTTTCCTTTTCCTCAAAGTTTTATTGCTTAGCTTTTTCTTAGTGGTGAATCCCAAAACTGGGCAAGAAAATAAAACTATAGTCAGATAGCTATAGAGCAGGTATTTGTTTATTCAGCGCTGGGAGCGAGGGGGATCTTTCTGTCAAAGACTTACTCGCTCTTCTTCAGCCTTCAGTTACATTTTAAAAGTCCTTCCACACAACTTCACAATTACAACATTTCATTAGCATACTCATATTTGCATAAAGCTGTGTCATGGTTTTACAACAGTTTGTTGCTTTTGCGCATGCGTCAGTTCCTTCTGTGGTGGTCCTCAGTCTCCTGGTGGTCTTTTGATGAAGGCTTCTGTGGTCTTCCTCATGTTTGAACTTTTCACCTCTATCTTCAGCAAGTGCCTGGTGCCTCTTGTTTTTTTCAGTCTAACCTGTTTTTAGCTCACTTTGCAGCTTGCAAGTTTTGTTAAAACTTGCTGTCTTGCTCTTGATGGCGTTTGTTGTCTCACTTGCCCTGCTATCTTGCTTTCTTTGTTACCTTGCTTGCTTTAGCTGCACATCTCGTTACAATATTACTTATGGTTAAACTTTTGTTACATACCACTTAGGATTCAATGACTTTGAATAAATATCTCACCAGGCTCAGTGTGGTGGACCTGCTGCTTATCCTGTTGATCTGTAAAGGAGCACTTAAATTGTTGTGTTACAACTTAACAAAATTATTTGCCATTCGTAGTGAGACAAGAACTGAAAGCTTTTAAAGACTTGAGCCACAGCTTTGTGCCGCAAAAGGCAAGAAAGAGGTTCTGCTTCTGAGCTGAACATTCAGCACCACATTTATTCCCGGCAGGACAAGGGTGCTCAGCCTGGGGCAGCAGCAGGATTTTAGGTGCTATAGAACCCTTCGCCTCTTGCCTGGACTCATGTCAGTGCAGCTCTTGCGGCCCTCTAGTGATGCCTGAAGTGAATTACTAGGAGGGTTTTTTCAGGGCTGCTCAGGACCTGGTTCCTAGAAGAGAGGAGTCTAGAACTTACCAACCTTTGGAAAGTGGGACGAGAGCTACTGTGACTCCTATCTCTTCTGTATAACGTGCCTATGAGCTGTAAGAGATCTCACTTCAGTGAGGTTTTTCTCCTGGGGTAGTTTCACTTTCTGTTTCTGATGTGATGTAGCTCTCTTGAGAGCTGGGGAATTCTGAGAGTAATAAAAACCCCCTTCTTTTCCTGAACCTCAGCAGCACTGAAGTGACTGTCTGCTGTTGAGCAGTTGCTCTTCTGGTGGGAAGTGGCTGTGATTCTTAAGATTCATGTTGAGATCTGTATTATTGGTCCCTCAGAGCAGAAGTCTTTGGAGAGAGAGACATGGCATCAGTTTTGTCTCTCATCACAGATCTGACTGAAGTAACTTTAAACCTTCCTCTGTATTTATGTATTGTGTCTGGCTGGCATCAGGCAGTGCTTAACCTCTCACATTGTAGCACAGAAATCAGAAAAAAGTCAGAATGAGTAAAAACTGAAAAGACTTTTTGGTTTTTTCTCTATAGTTTCCCAGAGGGATGCTTTATTCTTAGACATTCAGATGGTGTCTGGTAAGCGAATAGAGGAGCCCAGGCTGGGTGATGGGAATATGAAGGCAGACAGGGAATCTCTCCTGTACTGGCTGAGCTGTAGTGTGCTCAGGCAGAGGGGCCTGGCGATGGCTCCTTAAGCTTAACTGGTATTTAAGTACCTCTTGGTATTTGTGTAATCTGAACATTGTTTGAAAGAGTTTTGTTCTCATTCAGTAGTCCTAAGGGGAGAATTCCTGTGCTCTGAGAGTGCTCATTGCGAAGTGAAGCTCTCTTAGGGGACTCAGGGTTTTTTCTCGCTGCTCCCCCTATCAGTCTGGGATATTCATTGTCTGGTAGCAGAGTGCCTTTCCCTGCAGGTGTTCTCTTGTAAATTTTAGGCCCTTTAGCCATCATAAAATGCTTATTTCTTTCACATGTTTTTGGAAGTTTCTCTTTCACTGGAGATGTTTGGAAATGGCTGCTGGGATTACTGAAATGTGAGTTAGTTTCCAATATAAATGGCAAAACCATTCTCCATGGAATGCTGAAGGTATAGGCAATGTCTCTGGGGCTTGGTGCTCAGATATTACACTTTATCTCACCTGAATTTCACCAATCTGCCCAGACATCTGAGGGCAGATAAAAAGAAAAGACAAACAAATAAAGCCACGGCCACCAAACAAAACCCCTGAAACACATGACTGAAGAAGTAGAAAATCTCACCAAAGCTTTGTGTTAGGAGCACACTTGGTGTCCCATGATGGCAGCCTGAATGTGCACCCACATGTGCTGAAGTGTGTCAACTCTGGAGATTTCAGTCAGTTTGGAGCTGATGCCAGTCACACCACCACCCTGCTCTCAAAGCCACCAAAGATTGCTACCCTCACCCCACAGACTGCAGCTTTTTCTCATGAAGATTTTGGTTATTGCCACATTTCTCTTCCCTGAATGTAGTAGTGATTTGGTACTGCAGTTGCAGTTCACCTCTCTGAATGTTACAGTGATACAGCTTTGATCATAGTTGTGCTGGTGTTTAAAATATGAGAGGAGTGTTTTGTGTGATCTGATTATTTTTTAATTTAGTTACATGTGTGTGACTATGCTGTGAGAATGGACACAGCTGTGCAAAGTAGTAGAATTAATGCTGGTTTATGAGTATGGATTCTTATGTTTTCCCTTCTCTGCAGTCTTGAAGAATATCCTCACCTACAATAAGGAGTTTCCTTTTGATGTTCAGCCTGTCCCACTCAGGTAAGAGAGAATTGGGTCACTTCATGTACAGATGTGTGCCTGAAAGGGAGCATGGCCTGGACCTAGTGTGCACCTGAAACACATTTCTAGAGCCATCTGCTTGCCAGACTGCTTTGTGTAAACTGTTTAATAAAAGAACTTTTGAGTTCTGTTTGTCTAGGTACCACTAAAAATCAAGAGCATGCTGTTGGTAAAATCAGTACTTGGTACATCCCTACACCTCTCTGAAATTTCCAGTATTGTCTCCTGTTTTTAGGCTCTGTGCTTTCTATTGGTCTGAGCTCCTGCAGTCTCTGTCAAAATCTGTAGGCAGAGGTAGAAATTAAGAAGTATGAAAGGACATTAAAGAGTGTTGTCCATGCTTTATACTCAGGTGCTGGCTTGTGAATTGACAGCGAGGCGATGAGTGACTGTTGGTCTCATTTCTTCTTCTTTGTGTTTTACAGGAAGATTTTAGCACCTGGAGAAGAGGAACACTTGGAGTTTGAGGAAGATGATGAGGAAGGAGGAGCTGGAGCAGGGTCTCCAGACTCTTTTCCTGCTAGAGTTCCAGGTAGGGGCACAAGCCTTGCCATGCCAGCCCCTGTAGCATCTGAGTTCTGGCTCTGAGAAGCCTTTCTCTACCTTTTTTGATTTGACAAGTTTGGGTGGGGAGCTACAGGCTCATGCTAACAAACCCTAATGTGGTACTGGAGAACCACAAGGGTGGCCAGTGAGTTTTTTTCTCAGCAAACAATATCTTACTGTGAAACAGTTGTATGGAGAACCTGTGAGGGTGGTACCATGTACCTCAAATAATTAGCCATTAATCCTGACTCAGACTCAGTATTTTCATCCCGTGCACTTTAACTATGTGAAGCATTTCAAATGTAAATTGTGCCAATGTTTCTTTTCCTGCAAGGAGCAGCACATCCTCCTAGAGATGTGACAAGTTGTTGCTGGTTATTTTTGTGTGGTGTTTTTTGGTAAGACAGTGGCTTAGAGTGAAGCCAGGCTCTGAGAGGACAAAGAGGGGGTTTTGATTTTCATAGCTTAAGTCCTTGTCCATGTGAAAGCACTTGTAGAACTGGATATACCAACAGATTCTAGAGAAGGTTTTCCTATAACTTCAGGTTTTGACAATTCAGATGTTCCAACAGAGGTTCTTTAGGTTCCTGGTGTAATTTATTTGCAGAAGAAACAAGATTCTGTTTTCAGAGCGGGCTGGCAAACTTTGTATTTCAGGAATGACATAACAAGTAAGGAAACCAGTACTGGAATTATGGTCAAAAGAGCTGGGGTGTTGCATTACTTATGCCTGGAGGAAACAGATGATATTCAGATATGATCCCAAGCACAGTGCTGAATATGGTCCTGGCAGGCTGACCTGAGGTGGACATGCACAGTCTACACCTGTTTATGCCAAGTTCCCCAACAGGCTATAATATATTGTGATATTGATTGATGACATTTGCTGTCTTGATCCTCGTTATTTACCATGATAAATCCATCTATGGAGATGCCTTCTGTCTGTTCCAAGTGCAGCAGAGAGACCTTGAGCAGCTGTTGGTGTGGTGGTGGATCAATAAGGCTGTGACCGTTGTCACAGTGCCAGCAGTTACCTCTGCAACCTATCAGAGCTGTGTGCATGTAGTGGACATAGAAGCTGTGTATGGGCTTAAGAAAGAGTATAAGTAGGTGATAAGCAGGCTGAATTTACAGTTAAATACTTTTCAAAGAAGGAGAGTAGTCAGGTTGGAAAGAGGAGAGGCTTGGGGCATATACTTTCTCACAGAATTATTCCTCAGTAAGATCATGCTTTTAAGAGGAGGTGAGAGCAAGTCCTGACTAACTGCTGTTTTATATTGCCATCTATTTAATAGACTGCATATGTGACTTTCCTGAACTACTTTTTTCACATTAAGGTAAACATCCCCATAACTACAATAATCTAAATCCCTAAGGTGGTTTTGTACTACTTGTTTCCCGGCTGGATGTAAATACTATGGTGTTTCTTATCTGATTGGAGGTTGGTCTGTTGCTCTTTCCTGGGTGATGAGGCTCAAACAAAAGCAGTTTGCAGCCCTGGGGTGAGCATTATGAGTAAAATGAACTTTCCTTATTGAATTGACAGAGTTGTGTTGCACTCCTTGCTTTGATGTGGCTTTAATCCATAGTGTGTGACTGTACTAACTGATCATGGTCTTGTCTTCTCCATGCATGGCTTCATTGTTATCACATTGCCCCATTCATCTAACCCAGGGGCCAACAAAGGTATGAGAACCTTTCAGTATGTACAGTAATTTCTGTGCTCATATTCATGTAGCTGTGGTCTTCTTCATGCAACTCTTAGTGCCAATCCTCACAACAAAATTTTTGGTAACAATCACAGTACTGGGCACCTATCTGTTGGGAGAAAAGGGAGGGTCATGTTTGTTGGTTCAAACAGCTCTCTAGAAGTCCTGCTGTACTAGTGAAGAGGTTCTGGGTTGTAGTGTAGCCAAGGGTAAGTGTAGCTAGATTTTATTTAGAGGAATACACATTTTATGGGAAATCTTACACCAAGAGTATTTGTGTAGTTAGACTTCTGTGCTGTGTGGAGCTGAACTGACCAACGGCTTGTTGCCTCTAAAAGCAAAGGTTTCCTGCCTTTCTCCTGGTTATATATGACTTTATTCCAGTGCTGTGCTTTTCTGTGAGCCATTTCACTTTGTGAGCCCAGCAGGAGACTTGTCACTTTTTTTTCCCTTTCTCTGAACTGGGATTTGGGAGGGGAAAGCCTGAGTGCATCTTAGTGGCAGTGGGCTGCTGGGCTGGCTCACTGTCTGTCCCTGAAACCCACTGGGAGGAGGACACTTCCTTCATTGCCCCCTCTGGCAGAGATGCCCTGTGGCTGTGTCTGGCATGGCTGCAGCTTTCTCCTGAAAGGCCTCAGTGTGAGCCTGCTCAGGGGCCCAGGCCATGGTGGCAGACAGGGGTGTGGTGCCCAGCCCAGGAAAGCTGTATCACAGAGAGAGCACTGTCACCTACTATGGCTGCTGGGTGAAGTGGCTGCAGAGGCTCCAGCCCAGGCCTGCCTGGGGCTGTGGCTCACCTGAGACAGGTTACAGTAAGCTGTTCTCATCCACTGCTGGCTTGGCTGTTCTTCCTGCTGGGGCGGGAATGAAACAATTTTCCTTGGATACTCTCTGTCCTACTGTTCTCTTGTCTCCTGGAAGTGAGCATGACTCTTCTGTCCATTGCAACTCTGCAATTTCACACATTCTGGAAAGCATTCTTCAAGAACAGAATTATTTCTCTTAAGCCACTATTTTTATAATAAACACCAGGCTGAGGCATCTTTAAGGTGATTTTTCTATCAAGTACCACATCACTTAGTCCCTTGGAGTAATGGACAGGAAAGCTGAAGGCTGCAATTGTTCCTGGCTCTTGCAGGCCATGCTGCTTTTAGGAGACAACTGAGATATGGTGGATCAAAGATTTGTGCCAAAGAGAAGACAGGCTTGCTTCTGCCTTCACTTGGATTGAAATAAGAATTCTATCTTTGAACATCTCTTTGGGAAAGACAACAGCAAGATTAGCTAGAGCATATGCTGCTTTGCAGAAATGAGGGCTCTCTACTATATGCTGTCTGACATTTCTCCCACTGCAGCCAGAAGCCTGTCCCATTGCTCAGAACCCTGGGCTGAGCTCTGGTGTGCTGTGTTGGGAGCTGTCTGTAGACATGGTGCTTTGGAGGTCATGAGTCTCCTCAGGACAGGAAATACAGAAACACATTGCATCAGAGATGGGAATTCAAGTCTTGCACGTGATCCTGAGAGGGGGATTGGATGTGGGAACACTCATGAAATCTTGCTGAAGCTGTGCCTGTAGTTCTCAGAGCAGAATGCAAGGTCCCTCCTGCAAAGCCAATCTGTCATAGGACAAAATCTTCATGGTTCCCCAGCTCCTCAAGCAGAAGAGAGGAAAAAATAGTGTCAAGGAAAAACCCATATTGGATTTGTCAAAGGAAATTATTATGTCATTTAGATTTCAAGCCTTAGGATAACTTCTTTTTTTCATTAGAAAACCAAAACTTTAAATCAAACTTGCTCATGAGCCTTAATATTTTCTATCCTGGTGCTGGTTCATCCTATAGGGGAGACAGACTTGAAGTGTGCCAGTTTTTGTGAAATTCAACATGAAGTAACCTACTCCATGTTTGATGACAGAATATCATGACTTTCAGTGATTTTGAACACTGGATTTCTTGCCAGCTGCACTGTCCTCATCAGCATTGTGAGGATTCATTTATACTGACCACCAAGTTTTGATGCTAAATGTTCTTGATGCAGAGCTGAGAACTCCTTCCTTTAGGCAGAAGGAAACTGGGGGGATGCAAACACTTATTTTTTCCCCCCCTTTAAGTAGAGGCCAGTGGAACTTACTTAAGAATCAATTTTCTGGTTCCCTTATGTGCTGTGGGATTTGCAACAATGCCATTTTCCTCCTTAATTTCTCAGTCTAAGTGTTCAACCTGAAGCCAAGTCATATTCAGTGGGGTGGGACTCCTGATCAAGTGACTAAAGCTCCTGCAACTGCAGATTGAATCCAGCCTCCCAAATTTAATCCTCAAAAATGGTATCAAGTGAGATCCATGAATGGGTTATTCTGCATGACATCAAGAAATAACACTTTAAACAATGTTCCCCTGTATTCTTATGGCATTAGTTTTTTATCAGTTGATTTGACTTGAGGCAGTCCTGGTTTTTTCTGTGGGGGGGCTTTGAAATCTGTCAAGTGATGTTGTGTGTCTGTGCACACAGACATTCCCATACTGCTGTGTACTACTGGGATACAAATCTTTGGAATTTGAACCCCCTAAGAACAGCATCTTCCATGAGAGAGGATGGGACAAGTGAGGCCTCTGCTGTGAGATGACACCAAGGGTTAATGATATGCTTTACTCTTTCCAGGTACTTTATTGCCCAGATTGCCATCTGAACCCGGGATGACGTTACTCACCATCAACATAGAGAAAATTGGTCTGAAAGATGCTGGGCAGTGCATTGATCCTTACATCACAGTCAGTGTAAAGGGTAATGATTTCTGTTCTGCCTCCTCAGTGCTGCTTTGGAGAGAGTGCATTTTCTGAAAGCTCTATTGATTTTTCAGCCTGCCGGAAAAAACATTCGCTGGCACTTCTGTTGTGGATTTAGGGCTTCTGCTTTAATCAAGGGTGGAAAAATTCTGTATTTGAGAGCTACTGGGAGGTGAATCTCTGCAGGATATGTTCCTCTCTGTGCACTCAGGGGTGGCTTGTCCATGCTGGCAGCTGAGTGACTTTGCCCTACTTCTCCACTGTGGCTTCTGCAGCTGACTCCTAGGTACAGATCTGCTTGGACTGTGTGTATTCCCCACACATACTGGTCTCTGAGCTTTATGGAGATGGGGAACCACAGCACACTGACTCCATTCTTGCCCTGTCATTAAACTAATTTTGTAGCAATACAAGTATAATCTTACCAGGGCTTGAGGTTCAGAGGGATGGGTATGAAGCTGGGAAGCAAAGCTTGCAAGTGAAATAAAATAAAAAATATGTTAGCCTGGCTAGTGAAATGCTTCAGCCAAAGCCTGGTGGGCTGAGAGCCTCCATAAATGTGGAAGAACCTCTGTCTCTGTCAGTGCAGGATAAGCAACATTAGGATTGCTCTGTTTTACATGGTAACATAGCTGGTATCTTTTGAGGCTGAGATTTTAGGTATTCACACTCTTTATAGTGGAAGTATCTCTGCCCCCCATTTTGCATTTCTTGGCAGGAAGCCCCTGTAGTCAAAGCTGTTTATCCTTGCCTCGTTCTGCTTTACTTCAGCTTCCCTTTACAATCTTTGTAGGCAAATTATTTTTTTTTGTTTATCATGTAAAAATCTGTAGCTGAGCCAATATCATCTTGTTATTTTCAGTTGTGATAATGACCTTGTATGTGTCCTCTTGAGATGTGCTATTGGATACTAAATGTAGGCATGAAACACTGGTTATATGTGTGATGTTATATGGTGTCTTCCACCAGACGTCCTCTGGCAGGAGGAAGGTTCACAGCATCCAATATCCGTCGAATATTTACCAGGGCTTGTAAAGCAAACATTCCTTGTTCCTTGCCACTGAAGTGTTTGTCTCACTGCATATTGTTAGAACTGCTGCTTGCCTTCAGAGGTAGCTCTCATTTCCCTTCTGGAGCTAAGCGAGACTCTGTATTGCTGGGCTTGCTTTCCCAACAAGTTTCTCTGTTAACATGATGCTCCCTGTTTCCAAATTCATTTACCTATAAATGGTGGCTGCCAAGTAATGAGGTGGAAAATAGGATCAAGAAATTAGTGTGTAGGCAGGGTATGGCTGAGTCTGCTTATAGTGTCTTTTGATACTTTTATTTCCCAAGGTTTTTGGTCAGGAAAAGTAATTCTGAGGACTCATTTTGTCACTGTTAGGAGTCTGAAGGCACTTAGTAGCCGATTTCCTTGGCTCTAAACCAAGCTGCTCTTCAGCAGATTTGGAGAGAGGTTCGTTCCTGATGCATCCTTGGCAATCCCAGCTCATGCCCTGGATGAAGGGAACCACTGGTGCTCCAGGGCCTCAGCCTGTGCTCCAAGCACAATGTGTGCACTCCATACCTGTAATCTTGGCCACATCATTAGCAACTTCCTCTGCCAGAGGGAAATGGACCAAGAATGAGAGGAAAGATCAGAGGATAAATGTACCCCTGGGAACAGCAGAGATTTAGTGAGAGTAATTATTGGCTGTGCCAGAGCAGCACAACCAGGGGCTGGTGCTGAGAGGTGGAATCCAACACATGACCCTACAATGCCTCTGTGGAAAACCCAAGACGAATAATACTTGTTGTGTCTAGGGACAAAGCAGGGCATACATAGGATGTGTGAGCTGTGCCCTGCAGACCCTGTGTGGAGGGCAGCCTTTGGTGTGTATCCCACTTGGGCTGGAGCTCTGCTGGAGTCCTGTGTGCACAGGGAATGGAATCTTTTCCTGACAGCAGAAAGAAATGCACTCTCAAAAATAAAAAGAGTGATAATTCCAATTTTTTATCTGCAATATTGCCAGAACTTTAGCTGCTTTTAACTGATTGTGAAGGGGTATGATTGCCCCTTTTTTTACGTTTTGTGGAAACATCCAGGTGTGCATTAACTTTTTGCGGCAGGATGAGGAGAGACTCATAAGCCTCTTAAAGCTGAACCTTAAGGTCTGAGAAGCTTCTGCCAGTCTCATGCTGTTTCTTTCCTGCAGATTTGAATGGGATAGATCTGACACCTGTGCAAGATACTCCTGTGGCTTTGAGGAAGGAGGACACATACGTCCATTTTAATGTGGACATCGAGATTCAGAAACACATTGAAAGACTAACAAAAGGTATGTGGTACCAGAGACCTGAAATAGGGCCCAGGAGCTTTGGGAGCACAGACACTGGGCTGCTCCTGAGCTGGTGCTGCAGGGCTCAAGATCCAGACAAGGATAAAAATAGACCTTTTGCATCCCGTCCCTTTTAAATTGGTCACTGGGATGGCTCACAGGCAAGGGAGAAATGAAAAGAGATAAAAACAGAGCAGTCTGCTCTGCTACACAGGTATTGAGCTGCTTTATCACCTGCTTAGTCCTTGGAACCTGAACAATGGAGTGAAGAGTTTAAGCTGTTGAGTGTGATGAGCATTGTAAGAACACGGTGTAGCTTTTGAGCAAATAACAGAAGTGTTGGAGATAATTCCCTTCAATTTAAGTAGAGCAGCTTAATGGGAGGTAAGTTTTCAGATAACTGTTAGCCATAATTGCTAACTTTTCTATTGAACCATTTTTCCCTCTAGGTGCAGCTATTTTCTTTGAATTCAAACACTACAAGCCTAAGAAAAGGTTTACTAGCACCAAGTGCTTTGCTTTCATGGAGATGGATGAAATTAAACCTGGGGCAATTGTTATAGAACTGTAAGTGACTCACAATTATGGATGACAATGACAGAGGAAATGAACCAGCCTTCAGTTACAAAGTGTGGCTTGTTGCATTAAGGAAGGTTTCTTGGATTCATTAGATTGACTTCCATAAGGAATATTTTATTTTTAATGAAGAGGGGAAGATAAAATGGTTTTAGGCAAGTAAGATGGTTAGAGACTCTTCTCAGAAAATAGACCAGTTTCCAAATAAAATGCTGGTGTTTGTAATTTAATTTTGCATGAATTTAAATAAGTCTTTAGGGGAGATTTTAATTTGGAGCTTAGCCTGAGTGTGAGATCTGCTATATTTAAAAAAAATAATCAACTCAGTCTTTTGGTACAGAACTTCTTTAAAGAAAATCTGGTTTGAGGCATGAGATACCAATTTGCAATTAACTTCATGAACATTTCAAAGCAGTATTGAGTGGTAGTGGTGTGCATCCTCCCCTTGCTGAGTGGCTGAAGGTCTGAGGGGAGGGGTTTGAGGTTTGGGTTTGGGTTTTTATTCAAGAAGAGGGTAGATCTTGCAATTCTTGGAAGACTGTGCTAGCTGGAGTACTTCTGAAGTACTGAGTAACTGATACTGGGTCTCTCCTAGAATCCAGAGGATTATGTTGGGAATCTCCTTACAAAAATATTACATTCATTTACATATTGAAATTTTCCCTCTGTAAAAATAATCATCTGGAGAACATACGATTTCTTCCTGTAAACCTGCTCATTGTTTCCACCAAGCCTTGTCAGATGTATTTAAAAGATAAGGGTAATAAGATCTGTACAGGATGAGCCTTCTAGTTTGCTTTCATCTTCCTGCACAGCCATTAGCACTTGGATTAATGCAGTTTCTTGTGGTTACAGGTACAAAAAACCCACTGACTTTAAAAGGAAGAAATTGCAACTGTTGACCAAGAAACCACTTTACCTTCACCTCCATCAAACATTGCACAAGGAATGACCCCAGTTGTGAGACCTCTGTGAACTGAACCACAAGTCCTGGTAGCTGTGTAGTAGCCTTAGGCTCTGAGGGGCGGGAAGACGACTCTGTTCATGCCAGTAGGTCACATGAGACCATCACCCACTGGACAGCACTACTTCAGGGGCAAGGCCAAGCCCACCATGCAAGTGCAAGATTTTTTTTAGTAACTTCCAGCTACAGGTTTTTCCAAGAGCCCTGATATAGGTTGACTGCTTTTCCTAAGTTTGCTGTTCATCACTTTTTATCTTTAACCATTCTTCTCCTTTTGCCTCAAGCTTCCCCTAAGGATGGAGAGTACCTTTTTGCCAAACCTGCAGCAATAAAGATGTGGCAGGCTTACTAATTGTTTACACTGCTGTGCTATTGTAGTTCCTCTCATCTGCATTTCGGAGTCCGCTGGAGTGGGCAGGGTGACAGAAGACTGGGAGAAGGACGAGGTGGGCTGGGAAGGAGCTTGAGGTACTGCAAGTGCTTTGAAGTGAGGGAGAGGAGGATGCAGGTCAGGTGGGTGGCCACGAGTCCCTGTGGTTGGGTCAGGAGGAGGACAACTGCAGATGAGAACACTGAACTACGACCTAACAGCCTTGCCTGAGTTTGGGATACACGTTACAATCCTTTCAATCACTGTTATTCCCTAATAGAGCTCTTATTTTCTGTATCTTGTCACAGAATGGCTTGCAAAGGTGGGTGGGGGATAGAGAGGCCTTCTCCAGGGCTTTGTCCTGATGGCAGTGGGCATTTTGCCATTTCAGTGACAGCAGGACAGGCCCTCAGTGTTGAAGTGTCAATTTTCCAGAGCTTTGTATAAAGTAGGTCTGGCTAGCAGGCTGACCCACCTTTTACATGAAACTGCTGTTCTTACGGAAACTGATTGTATGCAGTTTTCTGCCTATTTTGTGCAAGTCTGGAAACTTACTCAAAAACTTACCTTTTTATGTAAGTAGATAGGATTATCATTTATTTTCTATATTTTTGATTTGGTGTGTAATAAGCTGCAGGACATTGGCTTATTATGACACACTTGCATTCACCTTTTGACCTGAAAAGGGGACAGAAGTAGAACCCAGTCAAATCTTTCATATATTTGCGTGGATATTTAATACGATACTTTATGGTTTGATAAACTTCCTGCATATCTAATAGTGCCTGAATACTTTCCTATGCTAACTAAAGACCCAGCTCCCAAAATAGTGTCAATTATTTTAAACAGCCTGGATGCAGGTGTATCATCCATTCCTCTTTTCTGTCACCTCATCCCAAGATGTTACATCATGTGTTAAGGGAAGGGATGTTACTTTTTTTTCCTCATGCTGTCTGTCTGTCTCCACTTAACTGTTCAGCATTTTTGGCTTTACCATATTGATTAGGATAAAAAGCTGGTTTTGAATGTCCTAATCTTCTTGCCTTTCTTTGCTCTGGTATAACTAGGGATGACATTATTTAGGTGTTACAACAAAAGTCAGCAACACTTTCTCAAATTCCACTGCTGGTTGGAGGGGAAAAAGGGCAGTTGAATTGTCCTGTTTATGGATCTTTACAATACCCCAATGGTTTTAAAGCTGATGGGTGACTATCACGATATCCCTGTGAGTTATGGAAACACCTCTGAATGCAGCATTCTGGACACCAGTCTAAAGGATACCTAAACTGCTAAAAACCAAATACAAATCATCCTCTTGAACTCTGCAAAAGGACAGAGCAAAGCATTAGTCTGTGGTTGCAAATAAATCTGAGCTTGGCCCGTTTACCTATCAGTGGTCCCTGGCTGGCTCAGGTCTTGCTCTGACCGAGGAATTGCAGGCACTGAGTGTCCCTGAAAAGTAGAAGGGCTGGTTCTGGAGTTCAGTCCAGCTCTGCCATCCAGGGTAAGCACTGCAGTTGGGTGTGTGTGTCCAAGGTGACTCCTCGTGCATCCAGAGGGAGATTCCATCCAACTTTTAAGTTGTACCCTTAGCTGGGATGGGCAAGGGAGGAGACACTGAGCATCACAAAGGCTTGTATGGAGAAGGAAAGATCGTGAACTGGGAGAACTTGACTTTCAGTCATGGATGTTCATCGATGTGTGTGTCATCAGCCACCCTGCAAACTGAAATACTGTCCCTCCAAGTACAAACCCATTGTTTCTGCTGCTTACCTGGACCCTTCCCCAGCTTGTAGATGTCTGTATTAATGCCAGTTATATGAAATGTCAACTTTGAAGTATTTTTGTTAAATACACAAGTAGAGCTTTGTATTTAACTGATTGTGAATTAATGTCTGTTGATTGTGAAATACCATTTTTAAAGTTGCTTCTATCCCTTGCCTTTTTTCTGTGAACCATCTCACTGCCAGGACTGCTGCTGCACACACCACAGGCTTTGGGATTGTTTTCTGCTTCAGTGATGTTCCAGCTTGTCTTTCATCTGAAATCTAAAGCTTTACACTTGTACTGTAAGAATGTAACACCGAGATGGCAACTTTAATGGCTGCTTGTACTCTGGCAGTAAAGCTGTAATGGCCTCCCAGTAGGGTTATTATTCCGCATTGTTTTCCTTTTTTCCTCCCTCAGGCTGCCTTTTGGACAGTGCTCTTGCGAGAAACCTTATTCACTGAGACGGTCAAAGGCCTGGTATTCCAAATGCTTGAGCTAACACTTGAACTGCAAGTGGAGGGTGTGGTTTTAAAGTTATTCTGTGGTGGTAGCTGCAGTAGAGGGTTACATGGTTTACATACCCCCACTCTGCTTTACAGAAAACTTAATTTTCTGATGGAAGTCAAAAGACTGCAAATCCAGCCTTCCTCTTAAAGATGCTGAATTGCTTTTAACCCTGAGGAAGATGAAAACTCAGCTCTCAAACTTTGATGGTGCGAGGTGCTCTTGAAAGCAGAAAGCAATTTGGGAAGTTCTGAGTTTCTCTAGTGGAGAGGCACTGTGGAAACACAGGTCAACTCCACAACTTCATGAAGGTTTCCAGCTCTGGAAGCTGTATCCTCCATGGTCCTCGTTACACGAAGCAAGTCCATAGTGTGTCAGAGTAGATCAGCGTGAGGATAACATGGTCATTGCCCTGCAGCAGCATTAATGTGGCCTTGATTCTTGTTCTCAGAACTGTAGCATTCTCTGTCACATTACTGAATCAATCTCCTTTCTGAACAAAAAGTGGCACTGAAACAAAACCTTTGGGGTTTAGCCAAAGGAATTTTGCTTTTTATTATAACTTTCCTTTGAATACAGTGTCGTTTGTGCTTCTGATCTCTGACCAGACATCTTTTTTAAAAAACCCCAGAACCTCAGAGTCCTCATCTAAACCCCTGGCCTACAGTAACTGCACCTCAATGATGTGATGGAGAAGGCAGGTTGGATAGCATTTTACTTAAAAAATTATTTCCACAGGAAATGATTTGATTTACATTTTTAACGAAATTAGTTCATTTGCCAACTGGTTACAAAGGCTATGTTGAATTAAAACTCTCCACATAGGTACTTCCTTCCTATTGCACTTTTAGAGTAGGTTCAAGTCCATCACAGAAAGGTTCTTGCAGCCCAAGTAGATGGATGAGTTTGTGATCATAAATGCACGTAAGATGTCTGTAGCAACTGGATAAAAATTAATCCTGCAAAAGCTGAGATACACTGAATTGAGACCAATGTCTTCAAACCAAGAGCCATTTCCTAGGGTTGTGCCCATGGAAAGCACACGGGAGCCAGGGCTGTGGAGCCAGCTGGGCGCTGCAGGCAGGGATCCTGTGCTCGGGCTGTGTGTAGTCCTTGGGGCTGGCTGCCCTCAGTCCCTGGGTGCCGGCGGAGGCAAGTCTCTGTTGGAAGAAGGAGCATAGTCCCTGGAAGCCTGGGGGGGTAGCCAAGGGCCTGGAGGATAATCCCTGGGCCCAGGGGGGCAGAAGGGAGGGTGCCCACGTGCATAGCCTCTGGGATCGGGGGGAGGTGGGAGTGGGCCAGGAGGCAAATCTCTCACTCCTAAACGTGGACTAGGTAAGAAATCTCTTCCAGCCGGAGGTGGAAAGGGAGCACCACAACCTAGAAGGAAAGGAAATCATGGAGTTAAAATGAAATCTTGCTTTAACCTAAACAGAGAAGCTCCTGATTAGTTCCTCAGTTTGTCACTTCCTGGAGCAGCTCTGGAGTGGATCACTATCACATGCAAGACTTCAAAGCCCATGAATTATATTCTAGGGACTTTTGGCTGCTGGTTTCCATTTTAGAGTAAACAAGGAAAAATACCTTGGCATTAGAGGCTTGAAAAAACCCACCCAGTCCAAGCTTACTGAGCCAGCTAAAGCCCATGAAGCATGAGGAAGCCCTGTGCTAAGGAAAAGCAGATCTGGGTTCTGCAGTCAGACTCTTAAGAAGTGAAGTGTCAGCACAGGGCACTGCAGCCGTACCTTGGAGCCCAGGGACAGGGACAGGCCGAGGCCCAAAGTGCCCCCGCAGAGGAGGTGGTAGTGGTCCTGGTGGTCCGTAGCGAACAGGCGGTGGCAGCGGAGGTCCCATCACTGGGGAGCTCATCAGAGGTGTCCCAGGGAAAGGAGAGGGGCCTTTGGCACCAGCATTATCCTGGACAAGATGAGGTTACACTTCAGTGAGTTACTGCAGCAGAACAAGCTCTGACACTGCTGAACAACCCCACCACTCACCCAGAGGCAAACAGGTACAAGGTGGGGGGGGGAAGAAAGAAAAGTAACCCAAACACACTCCAAACCACATTAACCAGGCAGAAAACAGGGAAACTACTGCACCAGCATCATCCCTTCTCCCACAACACTGCTGGCACTACCCAGGAGTGAGTGGTTAGTGAGACAAGTGCATTTAGATAAAGCTGTACTAAAGCAAAGTTGGATCCCTGTTGAGGTGTTCTTGGTGGACACCCCTTTGGTAAAGGACCTGGAACTTTGAATTACACATGGAATTGTGCTTAAACACCACAAGTGTCAGTTGTTAGGATTATTGTTGTAGTCACTCCAAAGTGTTTACCCACAGTCCTTAACAAGAAACATCTCATTTCCTCAATCCCACAAAAACCAGCGAGCAACTGCTCATCATTAGAGAAGCCCTGTGAGACAGAGGGATGAGCCCTTGGTTCGTTCCACAGAGCAGTTGTTATTCAGCAGTTCAGAACACCAAGCCTGTTACTCCTCTCCATCAAAGCAGCATCAGCATGTCCAGCCTCAGAATACTCACTGCAGCTGGTTCCATGGAGGAAAGTGAATCTGTAGTTACACTGGGGGCTTCAGACTCGTTGGAAGAGGGTTGCTTTTGGGGTTTTTTTGGACAGCAAATAGGGATAGTGACAGGATATAGACAAGACAGAACACAATACAGTTAAAGAAGCAGCAGGAAGTACAGTAAATCATGTATTAGAAAGGCTTTTTGAAGGTTGGGGTGTTCTCAACTCACCACTCCATCCATTGCTGTGGAAGGGGACGAGGTTCTTGGCTCACTGCTGATCAAGGATGCCACAGCAGGCCCGATATCTAAAAAGAGAGCCATGAATAAGTGTCCTGCCATGCCTAGGGTAGGGAAGGTGGGCTTCAAATTGTCTTTTTGAAGGGAAAGAGTAACGAGTACAGTTGCAGCTGGTTGCAGACCACACAACTTACCAGGAACAGACATCCTTCCAGGTAGCTCTGGAGGCCTTCGTGGGGCAGGAGGGCCATCCACCACTGCACCTTACAGGAAACAAGAACCCCAGAGACCCTAAGTAACACAGGCCTGAGCTATTTCTATTAAGAAAACCCTACCACCAACCGCTCATTTGTGTATTAAAGCAAGTATCAGCACCAACACCATTCCTAGAACCAAGATCTGACCTTAGTTTTCCTGGGTTTGTAGCACAAGAAAGAGTTGTCAGAGAAGGGAAGCTTCAGTGCTTACCAAATTCACCCCTTGTGCCTTCCCTTCGAGGAGCAGAGAGGGGCCGGGCAGGGACATCAATCATCTGTGTGGGGGATGGATTTCCTCCACTCACAGGTGATGGACCAGAAGAGCCATCTCTGCTTAAGGGCCCTGTGCCAAAGAATTAGAACCACTTGATTTACTTTTCTACAGAGCACAGTCCTATGTTTTTATGATGTACCAACTCCAAGACCAAAGTTTTGGGAGAACCAGCAGCTTTTACCTCGTCGTGGTGGGATCTGGCGGTCGGGTCTGCCTGGAGTTGGCTTTACAATGACTGGTCTTTGAAGCATGATGATTTTTTGGTTTACTTCTATTAATCTGATTTTGAAAAATAAAGGTCTCTTATTATTCAAGCAATGCATGTGAATTGTATCTATTAAAATGTAACAAGGCTTACCACATTGTAAAATGTTACAACTTTCACTAAGAAATGTTATTATAACCATCAAAACAGTTTAACAGTAGTCAAAATTAGTAACTCAAAAATGCACTGCACATTCTGAGCTTCTTCTCCCGCAAGCAACTCCCAGTATGTTCAAAGAGCAATAGAGAAGGTCTGTTCTGTACTTACTTCTGTCTCAGGTTGGCTGCTTCTCTCTTCTCTTCAGCCAGAGCTCTCTCAGCTGAGCGAGCAATGAGCTGGTAGGGAAAATATTGTCAACTGCATTAATGGCACCAAGGTGACATCAACTACGAACCATTGGTATCAGAAAAGGAAGAACATTCTTACCCAGTTGTCATGTGCCTTCTTCTCATGAGCAGCAATCTGAGAAGGAAAGAAACCATTTAGTTTCAACTACTGATATTTCCAGTAACTCACCACAGAGCACTGGAATGATGCAGTACAAGATGACACAAGAATCAGCAAGCAAGAAGTTTACCTGGTTTTTGTAAGATCTCTCTGTTTTTTGCAATTCTTCTTCCATATCTTGGATCCTTTGCCTGTACAAAAGGAAAAAGAGCAGAAGGAGAGACTTTTGAATGAATTTTCCTCAGCAGCTAAAATAAAAAGAAAACCATAATCTTCAGAAATTCAAGTTACTTGTAAACTTTCACTTCCTCGATGGCCAGCACAGCCTTTTCATCTGCAGCACACAATTTCTGCTCCTTCTCCTGACGCTCATACTCTTCCTGAGTTAGTTTTCTGCATAGGGAAAAAAAATGCACCACATAGTCCAGCACTCTGCATCTATGAGAACGCAAAATCAAGGTATTCCCCTGTCAATGACAGCAATACCAAAATCTATAATAATGTGTGAGATTACAGAGAAAAAAGAGATTTTTTAGAAAGAGACAGAAATCCTGTCTCTTGAAACCAACAGACAAATCCTTTGTGTATAAAACCTTAAAATTATGGACATAAGAGTTGACTAGAAAGTTCTGTCAGCTTCTGAAGATCTGACAACTGCAGACAGGTCATCCCTTCAGATCCTGTAGATTTCCTAACAATTCCACAGATGGCAATCCAGATTTACAAAGGTACAAACAAGGAAATCCACTGGACTGACACCAACCACAGGAAGTGAAGAAATGAATGTGTGGTGAGAAAGGGCAAGTCTAGGGTCCAGTTGACAAACACATTCAATAGTTATTAACCACGTGGGAAGCTTTTTCCAAGTGTTGTCCATACCAATTTACTACACAATAAATTTCCACAGTCTTTTTATAACCTCATGGTTCACTATTTTTTTGATATTTTTCTGGAAGTATTTAAGAGGTCTATAGTGTGTCCCTGACGTACAAGAGCTATCCCACAGAACTGAAACCATTTAACTCACAGCAAGTTAACTATTGCTAATATCCAGTTCAATATAATCCATCTACTGGACTAAAAATCAAAGCACTTTTCCAGAAAAAAATTTCAAGAAGTTCTTCATTCTAATCAGGAAGTACTAACAGGCAGCGTAATCTCCTGTAAGTTTTGGAAGGAACAGAAATTCTTCACAAAGGTCAACAGGAAGTTTTCCCTGAAGGATGAGGGCTACCCTTCACCTCTCCATTCTAAGTTTATTACATATGGATCCATGGAAGTTACGAGGTCAGGCAGTTTCACTGCAGCCTCAGTTCCAACACTGCTTTCCATAGCCTTAAACCTTAGGAACTTCAATTGCTTCTCCATCACAATTTCAGCTTTTCTACAGAATTTAGCTGAGAATGTCCCTGAATCCTGTTCTCCAGTTCTCTCTACAAAACTGATACCGTATTACAGACATTTCAGTAAGTAAATAAATGAACGAGGAATGAACCCATACAGAGCAGATCCTCACCACTGGCAACTCATTCCTCTCAGCTGCCATCACCAACTCAGCCTTCATTTAGTCCTTTGAAAATGCAAGAAGCTCACAAGGCTAAAATACTAAAGTTTCTACATTATGAGAATTAGATTCACTGAACTGAAGTCAGAGTAACTGAAACAAATCTTATCAGGCCCTATGTTCTCCTTGACACTTCTCAAGGATGTAACAGAGCAACCACAGAATTTGCAGACCAAGCCACCCACGTGCCCACTCCAGAAGTACAAAAGTGGAAGGCAATATGGTGTGTGCACATTGACAGTCTTTTTAGAATCTCTGGAATGGTGGAAAAAGTTAAAAAAGGGTACCAGCCTCATCTGTACTGAAACAGTAGCCACCACTCATTCCAACCACAACTTCCAAGTTCTCTGATCCTTCTGAGCAAAGCACATTTGGACAGTGCCCATGATACAACAGAGTAAGGAAAGGCTTACTTCTGGAGGGCCATCTCCTTCTGCTGGTACAGTTCACCAAGTATCTCCACTTTCTGCTGAAGAGTTTTGCATTCATTTTCCAGTTGAGTTTTGGCTGACTGCAGTGAAGAGGAGTCGTGTTCCAATGTTTTTATCTTCTCTGTTGGAGAAGCAGTTGAAGTAAGAACCATTATGGCCCCTTACACACTCTCTTTCTTTTGAAGCCAACAACAGCACATCATCCTAGGTAGTTATTTTGCTAAACCTACCTTCCAGCTCATGTCTTGCTGTTACTTCATCATTCAGTTTGGATTGCAGAAGATTTCTGTCTTCTTCAACTATGGATAACATCGTTTTGACCTGAAAAGAAGAGCAGAGAGTTTATGATCATAGGTATAGCAGTAATGTGACTGAATTTATTAGATACTTGTGCAACATACCCTGGAGACATCCATCATCTGCTTAATCTGAGTCTTCATCTTCTCACTCTCAATACCTAAAAGAGAAAAATACCTTTGTTTTCCCTCTTTTTTAACCATCAACAAGTCTGTGGACAATTGTTAAAAGTAACACTCCCTACACTTTAATCCCTATATCCTTACATGGTCAAAAAACCCCCCCCCAAAAGATATCAAGAAGCGGGAATTTCCAGCCCACATATACTTTAAGTAAAAAAATGAAAAAAAAAAAGGAATAAAAAAGGATTTCAAAACCAGAGATGCAGCAAATACATGTGCAACATCACAAATGACAAACTGCCTGAATAGTTTTGAAAACATCTATTTTGGTTTTTCAGATTTAAAAGAAGTGATTGGCTAAATTAGTTATTTATCTGGAGGCAAGCAGAAGCCTTATTAAAAATTAATATCAAAAATAAATGTACCAGAACAACAAAGCTGAGATTCTCAGCTTTTGGAATGCAGTTAATTACCAACCTTTATACACAGTCTTTACAACCATGTCATTACACTCATGGTTTACCTAAAAGGTAATCTAAAAGTAATTATTGACCTTGTTGCCAGTTCCTCCCTTCAGTTAGGGATATTTTGTGTTTGAGGATTCAAGCTGGCAGTTCTATACACATGGATACCCCTTTGTTCCTTCTCTAACATGCCATGAGCACACCCCCACATGATCATCAGGTGGCATCACTGTACCTGGCAACTCTCCATTGGCCAGATCATCTCCTGGGCTCCACTCATGTCCTTTGTCATCCTTCTTGGCCTCTGAATCCATGTCCAGCTGCTTCAGCTGCATAATGCAATTGGTTAAAACCTAGAAAAGAAATCAAAGGTTCAATTGCCCTGCATTTTGTGAAGTATGACAGAGTATTTTATGATGCATAATATTGAAAGCAAGCTGGTTATAGAGAACCTACTTCAATTTCATTTTCTTTGTAGGCAAGTGTCTCTTCTATGCCCTTCTGAGACTTCTGATACAGTTGAATCTGCTCACAGAGCTCAGAATGCCTCTCACTCCAACCTTCAGCTTCTTTTAGTAGCTGTATGAAGCACCAAGGCAAGATGATTACTTGCTGTATTTTTAGTGCATGGTGTATGTAATTAAAGTCTATTTTACTGCCAGCTCTGGTGATAACTGATTACCACGGGTCACAGATAAAGGCTAAACTTCAGTTATCGGGCTCATTGCTGTTCCACTGGCAGAACTGGATGCTAGGGATCTTTCTGCAGTTTATTATTAGGTGACTTTACAAATTTGACATTTCTCAGCTAGCATCCCAACATCAAACTGCTTACACACCTCAAAATACATGGAATTAACTACAGCCCAGACGTAATCAAAACACATTCCTTAAAAAGCCACATACTTTCATATCAATAAAGAAAACAGATATTTACAACTATTTGGAAAGGAACTGTCCCAGCATTCCAGGGCTAAAACTCCTCCCCATTATCTCTGTCTTCTGAAATACTTTCTGGCATTCTTCACCATTACCTAGAGCCCTGATCCCAAGTGGCAATCTCCCCATCGTGCCTTGACTACCAGCTCAGCATAGACTTTCTGTGACTTTGCTAACAAAAACTGCACCAGGGGAACTGGCAAAGCCTTCACACCGGAAACGTAGCTCATTGCACAAACAGCCTATGCAAGCAGGCACAAAGCGTTAAAATTTTATCATGGTAATAGAACACATGTAATTCTGCCATGTTAAGAAAACAGAGACATGCTGAAGCTACACTCAAAAAAAATAGGAATACAGGCCAGATATTTTGTTTGAAAGGCAAGGTTGCCTGGCCTGGACATAACTTGCCTGCTCCTTGCTCTTTTTCAGTCTAGCATTCTCTTCCTGCACATGATGAAGCTCAGATTTCACCTTTTCTTCGCTCAGTTTAGCTTCATTAAGGGCTAGCTGCACCTACACATGGAACAAAAAGAAACAAGAAGACAAACTCAAACTACAGTAGAGCAACAGCTACAAAAAAACCTGGTTAAATGGAAAAGAAAAAAGGCACATATGCGCAAACAACCTGCAACCTGCCAAGCCAGCGTTTTCTATTGCATAGATATGAATTTTCCTGGTGCAAAACTTGTGACTGTTGAAGCGGTCTAAATAATGCTTTACCTCTGAAAGCTCTGCAGAATGCATAGTGATAGCTTCCTGAAGTTTCTCCAAGGACTTCTGGGTTTCAGAGAGCTATATAAGAAAAAGATGAGCGGTGACTTAGTGTGATCCTAGCACATACCTCAGCCTGAGTAATTATTTAACCTGTGTCATCTGGAAACATAAAAGCAAAGTCAAAACAACAACAAATTTCAAGCATGCATTTGCTGGCAGCACCATAGCACTGCCTTATCAATAAGGTAAGGAATAGAAACATTCAGCACATTCGAATCAACTTCTACCCCTGACTCCACCCGTCTGTGACCAGGAAGCTCCCTGTACACCTGTGCAGTCCACAACAAAAGGAACTGCTGTCATTAGCAGAAACCTTTGACCAAAACAAGGCCAAAGAGCTTGTTGATACAGAAAAATCAGGCTTTAAAAAGAAGAAGAAGAAAGAGAAAACAAATACCTCTAGACAACAAGCAAGAGGGGCAGCTCAGAGATCTTCACACTTACTGTAGAACTAAACACTGCTCCAAGTACAAGAAAATATCCCTTACCAACCTGAAACCTTCAGCTTATACCATCAAGAAACTTTCTAGCTCCAGCTGGGAAGTATTAGACTAGCCCATGCTAGCCCATGACTTGAATACATCTGTTTGTGTGTGAAAGCACATAACCACACAAGTGCATCAAGATCTTACAAAAAAAAAAAAAAACCCTACAAAACCCCACAAAAAACCCAAACAAAATAAATCAACAGACTAATCCTTTGATCTTGGGATAAACCTAAAATTTCATTTCATACATCTTTTTGAGGTGGTTCACCTTGTTTTTTCTGCCTCTATCTAACCCATCAGGTCACGACCAGCTTTTAGGGCACATCAAGCTATGGACAATGTAAGACACAAGTATAATTATTCTAACCTTGTTCTGTTTCTTCTCATTCTTTTTTCTCTCTGTTTCAAGCATGATGTGCAGATTTTTTACTTTGTTATCTAGCTGCTGATTTGCTTCTTCCAATTCTTTGACACTGTCCTTAAAAAGAAAAAAAAATGGTGTAAAAGGCCAACCTAAAGCAAACTATTTTTATTTGTATTTCTACTTTCCATACAGAGACCTTCTGCTTACCTTAAGCCCTGCAGTTTCATCTGAGAGAATGTCCTTTTGTTCTTGAGCCACTTTCACAGATTCCCTTGCTTCCTTTATCTAAGCACAGAAAGAACCACACAGAACTGAGGAAATTATCAGCATAATATTCAGTACAAAGAGAAAGTAAAAATATATTAGATGTTTTATTGACTGTGTCACTAAAGCAATAACAGAAAATTGGGAAGTAAAGGACAACTTAGAACAATACCTTTTGATCATATTCTGACAACTTTTCTAAGATTTCTGTTTTTTCTTGCAGAAGGTTTTTAATCTTTTCAGCAAGTTGTTTTTCAGTCACTAGAAAGAAAAAGAAAGCTTACAGTAACTGCACTTCATAATCTGGGGAAAAAAATCAGCTATCATTACTACCACTTCAAGGAACATTTTCAGGTAATAACTAAAGCATAAATCAGGAGAGTGTTAATTCCTTGGCAGTCAGCCCTTTCTGCATCTCCAGCTTTCACTCAAAGTTAGGATTGAAAGCAAGATAGTAAAGCTGACACAAAGCACAAAGCTCCTGCATCCACTTCACAGAAGCTGCTCCCAGAACCCAGAGTGGAGTGAGATGCTGGCTACACACAATTGAGGTGTGTTCAGGGGAAGAGCTGACAGCAAGGATCGCAGAGCAGTCTCAGACCACTGCTCAGTCTCGGGGAGATGCCACACCTTCCCTAACAACCACTTTTCTGCTCTCTTGAAGCTGAATGTTTCATCAACAAAGGTAAGAGGATGAAAGCTCTGAAAGATCTGCTGGGAAGAGAACAGAACAGTCAGCTGGGAGACAGCACCAGTAGGTCTTAGGGAGCTCTGCTTAGAGTTCAAAAGGGCTGTGATCAAGCAGCAGCCTTTAGGCATGCATTTGCTTCTCACCCTAAACAAGCCACCAACCGACCCTTAGGATTCAATGAAAATCATTAACATACTTCAATTATTTTATTGGGAATTATTTAAAAACCACCCAGTTGTTATTTTTCAAGTCCTAAGCCTCTCTGATCTGGATCTGACTGCCCCAAGTGCCATCTGCCCAAGAGAAAATCCTGCAGCACAACAAGGAGCACTGGTTGTTCCAAATGCATCCCCCACAGAGTGCAATGGCAACTCCTACTCCTCCTTTCCCTCCCATACGAGGGCTCCTGGGACAGTGCATCCCAGGCCTTTCCCACTCTGGGCAGAGGAAAGACAGCAAGTGGCTGCCAAGGTTCAAGATAGCTCTCATCAGTTTAAAGGAAGCAGCAATCCCTGCATTAGCTTGGCCGCCCAATTTTACTACTGTCATTAAGCGAGGACAATAGATTTTATCCCTGGGACTCCAAATGTAATCTACATTTTAAAGCATTTTTGTCACTGTTAATATTCCTCTATTTTGAATAAAGATTTTAATAACAATGTGGCCTGTATCCCACTTGAAGACTATCTATTTGTTCTTATCTTTAGTGGTTTCTATACAGCATCAAAGAGAAGAATATTTGGGTGGTAGAATTAAATCCATGTTCTTCATTTCTTCAGGGTGGGCTGCTAAGTAATTTCTGCACCAGCAATACCAATATTTTTCCTTAGAGATCTAAGATGGACTTTTGCCAGCTCATTAATTCTGCATTAACTGTATAGAAAGAAACTGCAGTATAACCACAATGAAACTAGAGAGGAATGACTGGTAAATAAAATGGTTTGTGAGGGAGGAAGGGACAGAGTTCCTATGAAGACAATTCTTTCATATTTGTATTTTTTATTCAATTATGAATTCCAGCAATTACCCTCTTTAAATTTTTTTTTCCACCCAGTACACTTTAATTTTATAAACCTGAAGTTGGAGAAAAACTCTTGTAAAAAGTGATGTGCTGGCCACAGGAATACCTACATATTCAGATCTACATTTAGAGTTTCTCTTTGCAACTGCACAGCAGTTTTAGGCTCCCCTCAATTCAAAAAAGAAGAGGAACCAGCTCAAGCTTTCTGAGAGAAACAGAAAGCAAAAGCAGACCCACTGACAGTCAGAAAACTAAAACAAACTCTGCCCCATGAACCAGTGATTCACATCTGTGTTGAACAAAGCAGAGCTTTTCCTTGTCCTTTATTTTACAGGTGTGAGCTGCACTGTTTCTCCTGATCCGAGCATTATCAAAGGCAAAATTTAAACTGTCAGATTCAACTAAGTATCATCTACTGGCCAAGCTTACACTGTAACCTTGGACTGAGCATTCTCCTTAAAAGGGAGTGAAGATGAATGCTTGGTCCTCTGAAACAGTATAAATCTTCAAAACTTTTACATGTCTAAGCATCACTACACCAAAAAGTACAGAGAAACTTACCTTGATATATTCTACTCTTTACCTACAGAAGAGAACAAACAAACAAAAAGATTAGCCATAAACAGTGGTAAGTGAAAAATGTTATTAATATTCCCTATGGGAAAAAGTGACCACTTCCATGCAGGTTAAAGCAGCATATGGAAAACACATCTATCACTGCCAATGAGTGTTGAGTAACACTACAAACGAGCTTAAGCTGTTTTCTAATAAAAGCTCCCAGGCTAAAGCCCTGTCCGAGAGCCTTAGTAAACGTCTGTTTACTCACACACTAAAGGGATACCAGTAGCTGCCCACAGCCAATTTGCACAGAAAATGAAGCCATTTTGTATCAAACCACAGCCAGAAACTTGCAAACACAGAAAAACCCCTTGCATCCCAGTTCTGCGCCCTTTAAAGCAATACGTTTACATGACAGGTGCTCATTTCGAAATTAACACCATAAAAGAAGAGTTTCAGAAGCTTTTTTAGGCTGTTCTATTAACACTATTTTGCATTTGAAACTGACCCAGCATATTCAATAGCAAAACTAGGCAAGGAAAAACATTATCAATATTGTTATAGATAACATAATTTTATATTATTTTTGTCATGCAAATATAAAGTATTCCACAAATTTCCAGAGCATATTGTGACTAAGCTGGACAGCTGTAAAAGAAATTTGCCTATTTGATTCTCATCCCTCAGCTCCCAAGGAGAAGCACTGCTATAGTTGAGAGCTGGTGATAGACTTTTTGTTGCACAGAAAATTATCCATATAGGAATGAGGACAAATGGAAGAGGCTCTCCAATGAGAATTAATATCATGTTTTTAGGTTTCTAAATGCAGTACCTGTAAGCAGCTGAACAACATGAAGTGGGGAGGATTAACTGCTTGTTTTGGATATAGCCAGCAACAGGCTCGAGCACGTGGAAGGCTTTGCATTTCAAAGATATGCTGACCCTTTCCTCAGTCTTCTTTATTTACATCATACTCCTCTATTTTGCTTTCGAAATTGCCTCTTACTAAGCAATCTTCAATTACCAGCTTATAGAAAATGCTTCTTAGCACTGCAACTAACTTTAGCTATTCAACACAGCATTTAGCTCCCATTAATGCTCTAAACAGAAAAAGTAAAACCACGAAAGACTACATATTACTTTGACCCCAGTAACGCTGAAACAATTTAACCATACAAAGGACCACTCAGTTAGTGAAACATCAGCAGGCTTGCAAGCACGAAGTATACTCACTGAAAGGCAGGTTCTCCAGAAAAATATAGCAAGTGTGACAATTCCCACTAAGGCAGTTATAATAACAGGCTCCCATGGAAGTCCGTGGAAATCAGGCCCGGGACGCATTTCCTCAGGCAGTGTGGCGACCAACTGTAAACCAACAGCAGTGACAGCTATGAGCATGTTTTCGTTAAATAGTGGGGTAAAACAAGTAGTCTGACAGGTGCCTTTATTCCTCCCATAAAACCAGAGAACCATCTAGAGGTTTCTTGCAGTTTTGCTGCAAACTGAAAATGAAGAAAACCATAGAGCAGCCAGGTGCTAACATTTCAATGCAAAACTCCCGAGTATCAGGAGGACACCCGACAGTGGCAGTCTGCCGGCAAAGACAGCCACACCAAATTGCGTACACACTGATAAACACAATTTGTGTTACATAGCACCGGTAGTTATTTGGCCTGTTTCCAAACAAAGCTATAAGGATGGAAAACCATGGAAAAAAAACCAAAAAGTTTTACACCTGGATGTCTGTACCAATCCAGTGCAAATGGCTCAGAACTTCTGCCAGCTGTTGCCCCTGTCAGAGGGCCACATGCTACGAGTCTCCTTCTCTACCTGGGGGCCAGAGAGTACCTTGGGAAAGTGCGAATGCCTGGTACAGGTTAAGGGACTGATAGTGACACGACATGGCGCTCAGGGAACAAACTGTGCGAGCCATACGGGAGCCACTGCCTTCTCCTTTCCTTTCCTCCTACTTACCCTCTGTCTCACTACCTTCTCCACAGTCGGCACAGAGGGGGACGGAAACGAGGGCGCACACCTGCCTCTGCAGAGCCCGGCCGAGGGGCGAGCTCTCCCCGCCATCCTGGGAGGCCGGGCAGCGATCCCTGACGCCAGCGGCCGCCTCCGCTCCCGCGGGATTGCCCCACATTACGGGCCGGGGGAGCGGAACGCCAGTCCCCCTCACAGCGGGGTACGCCGGGGTGACCCCCTCAGAGACCCGCCTCGCTCGGGGGAGGTGTGTCACCGCCCGGGTCGGGCCGCCAGAGCCCCTCCACTGTTTGTCACGGTCCGCCCGCCCGCCCGCCGCCGTTTCCCTGCCCTCCCCTGCAGCCGCCTCCGCCGCGCCGGGGGCCCCGCCACCGGCCACCCGCTGCCGCCCGCGAGACCCATGGCGGCCCGGGAGCGCCAGGCACACGTCAGCCCTCCGTCNGCGCCTCGCCCGGGGCCCCCCGCCAGGCGGCGCCCGCGCCGGCACCTGCGGGACGAGAGGGGGGCGGCGTCACCTCACGGAGCGCCCGCGAGCCGCCCCAGCCGGGAACGGCCCCCGGTGCCCCGGGGCGCTGGGGAAAGAGGCAGAAAGCCCTCGGGAAGGGCGCCGATATTCCACAAGCGGCGTTAGGAAGGGGTGCCGCGGGAAGGGAAGCGGCTGTGCGGTGGCATGGTGCCGAGCCTGCCTCGGACAGAGCACACCCAGCTCCTCCAGGCGCGAGTCTGGGCACCACACTACTGTTCAATTCCTAACCGCGAATCCCTACGATTAGTGCCCAGCACTGTTCACAGAACCACAGAATATTCTAAGTTGGAAGGGACCCACAAGGATTGTCAAGCCCAACTCCTGGCCCTGCACAGGACATTCCCAAGAATGACACCATGTCAAACACTCCTGGACTCTGTCAGTATTCCGTAAGTATGGCAAAAGCTTTAAACCATCGCCAGCTCTACCCTGGCCTGAATCCTGCCCTCTCCTCTCGCTGCTTCTGCTGCCACACATCCAGGCCAGCAGATTCCACAGCCACCTGCCCAGCCTGTTGTCACACTGCAGAACAGCAGCTGTGACCAGCCATTCTACCATCACCTGCCCTGTTACTTTGCAACACTTCTACCAGCCCTCCTAAGAATTCCTGATAAACACCATTTAACTGCCTTTAAGGAAGGAATGGAAGATGGTCTGAAATACAGCTGAACATCCAACTGCTTAACCAGTTAGTTATCCACTAGCCATTTAAAATTCATTAGTTATCTTGGTCAACCTAGAGTTTCCCTCAGATCTTAGGAGCTGCTCAGAAGCACTTGGCCCTGGGGATGGTACAGCACCTCAGCAGTGTACAAAAGCTAAGGAAGATGTGCCTGAATTTTTTCCTGAATGCTCAGTGGAGACAGAATTATTAAGCATAATCAGAAGCGAAGGCAGAACAGCAAAGCTGAGAGTAGCACTGAGAACAGAGCCAAAGATTGTTTCGTGCCAAAACAGAGCTGGGAAAGATGACAGTAATAGGATCCCTCCTTGGCATAATGATGAGTCTGCACTCTAGAGGGATAAGGGTCCAGAGGGATAAGGCCTCAGCCAGAGGGAGCCAAACATTTCTTCTACTCCAACGCGCACAAAAATTATTGAACTGCCTGAGGGGGAAGCTACACACCACCTTTCCTGGAAAGTAATATGGCCCAGAGACAGGGGCTAAAAACAGCAAGAAGAGAGGGCACCCAATTCTATGGGCAGTCCTATCTATAGCAGGTGACCTTTAGGCTGTCAATCCCTGCAAGGAGGCAGAAACCCGGGCTGATAGTTTGCTTCCAGGGATTTCTGCTCTTTCTCTACTACCATCCTGAGACACAGTCCACAAGCCCGAACACAGAGCTCTTACTCTGACACTCACAGGAGCACTTTACTTTTTCCTACATTGCAAAACCATAGTAGAAAAACTGCTGTGCTAAGTTAGCAATACAGTACTGCCACTAGAGGGACTGTCACAGATCAGGGAAAGCCATGAGGATTACAACAATATAGAATGAAAGTATGAGTGGAAACTCCTGCTATTTGCCTAAAAATACATTAAACCATGCACGTCTTCAAGAGCAAAAGAGCAAAATAAGCCAATTCCAAATGGTTACCTCCAGCAATGTGTTCGTTGGCACTCTCTTCTGAATCAACTGACCCAAAGGAAGTATCTTCCAGGAGTGATTCTCTTTCACTATCATGCCCTTCTTCAGCTTCTCCATTATCTGAGAAGTTGGCTTCTTCATGCTCTGGTAGAACATTAACAGCCTTCTCCTCCTCCTCCTGCTCCTCCTCCTCAATAGGCTCCTCTGGCCTCTTTTCTTCAATGATATGCTGAAATTCCTGATTGCCCTCATCAATGGTATTTGGGTTTCTGGTGGAAACACTGTCATATTCAGCCTCTTTAGCACCATCTGTGAGAGACAAGGAGATATGAATTAAGCACTGAGCTAATGTGTATTTCTTACTCACAGCTACCTTCAGTGAAATGCTGCGTTTAACAAAGCTTTCTTGACACTTTTTAAATACTTCAGATTGTGTATTACTGCCAGTATATTCTCAAATCAACTTTCAGTAACATCTGATTAAATGTCTGAATGAAATTCATGCAAGATATCAACCATTGACCTTGTAGTGAAACACTGCAAGGTGAAATATTTACATCATTTGTGATCTTATCAGAAATCATACACTTAACATGTACTACTGTAAGAGGAGCTTGGCTAAAAGTGTATCTTAACATCTTGCACACTAATTAGAAAACCAGCAAGTTTGCAAAAGACTCTACCTCAAGTTCTTGGCCAGTCAAAAGATCTGTTTGTTCAGTATTTCTACTTACGCACTCTTTTATGAATGTGGGCAAAAATATGATTATAAGGACACCTGAGATTTTAGGTGCCTGGATTTAGTACCTGAACTTTGCATTAATCACCAAATCTCTCACAATCAGGTGTTAATTAGTTCAGAAAAATAAGACTACTCTAAACCCTCCAGAAAATTCAGCACATTAGTATATGTGAATCTCTGTTTCTTAAGGAGGTACAGACTTGTCCTGAGTGGCTCCTTCTGGCCATATCCATGCATGGATCTCACTTATCTTACACAGAACTTGGTCCATAAGAACACAAACACTGAACTCAGTATTTTCTCTTAGGATTTGTCCCTGAGCCACTCATCACAATGCTGAAAACATGCATTAAAAATAACCAAAATCCCAGGTTATTGCACAAGGCCTCTTTCAATTATACTCCCACACCCTCTTCCTAAAGCTTGTCTGGGTCAGCATTGCTTGGGACAGGGTTTTACTTCCATTTCATCTATTTATTAACTGGTTTAACATCCTACCTTGAATGGGGTCATCTTCCTGTTCTGGAGGAGATGCAAGTGGGGCACTCTCACCAGCAGATGAATATTTACTCCTTAATGAATATATTAATTCTTGAATATCATCCATCAGTGCACTCTCCTCATCATACAAATCCATCTCCTTCACCACTTCCTCCTTATTTTCTGCCACCCTGGAATCCAGAACTTTTCCTACAACGTCCATAATGCTTGATTCTGAAAATTCCAGTATCTCATCCAGAGCTTTTTCGGCGTCTTCATTATTCTGGCTTGCCTTCTGAGCAAGCTCCATCTCCACCTTCATGTCGTGGAACATGGCTTCAATCCTAACCACGTTTTGGAGCCCAAGGTACTTCTGTAGGCGCATCACGTGCTTTTCATCAAGGAAATCTCTCATTATTGTGAGCCGCTTCACAGACTCACTGACGTCTGTTACAGTGTCATTGGTGGCTTCTGAGCTGTCAGCAGGTCTGGGGACATGTGCAGATTGCTGGTGGTCATTTCTCGTTTGCTCTAAATTTTGCACCTCTATTGAGTCTTTCTGTGAAGTGGCCTCTGGGAGATGATCTTTCTGTTGGTCAAAATCATTGCTGTCTTCTGTGTCAGGAGATTGGAAATTATGTTCTTCTACAGCTGGTGGGTCCTCAGGTTCAGAAGACTCCTCATAAGCTTCCATGACATGTTGCATCTCATCCAGTTTAGCACCTTTTCTCACTGATATGTCAACTTCTTTGTTCCCAGTCCCCCTTGCATTTTGCATGCTGATTGTTTTATCCTCTTTGGGAAATGAGTTTGTTTCCTCTCCTGTTTTGTAAGTAGGATTTGGGGTTCCTGAAATGGCTTCACTTAGTCCTTCTAATTCAGGATTTGTATTTTCACCACGTAGTGTATTACCCTGAACATTTGCAGCCCTTGCTTGTGACAGCTTTGCACTTGCTGCATTCTCATCTTCCAGTAGCTCATCATCTGCTTGTTTCAGGTCAGGGTCATCTTCAGCACTTGGCTCTTCAGATTGCAATTCTGGTTTTTGTGTTGTTTCTTTAGCCAAATCTTTGCCAAGATTTCTGTCAGATCCTGCATCCTCAGTATGAGCAGTTCCTTGCTGAGTAAGAATCTCTGTATTAGTGTTCTGGGTGATGCTTTTTGCTATTTCTTCAGGGGAACTTTTCTCAGTGCTTTCTTCGAACACCAGCATCTTGCCAGGATTTCTTGAAGGTTCTTCGTTGACATCTGCCTCTGAATACTCAGTCTCATTATCCCATGGCCTAGGTTGCTCGACAGCTCCACTATAGCTTGAGTCTCCTTCCACTGAGGGGGTTTCTTCCATGTTTCTCTTTTTTATTTCCAGTTCTTTGTTAGAGGAGGCAGGGTTTTTATTTTCATGATCAATTTTCCTTGTTTGTTTTAAATCTTCTTCATGTCTGAGAAATTCTTTCTCTACAGCAGGCATTCCATGCTCCACTTGCTGTCTCAAGAGGTCTGTATCTCCTAGGTCACCCTGAGATGCATTTTTTACCTCTTCCACTGGTTTGGCTGGAACATCAAATGGAGGCTTGTTCTCAGCTTTTCCCTTCTCCATTGTTTTCTCCCATGATCTTTTGTGCTTTAAATCACTTTCCAAGAACTCCTCTGAGGTATCATCCTCAAAATGTTTATCACTCTTCTCTACTGGAGCAAGTGGAACTCTTCCAGGACTTTTGTTGATATCATCATCAGATGGTTCTAAAGCATCTTCCTTGTTTTTAAGAAATGATTTGGACTCCAGACCATCACCTGAATTAGGAAAAGCATGAGGATCAGGCACAGCTGTACCCTTCAGTGCTGCAGAATGTGACTCTGTTCCTTCAGTGAGCTGCTCTTCCAGCTGTTCAGTTTTGTTGGCTTTTTCTTTTGAACCCAGATGATCTGTACCTACAGGTTCCTTTCCAAGGGGTTCTTTGGAGAGATCTTCAGGTTGAAATGTTGCTGGTGCTTCTCTTTTACTAATTAGCACCACCTCATCCTGTTTCTCTTTCGTTTGTTTAGATTCACACTTGTCCACACTTACACTGTTACCCAACTTCTTGCTCTTCCTGAAGGCATCCTTAAGAATTAATGCATCTGAATCAGGTTCCTCCTCATTGTCTCTTTGGTTATTTAGCTTTGTAGCACCCTTTGCATCTTCATCAGGTTCATGATTTTGTGACTCAACGTCAAAGTTTCCATCATCTTCTAAATCCACAGGGGATGTAATTTCATGCTCTGCCGTAAAAGGCAGTAAAAGGATTTCTGCAGACTGATCTGCAAAGTCTGGCTCCTCTTCTTCATCATGAGGATTAATGCTCAAATCTTCATTTAAATCATCTTCCAGTGACGTAACAAGGCGAGTCACTTCATCATCTGATATAATAGCATCAGCAGTTGAGCCAAATTTTGTTTTTAAGTTCACAGAGAGCTCTCTGTTTAAAAGTGTATAGGCATTGACTTCTTCATTCTCTTGGTCAAGGTGGCTGGATTCACCCTGAGGAATACTAGTGTTTTTGGTATTTTCACTTTCTAGCCCTTTTAATTTCCCATGTAGCATTCCTTTCAAGTGCTCATGTGCAATTTGATCTCCCTGAGAGTTTTCTTTGTGACTACTGACACTGGAGTCTCCCCCAGTATTTTCAGTTCCTTCTGTAAGAGAATTGTCTACTTTGTCTGTCAAGACATGGTTTTCCTTTTCTTCTTCAGCGCTTTGCTCAAGATTGTCTGTCTCCAAAGCATCAAGGGACTTTCCTCTATCAGTCTGTTCAGCCTCCTTATCCTTCTCAATTGCTTCAGCTGGTTTTGTCTCCGGATCACTCGATTCAGTTTCCCCTTCATTTGCTATCGTCTCTTGTAATGACTTCAGAAGTTCATCCACATTATAATTATCAAAGTCATCCCTTCCTCCGTCAAAGCAAACAAAGTCTGTTTCCTGAAATGGAAAACAATATGTAGTCAAAAAATATTATTTTCTTTATAACAGTGATGAGACCAAAAACATTTGCCTGCTTAAAGAGAGATGCAGCAGCAAAGTAAATTATGTTAATCATGCAAAATTAACCCCTCGAGTCCTTAACCAAAACTCTCTTTGAAATCAGTGGAGGTTTTGCCACAGGACTCATAAAAAACCTAAATAAAAAGGTTTTGCAGGAACAAACTGTAAGGCAGCAATGGAGCTGGCAGAATTAAATTGCATCATCACCATACGTCCCTATTGCTGAATGCTAGTGAAGAGAAGAAAACAAATGTTGCTAAGCTTGTTTGTCACCACCTCTATTAACTAGTGTCCAGTTGGAGGACCAAGTCCTCTAAGCAGGAGCTCCCTGTCATGCAATTTCTGAAAAATAAATAGAAGCAGTCCAAGACACTGAACACAAATTCATAGAACCATAGAATGGCCCTGGAATGAAAGTGGTCTAAAGATCATCTCATTCCAACCCCCTGCCATGGGCAGATACAACTTCCACTAGATCAGGTTGCTCAAAGCCCCATCCAACCTGGCTGCGAACACTTCCAGGGATGGGGCATCCACAGCTTCTATTGGCAACCTCTTTCAGTGCCTCCAAAGAATTTCTTCCTAGTATCTAATCTAAACCTGCTGTCTTTCAGTTTGAAGCCATTCCTCCTTGTCCTGTCACTACATGCTCTTGTAAAAAGTCCCTTTCCATCTTTCTTGTAGGCTCCCTTCAGGTACTGGAAGGCTGCAATTAGGTCTCTCTGGAGCCTTCTCTTTTCCAGGCTGAACAATCCCACATCTCTCAGACCTTCCCCATAGGAAAGGTGCTCCATGCTTCGAATCCACCTTGGTTGCCTCCTCTGGACTCATTCCAAGAAGCTGATGTCCTTCCTGTGCTGGAGACCTCAGAGCTGAATGCAGCACTGCAGGTGGGGTCTCACCAGAGCAGAGCAGACAGAATCCTCTCCACTGCCCTGCTGGCCACGTTGCTTTGGATGCAGCCCAGGATTGGCTTGGCTTTCTGGGCTGCAAGCACGCCTAAAGCTGCAGCCTCAAAAAGGCTTTACTGACACAACTCTGGAGTTGCTGCATGAAAGCCAGTCATGTGTGAAAGGGCTGCAGGACCAATTCTAGAATCAAAGGCCTGAGTGTACCCAGTTTTGTTTGTTTCTCACAGTACTTTAAACTTGGAAAGTTTGGGAAAATAAACCATTTTGATTACACACCAGAAGGCCTATGCACAAGTCGCTAGCAAGACTTACAGAACTCAATCCAAACTGATTCTTTAGAAGAAAACCATAACATTTGAGAAAAGAAAGGTCAATGCTCACATTTTGGGCTGATGCTTTCACACCCATCCACATACAGAGCTGCACAAACATTCCACCCCACTCATATACAGGTGTACCTCTGCACATACATAGCTGCTTACTAACAAAAAGTTACTAAAAATCACTAGTATTCCCATTTTTCTCCTTGGGAATTTTACTGAATGATGAGGTAAGAAACAGTAAAAACCCCAACTGAAAAAAAAACCAAAGTGAGACTTACATCTGTTGGTAATTCTAGCTCCTCATTGGAATAATTATGATTTATTTCAAGTAAGTCCTTTGGAAAATATCCAAAATCACTTCCAACCTGCCAAAAAACAAACACAAACAAACAAAAAGCAGTAAAGAAGGTTCAGAAATGACATGATTTTGTCAAAAATTGCAGACACCAGTAGCAAATATGTTAAACTGACTCTCAAGTATTCTCAATGAAGTTTCACACAGTGAATAAATGAAGAAGACAGATATGCCTTGTTTGTGCAAGAGTTTTCACTGAGGTTTTATACTTATATTTCACAACAGCCTTGTGAAGTTGGTTTAAGTTTTACTGTTCATGTTTTAAAGCCTGACTTACAACAAATTATTAGGAGAGTTGGGAATGAAGCCCAGGCCTTTTGGCTCGTGCTTTAACTGCTATTGTGCACGCACCAGAGGCACCACACATGCCTCAAGGATTTTCTCAAGTAGCAAGCAGAAGAGGATCTTTGACTAATAACATTTACATTCCATGCATAATAATAAACCCCAAAATACACTCACTTCGTAACTTATGGAAAAAAAATCTTAAAGCAGATTGTAGGGAAATGCAAAATTGTACCCAATATACAATGTAATTTTAAAACCTGTGTAGAAAATATACCCCCCTCTGCAAATGCATTGTTGCTCTTCAGTGCCTGACAAACAAAAATCAGTCACAGAGGGGTGATTTTCAATGTGCTGAGGCAAGGCAAACAGTGGAAGACAAGAATCTCTCTTATCACTCACCAGATAAGATCTATGCAGATTAATGCTCTCACTTGAGAGTTCTGACAACAGCTGTCAAGAGGCCAATATTAATAGCATGCAACCACTATACTGATTAGATAATTCAGGTAATTAGAGCCTGCTTGACACACCTAGAAAGGTACAGAGTTCCTAGACAACCAAAATATCTGGGGGAAAACAATAAAGTTGGTCATTTCCTCAATCATTTGTTACAGGAGAAAGATGACAATTGCCAAGTTTCTTGAAGAGTTTGTGTGGGGAGAACACTCAGCTAAAGTTCAAATTAAAGAAGAAACTGGGTCTCGGATATTAGGCACACAGATACATTGTTACACTGATTGCACTGAAACACCTTAACCTCACATGAAGCTTTCTGGATTTACAACGGTATAAAAGGAAACAAAGAGGAAATTAGTATCTACTAAATAATACGTACTAATAATTTTTGGAGGTGTTTGTTTTGATATGCAAGTGAAGTAAGCACTGATACATTATAGCACTTCCTTTTTAAACTATTTCTCATTCCGATCTTACCTTCCATAGTTGATATCTCTGAAGTTAGTTACACATATATTAAAAAAAACAAAACTGTTCCCTCCCCACCTTTTGTAAACACATATGCTCACTTACTGAAAACAGATCATATATGTAAGTTTATTATTGGGAATTACCAATGGGAATGGGAAATTTATTTAAAGTCAAATCAAAAGCTTGTCTTTGCGTAGTACACTAGAGTTTAATTCTAAATTGGCTTGTTTTTCTCTCTAAACTTCTACTCCAGTTTTTAATGATCTTTCTGAAAACAAAAGTTGGAGCTTCAAAGTCTTTTCAAAGACTAATCTCTGTGACTACCATTATAATCAGGCATCACAATTTGAAACTCCTTTATTGCAATCCAAGCTGCTGACCATACAAGTCCTCTGCAGTGACCCAGTTTGCCACTTCTGTGGTTTATAAGCCATATGGGATCTTCCCACCTAAAATTTCATCTGCTTCTCTTCTTACAAGTCCTCTCTTGTAAGGAGAGAAAAATGCCTCATTGTGCAAATAAAGGAAACATTCATTGTCTACAGACATGACAGAGGAAATCAATGCCAAGTGTATAAAGCAGGAAAAAGTGCATCCTTCATGTCCACTCCCTTCCCAGCTAAAAAGTTGTGCATGGACAAAACATGTGGCTGTGTGGACAGCATCTGTCCCCCCTGGTGCCCACGCATGACAGGCAGCTGCTGCAGATTCACTGACAAAGAAGCCAGACCCTCACACCATCTACCAGAAAACAGACAGCTGGGGAAGATGTTCAAATATTTTTAATCTTAGAGCCCACATCCCGCTAAAGCACAGGCATCACAAGTACCTAAAACTGCAGAACACTGAGCAAAGAAGAGCTGGTTTGTCTGCACCTCCTGAACATTGGCAGTGATAAGAAAACACAGTATGGCCCTAACCCTCTGGGTCCTCCAGAAATACTCTGTCTTCCTGTTTTACTTTATTCTACCTACCCTGCCTCCTTTTTTACTAACCTATGTACAAGGTTTGAAAACAAATAAACAAAAACAAAACAAAAAACAACCACACAAAGGAGCCATAATTTGCAGTCGAGTCCATTTCTTGTAATGTGAGGCCAGAAATGGTTTTCTCAACCCTAAATCAAAAGTACTAAGTTCATCCATTTGCCATAAGATAAAATAAAAATCTTAAAAGTGTCTTTGACAAAATGTTTTGTGAAAAAGCTGGAGGTTTTACTTGGAATGATCTGATGTGCTTTTGGTGTTCTGGACCCTGCTAAAGTGAGGGCAGAGTGCAGGCAAAATGAACAGGTGTCTATATAACAACTTGATGGCGTAAAAAACAAGAGATAGATGCTGAAGAATGAGATTGGTTTTATAGCAGGACACTGTGCACAGGACAACAAGAGCACCTGATATGCTCTATCTCTTGGTTTTGAGGGAAAAAAATCGAGCATTTTCCTGCAACTGATGTATTCATGAAATTCAAAACATAAAATGACTATTAAACAATGGTCACAGAGTATTTTCCAAGCATTTGGCTTTGCTTTATTATTGAGGTTTAGAGAGCTCTGCTAAAAACTACAGGCCATATAATGTACAGAATATATATTACAGCTGGGTTCCAGAATTTTTTCACATGCAAAATACCCAGCAAACAGAGTGTGTGCTCTGTAAGCAATTTAATATTCAAGACGTCACAAAATGAAGGAGCTATTTTGTCAAAATACAACATGTTTGCTGGCACAGGGAAAAAAAAAAATCAACAATGGCTTGAAAAGGGTGGCGTGAATTAGAAAAGCAAAGGCAAATAAAGCCCAGTCCCAACTGCTATAGATTTTTCAGCCTTGGTGAAAGGCTCCTTTTCTTATCATCCCCCTTCAGGTCAGAAATACTATTGTATTTCTCATGGCTCCTTCAAATTGAAGGAATCAAAATCTGTATTTACAACTTGTTTGAAATAAGCCCCAGGTTGTATTAGTTGAAACTTCTCATACACACATTCCCCTGACCTCTGCCCATACCTGACAATCAGAATCCCAGTTAGCCCTTGATTTCATGGTTTCTATTCTGCCCTAATAAACCCTTTCCCAAAAAAAACTTTGAGGAATGGAAAAAGGCAGTAGGGCAGATGGATGGGATCAAATGATGCACACAAAGCCCACATGAAGTCATGTGATGAGATCCCAACAGGGCCATGGCAGAAGGTAATATGCCTTCCATTGGAATTCCTTTGATGGCAGACCTCACTGGGTAGCCTGGTTTTAATTAGCAAGCAGCAGCTTCCCCTGGCTCCAAGACTTCACGCAGCAGGCACGGCTGGCCTGCATAAATCAGGCTGCCCAGCCAAATCTGACACAGGAAGTCACGCTGCAGGAGAGAGACTCCAGCACTAGCTGTCAGGGACAGGGGCAGCCAGGCCAGTGCTATACTCAAAATGCAAGGGTAGGCACCTCTGACCCTGCTGCAGCACTTCCACACTGGTTGTTGCAGTGTTATGACTAATGCAGCAGCAGTCAATCAGACTAGGGATAAAAGAAATAAAGGTTACAGCCACCAAACAAAAGGAATCTGGCAGCACTGCCCTAAAAGGAGCACTGAAAATCGTGTAACACAGTTGAAAAATGATAAACGAAATGGAGCTTTGCAATTTTTTCCGACCTGCCAACTGCAGCTTTTACTTGTTAAACTCAAAGCAAACATCCTTTTAACTTGGAGACACACCTAACTGTTGCATGAACCGCCTATCAGTGAATAATTAAACTGAATATTAACTCAGCAATTACCTTAACCTGCTGTCTGATCTTGCAGCCTACATTATACCTTGTTAGAAGATGCAAAATTGGCCCCATGCTGCTACTCTGCATCTTGAGAACTGGCAGCCCTGGAAACCTGTACCAGCTAATTATCCAGATTATTTATGGTACAGTACATGTCAGAAGGGAATTACCAGCGTGATAGAATTATTAACTCTTCTTTAACCACGTGTTGCAGTTTTTCTGCTCACTTCTGTATTGTTCTAATTGGATTCAGCTCCTACTGAGAGCTTGGCTGTCCACGCCCAGCCTGAAGTGGCTACAGAAAGTGATACATCCTGATATTCACTAAACCATTGGTCCCACAGTCAACCCGTAGGTGTGGTTTCAAGCAGCCTAGACCACTGTGAAAATTGTTTATCCTTTGTAGAAGACCAGAGTAAGAAAGGAGGTTGAAGTAAACAATCTGGACACTAAAAACGATGTAGGGGAAACATGTGGGGGAAGCAACAGGGACTAGGTCTAAGCAATCTCTGGATGCCAACATTTTCAAGGGAAGCCCTCAAAAACTGCTCTTCCTCGGTGGTATCTCAGTTCTGCCTCTGCCAGGCAAATAAGGTGCTTATGAAAGTCGAGAGGAGCTTTCTACGAAGTAACCGCAAGTATGGGGATGTTCCTTCCCCATTAGCAGAAGCCTCTCAGATTGTCCAAGGATGCTGACTCAGACAAGGCCACTACTCTGCGAGCTGCTACAGCACAGCTGAGAGAGACCTTTTAGAAATCAAATTTACCTTAATCCTATCTAGTTTTACTACTTATTTTTCCTCCAACTCTGCATGCAGCTTAGATAAAAAGGGGAAGGCAGATGACTATTAGGACAAGAAACACAATAAAAACATGCACACGGAGCAATCTTTAGTAGGATTGCAGAGTGCAGGATGAGACCACGTCATGGGAAAACACAAGCACAGGCTTAAGCTTCCCTAAGTGGGAAAGAAGGCTCAGCTTCCAGGCAAGCCTGTGGCCACCACCACTGACAGTGCTGCAATAGGAGGTTTCCAACGCAAAGGCAGTTTTCTAACAGTTTTTAGATACATCAATGTTGCCCATTTTTCACAGCACTTAGGTTTGAACAAACTTCATCCCATTTCCCACTGGCCTCATGACAAAGAAGCATTCACTATGTTATTTAGCCATGTTCAAAACTACAAGCATTCTCTCACAAGGCAAAAGGAATGAAAACAGGTTACCAAGAAGAGCAAACAGAAAAAACACTTTACAGTACTTACGCTTCCAGCCCAGAGCTCAATTGGTTTTCCTATTAGTTTATAATATACGTACACCGCTTCTCCCTTCTTAAAATTTACAAAGCGACAATCCGGACCTTTAAAATCCCGCATGGCCTTCCCTCGGCACATTAACACTGTCCAAAGAAAACAAAGAGAAGAGCATTACTTAAAAGATAATTTACATGAAAATTGGCTGTCAGCATCATAAAGTCACCCTAAGACAGCGTCTTTGCTACCCCGCAGTAAAAAAGACCTCCCTGCATGCACCGCTTTGCTATTTTCCAGACTGGGTCAAGAGATAAGAACTAAACTGAAAGTACAACTAAGAGATTTTTAGCTATAATTAACACAAACAAGCCAAGTTATAGCTAAAAAAAAGGGGCAAGTTATAGCTAAATAAGAAAAGCAAGCATTCTAGTCAAGGCAAGTGTTTGACAAAGCACTGGCGAACTACACTTCAGGGGTGGATTATGAAGCTAATTATTAATGTTAAATCAGAAAGATAACAACTATGTCCCAGCGAATCGGTCCTGAAATTATCCCCGAGAATACCCAGAGAGAGGGTCTATCACGAGAGGGCTTTGCAGGGAGGGGAAAAAACCAAACACAGAGCTGCGGGGATCTGAAAACTTGGCCGAGGAGAGAGAGACGGCGCGCGTGGGCGTCGCGTTCCCGTTTCCCCGATTCTCCCCAGTTTCCGTGCCAGAGCCGACGGAAGGAGAGGGCTTTGGGAAGCGCCTCCCGGAGGCATCTTCGCCCACAACCTTCTTGCCGGGGGCCGTGCCCGCCGCCCCCACTCACTGCTGCACTCGAGGTCGGCGCAGCGCTTGCGCTCGGCGAAGCGGCGGCCCAGCTCGGGCGCGGCGGCGGC
>WEKY01048750.1:78181-133095 GCA_013390045.1 Picathartes gymnocephalus | reverse complement strand
GGCCGCTCCCGCCCCGCGCTGCCCGGGCCGCGGTGCCTGCCGGGATAGCCAGCCCCCGGTCCCAGCGGGGAAGCGCCGGCCTGAGGGGACGGCCCGGCCGCTGCCCGCCCGGCCCCGGCCGAACCCTCGTGTTCGGCTCCGCCGGCGCCTCCTGCCCGCCGAGCTGCAAGGTGAGGTCGGAGCCCGGCTGCCCGCGGCGCCATGGACAACTTTCTGGAGGAGGAGGATGAAGGGGCGCCGGCGGTGGTGGTGGTGGGGAAGAGAAGGAGAAGGAGGAGCCCCGCCACTCAGGGAGCCTTGCAGCCGCCCCTGCACCTGTCCTTCCTGCCGCCGCAGCCAGGTAAGGGCGAAGCGTTTCTGCGTTCTGTTTGTGAACTCCTTCGTGCTGCCACGCGAATGGTGGCACAAAGCTTCAGCTTCTATCGGCCAAGTCGTCTGCCAACGTCGGGAAAGAGGTTCGAAATAACCGTAGTTAAATTTTTATGAGCCGGCGATGTGCCTTTGCGGGCAGGAGGGCCGATGGTATCATTGGGACGAGCATTGCCAGCAGGTCGAGGGAGGTGATCCTGTCTCTCTATACAGCCCTGGTGAGGCACATCTGGAATGTTGTGCCCAGTTCTGCGATCCTCAAGGCAGGAGAGACATGGAGCTTCTGGAGAGAGTTCAGTGGAGGGCACCAAGGATAATTCGGGGTCTGGAGCATCTCTTTCGAGGAGAGACTTTAGTCTGGATAAGACTGGGAAGGGATCTTATTGATGCAAATAAATATCTCAAAGGCAGATGCCAAGCAGATGCTGCCAGACTTTTCAGTGGCGCTATGGTCATAAACTAAAGCATAAGAAGTTTCACCTCAGCATAAGGAAGACCTTTTTTATATTGAGAGTGGCAGAGCACTGGAACAGGCTGCCCAGGGAGTTTGTGGAGTCTCCCTCTCTGGAGACTGTCAGATCCCACCTGGACACATTCCTGTGTCACCTGCTCCAGGTGAACCTGCCTTGGCAGGGGGTTGGACTGGATAATTTCCAGAGGTCCCTTCCAACTCTAACGATTCTGTGCTTACCTGACTTAGCCATTGTTTGAGTTATTCCTTTGCCCACAGCATCCAGGTTGGGAATGTCTTGGTGAGCTCTTCATGTGCTTTGCAGGTGGCTTTTTATGGCTGAACATTGTGGTACAGTCATACAGCTGCGAGCTTTAAACAGACTACATGGGAATGAAGTTTCAGTTTTGTGCTGGTTTCAGTATAAGGTGAACCACTATTGATGTAAAAAGGCCAAGTGGCCTCTTTGCAGCCTTGTACTCAAAAGAGAATAATTCTCTACATTTATCTTTGTGGGAATTGCTTAGCCTTTGGTACTGGAACTGCCTGTTTGTTTGTGTGTATGCAAATGTGCAGCACACTGGGGTTGCAAACTTAGGTGATGATTAATAAGTGAAGAGAGTGGTCCCCAAAATATGACCAAATGTACTGTGAACTTATCAAAGCACCATGGCTCCCTGATTCTAGTAGGGCAGTAATGTGACATAATTGTCTATTCACTGTTTCAAATGAATGGGAATTTCAAGCACAGCTGTGTGCCGTTTGTGGAAAATGCCATTTCATATCACATTTCCAGTTTTTCCTGTAGTCTTGCTTCCCTGTGGACTAACAGGTGTGTTTACCTTCAAAACCACAGAGCTTCAAGATGACTTTCTGTAATGTCCAGGAAATATCATATAAGAAAGACACATTGAAATGGAGGGCATGTTGCCATCTGAATAAAGGCTGTGACAGTTATGGGCTCAGTTTATAGTGGTGTTGTTTGTTTGTTTGTTTGTTTTCTTTTGTTTAGCATCTTCCCACGAACACAAATTAAACTTCAAGAAGAGCAAGGAAGCATGTTTAAATTACATTCAGGATGCCTTGCTCCAAAAGCAGTGGAAAAGGGCTGCAGAGTTCCTGACCTGCTATGTTGAGTCATTAGAGAAGGACTATTCCAGAGAACGCGTTGGTCCCTCAGAGGTAAGCCCATGTTCCTTAACTGGGTTCTTTTCCAGTTGAAAAAATACTTGCAAGCAGCATCTGTATGCCTCAGGACCAATATCTGTCTTAATTAGTTAATTACACGTTTGATTTTTTTGATCCTTGACACAACAGATGAAAAGTTGGTTTGGTTTAAGTTCACTCCATCAGCAGCGTACCTATGAGAAGTCAAAGTAGTCTTCTAAAATGAAAAAGCAGTACATGTGCTTGGTTCTGGCATGCCATCAGTCAGAATCTCTGCAAGTTAGTGGCTTATTTAGGTTGTTACCAGCTCTTCCAGTAGTTGCAAAACTCCTTGCAGGTGGTGAGATGGAAGTAGGTGGAAGGAAAAGGATCAGAGCTTTTAAATAAATGGAGGACTTGAATTTGGCTGGCTTGCAGACCTTGAAAACAAGTGCATGCAGATGGGGAGCTACATCAAACTGGAAATAATCTTTGCTATTAAGTTCAGAGTTGTGTATACCTGGCGTCTTAGTGGGGTCATCAAAGAAGAACATAATTTTTTGGTGAAGGGAGGAGGAACCCTCTGTCATGCAGTTTTCATAAACTTTTCTGGAGTGCTACATTTATAATGAACAATTCTTAACCACCCACTGAATGACTCTAAAAGTCCTACTGAATGAGTAGGTAGGTTACTAAAGCAGTAGATAGTACTTTATAGTATTTTTTATTTGCAGTTCAAATGTACATTTTTCATGTGGTACAGGAACTATAAGCTTGGTAAGATTGTATATATGGTGCCTGTTGCCATTTTTATACTAAGGTTGGTTTTGATATTCTTTATCCCCTTTAACAGATGATTTGGAGAATAGGAACTGAAATTTTGTGGCATCATTCCCAAAGTAGCATGAAAGAGTTCAGCTGTTTCATGGAACAGATGAAAACTTTAGGAGTAAAAAGGTACTTGAAGGTGAGTGTACTTAAAGCAGCCCTGATGATTTTTCACATTTACTTGAACACTTACTTGAATATTAATTTCCAAATCTCTTTTGAAATGCATTACTGGCATTAGTGTCAAAAAAACTCAAACTCAACATTTGAATTACCAATTGCATGGTATTTTATACTTAACCTTATCTCATTTGGTCTGTATATTTGTTCACAGATGCATGTTCTCCATCCTTAGAAGTGCTTAAACCGTTTAATTAAGCTTTTCATTAGAATTTGAAACAGTCGAATTCATTTTTATGTATGTCCCAATCACATGTAAATACAGGGAATTACCTGCCAAGTTTTATTTCCAGTCTTTAATTTGACCACTGTGCTCCTGGCTAAACATTTGTACTTTAATTTTGTCTCATTATCCTCTCACTTTCTGAGTAGCTAATCTGATTATAAAACAGTATGTTGTGCACACCTGTGTCACCCATCTGTTGGGTTTTTTTGTTTTTTTCCTGTGGTGGCTCATATACTGTTGTGGTTTCCTTGCCTGTTTCTCACTTGAGATGGTGCTTCTGTCTTTCATTCTGTTGTTAAAGGTCTTCAAAAAAAAGTTCTGTACAAGGGTGTTCTACAGCTAACTGAAGGTTTAGGCTTTCATCCAGTGCCTAATCAACATGGTAAGGTGGTAGGACATGGCTCTTTCAGGTGCTCTGAAAAATCAGCACATGTAGCCCAACTGAGTTTCCTCAGGTCACTTCTAGATCTTCTGAAGTAGGTACAGCACTTGTTAAAGACAAGCAGGTTTTTGATACAACCTAAATAATTAAAATACTTCACTCACTGTGTTGGCAATAATTTTTGCGCATGTCAGTAAGTTTTCTCTTTCTCTGCACGTGTGTAGAACTTTGCCGTGTTGCTGAGAATCTCTCCATTAGAGTGTGAAACTCTATGGTTTGGACTGTTTGGGTTGCAGGTATGCTTGGAGCATGTCTTTCATCTCCTCTGTAATGGGCAAATAGATGAAGCCTACCAGAACCTGTCCCTGGCAGAAAGCTGGAGGTTTGGAGAGCAAACAGCCATTCAGGATAAGGAAATGAAGCTGATTCAGGCTTACAGGGGACTCTTGGACTACTATAGCTGGTCTAAGCAGAAGAACATCCTGTTAGAGCATGGTAAGTGTTTTTTGGATTGAGCTGTAACTTCAGCTTGCTCATGCAGACACCATGGCTTGCAGTGACACCTTTTCCTTTAGTAGACTTCAGTGTGTGATGGTATGGGTGGTACAGAATTCTGTATCAGCAGTCATGCTGGTGCCAAAATAGGACTTTCTGAAATGCCCTGAAATGCTGTTCTGAAACTCTTTCTCCCCATGTCCAGCCAGCATCCCCTAAAATAATGATCAAAGGAATGCATTCCCTTAAAGCAGTGGCTTGTGGGAGTGGCAGGTGTGCAAGTGCTTGATTGCTGCTGGAATTTTGAGTGATAGCAAAGCCTCAACACTTGTGTTTGAATTTTAGTTTCTTTAAAGTTGTATAAATTGCTAGGTGTGTGTCACATCTAATTTTGCATATTCCTGTGGGCTGTGTGTTATCAGTTACATAGTTTCTGTGAAAACCAAATGTTGAATTTGGATTATGGACCTTGTGCTGGTAGCATCTTGGAGTCCTACTCATTGTGCTCCATAAGTTGAAGTTGATTATAAATTTGAATGAGGAGCATTGAAAATTTCTTGTTTCAATACTAAGGAGTCTTTTCTTAAAAGCTCTCTGACTGAAGCCCTTGCTTAATAAAATGTGATCATCCCTTAGGTGTAGCACTTCAAGATCCCTGTACTTGGCAGAGTTAATAACTTTGTGACCTTCTTTTCTGTTTTGGTAGGTGAGGATGGATTTTCAGACTTGGCTGTTGAGCAGGAAATGCACGGTTACTTTAGGAAGGCAGCAGTGAACTTGAAGGAGATTATTAAAATACCTGGAGTCTGGGACATCTTTGTGAAATGCTATGTGGATGTAAGGGCATGTTTTACAGATGCCTTCCTTTTGTGTTTCCCTGTCTGTTTTTCCTTAAGATGCCCATTTGCAGCTTATTTTCGGTGTGTGTGAGTGAAAACAAAGTATTTCAAAAGCAACGCATCTGTATGTGCATGTTGCTGGCTTTGATATAGAGCACAGTGTACTCCTGGTAGAGCTGCAGAGCCAGCAGAGTACAAAAAGAACGTTTATCTGTGCATTGTCAAGAAAAAGAAACAGACAAACAGCTTATATGTTCTGTTTTCGTGGTGCTGCAGAAATTGGAGCATAGCTGCTTTAGTTTAAATTCCTGAAAACAATTTCTCTGGTTTTTGGCAGAAATTTGTTTTTTCTGGATCTGGTAAATGTTAGAGATGCCAAACGTGCAGCCCCTCTGTGTTTTTTAAATATCTGCTTAGAATTTGTGATTAAGAATTAGTAATTTTAAAGAGGTTTTCAAGATTAACTTTTACTTTTTGTAAACGCTGATAAATTCTGACTTCTCTAAGCACATCTTAGAGAATTTTCCTTGGTGCTGGCATCTGCCAAGTTCAGTCTTTAGAGATGTGGCAGGTGCCTTCAGTATCTCTTTTCAGTGAGCAAGTGCTGGTAATCCTTTGACAATTGAGTAGGTGTTAAGACATTTTCTCCCAGAGTAGCTTCTGTGTGTGAATTCTTGTCTCTTTGTGCTGAGAGTAACCAGTAAAATGAAGATAGGCTGGTCTTAGCATTATCTAACATGCTGCAGTCTTAAATACAGACTGTGCTATTGGATTGCTCTGTGGCAGTCCAAAATTAGTTGTAAGAGTTTTGTTGCCTGTACCTGACAAACTAATGTCAGACTTAACTTGCAGTTGTTGGAGTTCTATGGAGACCACAATGAAGCCCGCCAGGTGTTAAATGAATATGCCTACAACTCCAAGTTTCCTGCTAACCCCAATGCTCATGTGTACCTCTATCAGTTCCTCAAGAGGCAGGGTGAATCAAAGAACTCCCTCATATCTGCACTGAAGGTATGTATCCCTTAGGAGATGGTCTGTGTCAGTCATGTGGAGGTCTGACACCCTGATTGAACTCTGTAACATTATTATCCTACTGTATTATTTGTTGGAAGTAGAGGGTTAGAGGGAAGGAAGCAGAATCCTTTACTGTCCTTGAGTTCCAGTTCTTGTTTTGCCTTTGACTGGTACATCATATCACTTAAAGTCAGCAAGCAAGCTGAGAGAACATGTTTACATGGTTCCAGAAGTCTGTATCAGTCTTGTGCATAGCATGCATTGATTTCTTTTACAGTTTGATCTTTACAGTATTGTAGAAATTATTAAAAGCCTGCCCTTTCACATATTGATCCTGTCTAGCAATTAGTTTCCTTGCTTGTTTTCAATGAGCTGTGCATTAAAGGTAAAATAAAAGTTAATGTTTGCTGGTTGTTGGCAGGCAAGACCTTGCTGGGTTAAGCTTTTAAATTCCTGCTTTCCTTGCCCTCTCTGAAGTTGATCTTGGTACTGCTTGCAAACTATGTTTTGCCACTTGATGGCACTAATGTGCTTTTGTTAGTGCAGGTGTTTAAAAACAGCTTTGTAAAGGTGTTTTGTTTGTTTTAGACTTTGAAACTGTAGCAGATTTGTATGAAACTCTCCTCAGTCCGTTTTAGCAGTGGCTTTACACATAAGTCTCTTACAAGACAGAGATAAATCATAAAAGTGATTTGGTAAGTCCAGAAACTGATCCAATGCACAAAGCAGTGGACAGGGGAGCTACAGCTATTCTAGGCAGAAAATGATGTTGCCTTCAAAAATAGGGACACTGGATTTGGGCTGCTCTTTCAGAATGTTGTATTTGCCACATGCAGTGTTTGTCAGCAGCCATCAAGGAATTTCATCCACGGTGTCATAGATGTGCGAAATGGACCTAGAGATTCATTCTTTATATCAAGGTACCAAAGTACCAGATTGCTTAATTTTCTGAACTAAAAGCACCCAAACTCTGACGCCTGTGCTTTTCTTGGTCAGGTAGAAGTCTTCAAAAGCTTTCACATTAAACTAACCTGTCTGGGTTTTGCCTTCTATTTTTCAGATCTTGCATGATATTGTTCCTTCTCATGAACTAATGATAGATTTTAATACCATGCTTCAAAAATCAAGTAAGTCTTTATCTTTGTTCTTTCATTTATGCTAATAATTCAGAAATTATTCTGGATTTTCCTCTAGCCTTCTTTCTACTTTTGAAAGTAGTTTTGTTTCTTAAGAAATAATCCCAGAAAACTGACCCAAATCCCAACTTTCCAATCACCAGAACCTTTAAGATGCATATGTGAGGAGGTATTTACAAACTCGTGTAAAAAAATGTCTTTCTCATTTTAAAGGCTGAGCAAAGCAAACTGTTGTAAGGCACAGGAAGAATCTCAAAAATAACTTCATTTTTTTTAGGCACTCTACTCTGAATTCCAGGGTCTTCGTTCCATATCTGGCATCTGTTTTATTTATTCTTTTGTTTCTAGAGGACTTGGGATAGATCTATTCTTTAGTTCAGTGTTATCAATCAAACAATTTTTGTTCTCTTTAAGGGAGTATTATCTTCAAGCTGGTAGAAAAGTCATTGAAGACTTTTTTCTATGCTGATCAATTGTATTCCACGCTGTCTGTCTTCTTGTGGCTTGGTATATCCCAGCAGGTCAATGGATTGGTGAAATGTGCATGAATAAAGATTGTTCTCTCTTCTGATAGGATGAGGCTTAATGGCTTTAAACTGATCAGGGGAGGGATTGCTCAGGGTAGCTGTGGATGCCTCATCCCTGGAAGTGTTGAAGCCCAGGTTGGATGGGGCTCTGAGCAACCTGGTCTAGGGAAGGGTGTCCCTGCCCATGGCAGGGAGTTGGAACTTCATGATCTTCAAGGTCTTCTCCAACCCAAACCATTCCATGATTGTTCTTTGGAGGGGGAAAAGTAGACCTTTCGTCTGAAACCTCCCTTTTTCTGTTCATGTGTGACACATTCGCCAACTTTTCATAACTAATGAGAACAACCTTGAATTTTTAAAGAAATTTATGCCAATAAACATAACTTATGTTTAAAGTAGCGGCATTTGGGGAGGCAGAATGGACAACTGTATTTCACTTTTGGCTTAGTAATGAATTCATCCTGATCTGTGTAATTTACTAATCAGCCTCATCTTTTTCCAGAGAAAAGGAAAAAACGTCGACTGGGCCTAGAAGTTATTTTTGCTGCCTTGGATTATGCTGGCTGGAAAGAAAATGCAAAAGCATGGAGCTGTTTGGTGAGACAGGTGAAACAAATTGTAAGGTAAGTAGCTCTGGTGCACTGTGCTGAAACAAATGTGTCAAGTCTCCACCTCTGAGCAACTGACAAAGTGACTCTCTGTATTCTAACTTTGCCTTCATTATTGCCTTTCATACACAACTCATTTCATACTACTCATTTGTTGACAAACCTGGAGAATCTTCCGTATTACTATTGACAAACTGGCAAAAAAGTGAAAGGCTTGCTTCATTTCACACCATAATGTGCTATTGCCAAGGCTAAATAAGACTTCTATAGTTCACTTCCAGTCTCAGAAGTGTTGCCAGGGATTAAAAAAATTATTAGTTTTATATAAAAATGTTTGTATTAGTGTTTTGGTTTTGACATAAAGTCAATATGTCTATGTTGGCAATTTAGGAGATTTGTAGCAAGCTGATTATAACATTCACTGTCTCTTAATAATCTTTCCATTACAATTTAATCTTTTCTGTAACTTGTTTAACCTTTTTCCAGCTCTGAGAAGCATCTTGACTGGATCAAGCAAGAATGGAACCCCAGGAAGGAATGGTGGCCAGCCTTCCATTTTAGCCGTTACTTGGCAAAAAGGAATTGGCAGGAAAATAAAAGCCTTTCATATGAAAAAGCTCTGGTGGCTGGAATCCTACTGGGAAAGGGTATAATTTTCTTTTTCTTTTCACTACATAGAACAGAAATAATGTCTAGTTCTAGCCCTAATGACATGAGTTGTAGCTGATCTGCTGCCTGGAAGAAATGCAGTTTTTTTCTTCAAAAAAGATTCTTGTCTTTGGAGCTGAACATGAAAGGTGTTTAAATTGGTTTGATATTTAACAGGCAACTGGTCTTATGCTGGTTTAGAATTCAGTTTTATCTGGTCTTGTTGAGCAGCCACGATACCATTTGTCTTGTTTGACCTTCAAATCATAACTTCAAAAATGCACAAAACCCTCCTGAGGGAATATTGTGAGGACTGCAGGGAGTTTGTTTGCTGGATGCCAGCCTAGGCAATATCTGAGCAAGTACTGGGGACCATGGGGATGTTGTAATGCAGGAAAGAGGAGGGAGGGTCTTGAATGAAAACCATCAACAGTGGGTAAGAAGGTGATCTTTAGCAGCATTGGTTGAAATGCTGCCAAAACCTAGTGGAGGATCAGGCGAAGAATCATCTGCTAAATTGGGAATGGGAATATGGTGTGGACACCATGGCTTGTACACTGGTTTGGACTTTTGGTTGATGGGCAACTTGTTTATTGTCAGCTTTTCTATAATTTCTGCACTTCATATAACAATTTCTCATATTGGAAGCTATTTGGATTTTTTTTTTTTCTTTCAGTAGTATCAGATATCTCCCAGCTTTTATTTCCAGATGGCTAATAAAGTCATTCCAGTTCTGATTTCTTGAATGAAGTTTCAGTACTTACTGGTGTCAGTGTGAGCCTCTTATTTTCCTTATCCAGCATAATAAATTAACGTATGATATCAATGCTGCTTTACACTCTTAAAATTTTACTTTCTGATTTTTGCAGAGCAAAAATGAAGGACCAAAAAGTATTTTGCAAGATAACATGCATTTAGATACATGTAGAATGTTTGCTGGCCTAAATGAGGGTAGATTTAATACTGCAGTTATGTCTCTAATGTGTATGTCTTGGCTTTTAACACCTTTAATTGCTGAAAAGTTTCATAGATGTTTGTGTGTTATTTAAACAATGAAAGTATTTTGTCTTTGCTTGTATCACGGTATAACTTAGTGTTGTTTTTTGTTCTTTCCTGAGATTGCAAATACTTCAAATATGTATCACGCCAAGGCTGCAAAGCTCAGCTGAAAAGGTTTCGGATGCTGAAGAAGTTTGTGAACAGACATGATCCTGTCCACCTGAGAATATCTGGTCCTCCAGGTTCCTCTGTTCAGCCTTGATGAGAAGGTGTCCTTAAGGTTCTTGGTGTACTTTTTCTTCTCTTTAAAACTGACTTGTGTTGGTAAAACTTCTAGGCAGACCCTATTGACTCTAGTACTAGACTTTTTAAAAAATATATTTATGTAAAAATGCTTTGGTTTGTATTTATTTTATAATAAAATGCATATAAATCAACTGATAATATTGAAGAATTTCTGTAATGTTACTGTCATATTTGTGTGAAATGCAAATTGTGTTGATTTCAAATACATCTTGAAAGAGCAGAGGCACAGAAATACTGAGAAATTCTCTGCCTGGTGGAAGAGAATTTTTTTTGCAGTCATGCCCATGAGTTGAAATACGCAATGTTGCTGTGTTTGGAAAGCAAACGTTGATGTGTTAGCACAAACTACAATTCCAGTTTGCTTGAAAACAACAACAAAATGGTTTCCAAATACTACTTCTGTTTTAATGCCAGATCTGTAGAATTCTGGAGGATGAAGTGCTTGGACCTCCCTCTGGGATTAAAATAAAGATGTCTTTAGCAATGGAGTAGCTTATGGATAAGTACAGCTGTGCTTTTTAAAACTCGGTGTTTATGTGGGATTTTGGTCTGCATTCACATGGGTCTTGTGAGAAATGCCTTAAGACAATGTGTCTTAATATTTGAGAGAAATACTTGCTGTAACTATGTTTTGTTTAAGGTAATTACTCATCATTCCCAACCCTAGTGCTCTTTTCCTTCTGACTCCCTAAGAAAGCTGCTGCCTCATTTGGTAATAGGGGGTTTTGTTGGAGATCTTCAACTGGGTTTTGACTATTTTAATTTAGATTCATTCAAAATGTTCTTCCCCAGCATCCTGTAGGGTGACCCCCACCTCTGGGAAGCAACCCCTCCTTAGATGAGAGAGATGATCCAGACTTTTGCTCCCATTTGATTCATCCCAGTGGGGTTTCATGTCTGGACATGGCCCTAAAGCTGTCCTGGGACAGCCCTGGCAGGCAGCCAGGTGTCCCTTCCCTGGAGTCCTTAATTTGGCTTCTTGCCTGCCATTGTGTCCATCCGCTCCCCTGGACTTGCAAAGATGGACCTTTGATGGGCCGGTGACTCCTGTGATGATCCTGGGAGCATTCCAGCCGGGTGTTAACTTGGTCTTCCCCCTTCCACTGTCTGTCTGTGTTCCTTTGTGCGTGTGCAGAGGAGCTTTTATGATTAACCCAGCACAAGTACTATAAAAGAAGGTGAATGCTGGAAGCCCTGGTGCTTGGTGAGAGCTCCCCTGTAATTTCCCTTTGTCGCTCAGCTTCCTGTGGAAGGTGTGTGTGCCGTGCAGCAGCTGAGACTCTATTGAGGAAGAAATGTGAAACAAAGCATCAGAGATTGGGGTGGAGATAAGGAGAGTGAGAGGATAAAGAGGAACTTTTTGTCTGAAAAATCTGCTAATCCATTGTGGTCCTTCCAGCTTTCTCCTGAGACCTCAGGAAGCAGGATTGCTGTGGGGAATCGTGTCTTCCCCTGGTGCTAGAACTACCATGCTGCAGCCAGCAAGTACAAGAGCAGTCACAACTTTTGTGTTGCTGTCTCAAGCATTGCTCTTCCACGTCCTGCAAGAAACTTGCTGTTTGCTGACACCACAGTACTTGCACCTGAGACAAATAAGCAGATCATGAATCCTGAGTGACATTTCTGTGCAAATCACTCAGTGTGTGCTGTGTTTTCAAGCCCGTGTGTTATACTTTGAATGTGGTAACTCTTAGTGGATTGGAATGTTTGTCTTTGGCTTTGAATTCTGTGCTCTAGATTTGGTTTTCCTATCAATTTTCTTCCCCATCCTGTGGGCAAAGCTTCTGTGAGGATTTTTTTTTTATCATGCATGAAAGAAATTGCTCCTTTTCCATGTGGTTGTGATCAAAGTTACCTTGTCCTGCTTATGGAAGAGCAAATTTTGGAAAGTATCATAATCAAACACAGACTGAGTACAATGTGTACAAACACCTGCATCCCAGCTGATGTGAAGGGCTTGCTCAAACATTATTCACTAGAGGGGAGAGTAGGCAAAGGTCTCATGCATTTTAAATCTATTTAATGTCAACAGGGATCAAACCCACAAAAATCAATTGGCTTAAGTACAGGGTTACCGCAGAGTATCAGTCAACTTCAAATTGTGCTGGTGCTTAAAGTGAAGTTTTTCCTTCACTCTTTCCAAATTTCTCTTCATTTTAACCCTGAATGTATACCTGGATTTGTGGGTAACAGCAATATCTCTGTAAAACTTTCAATCCTGAAATTACTTGTTCCTATGGTTAATTGCTGCCTTAACTTGGTTGTATTTTATGACCCCTGTTTGGTCTTTATGAAACCAGACCCAAGTTTGGTGCATTTTAAAAGCTGAGAAAATTGGTAGGTAGGAATTTAAAATTGTTCCCTTGGGAAGAGGTTATCGAGTTCTGTGTACAGGTGTATCACATCTCATGTTTTTAATATTCATATTTCCTGGTGAAAGATTTCTCAGCCAGTTTAACCTAAAACGTAGAGGTTAGATTTGTGAGTGCTTCCAAGGGCAGAGGAAGTGTCCAAATGGGAGGGTTCAGCCCTGTAATGTGTGAAATACCAAACAGGCAGCTTGGAGGGTGTCTCTGCTCCCAAGAATTAAACTTCAGAGAGGAAGGAAGAGGGAATGTAAGCAAACCTCAGGGAATGCTGAGCTACAGGGCTGGCAGTTAATAAAACGCAGAAGATGAATGAACCATGCTATGAAGAAGTCCAGGATTTCTATACATCTGACCTCAAGAAATGAAGGAAGGAAGGAAATGAATGCTTGGCTACAGGCTGGAAAGAGCAGTGGCAGCTCTGGAGTTTCTTTTTCTTGCCCATGTGTTGCCTCTCCCTGTCGTGCGTGACAGGCACTCTGCTGGGACATCCTCAGTGTCTGGATTATGGGCGGCCTTTCCAGCCCCCTTTGCCCTTGAAATTCTGCTTTGCCTATGAAAACTTTGGCTGCTATGACCAGGAGAGAGATAACAGCATTGCAGCAAATACTGGGACATCATGGATTACATGGATCCCCAGGGGCATAAACTGTATGGGACATACATCAAAGATATCCTGTGTCAGGTAGGGAAGAAAAATAATATTGGTGTCCTACACTTTGGACTGGTTTGGGGGTCAGTTGTGGTTCTGACAGCCTCTTTTAACCAGCTGTGCTGCTGTGAAGGGAGGTGTGGGAGCAGGGGGAGGGTGGGCTGGCAGGGGAATGGCACCTAACCCTCAGCAGGTATTTTGCAAAGTGCTTTTTGTAAGGTGCATTACTGGAATCTGGGAATATATAGTGACGTTTGCTAGCGCTAAGGATTTATGAAAATATTGCCCAGTGAGGAATTAAAGGCAAAAATGTTTGGATCTCTGGACTGCAGGGAGGATGTGTTTTGGTTGTGTTCCTGCTAAGGATGCTCCAAATGGTGTGCTTGTCAAAGTAGAACAGAATTTCAAAGGCAGTGCTTTTACACAGCTGCTGCAATGTCCTGAGGCTGCAGTCACAGTGCTTTTTCATCAGTGATGTCTCCCACTGCCCACCTGGCTCGTGGGAAGTGTGCAGGGAGGAAAGACCAAAGGCACTTTTCTGCCTGAGCTCCCCTGCATCCCTGGAATCAGAGGGCAGGACCCACCTGCCTTTTTAGCAACTGTTAGTCCCGCCAAGCTGCACTCGCTGCATGCTGCAACACAGAGCAGCCAAAAGATACACTTAATCTTTCTAAAAACATACAAAACTCTTGCAGTTAGTATTTCCTGAGTTCTAAAATGTTATCTGTGTACCAAAATGCTTCCACTCTTTTTGGATCCTGGCAAGATTCTGGCATCTTCTTGGGGTGGGGGATACACCTTTTCAGCACCAGGGCTGAAAAGAATAGCATCAGAGTTCTTTATCATTTTACAGTTGGTAAACCAACAAAAGATTTGTTACAGATCCAAGCAGAAACACTGGTGTTGATGTTGTGAAGGTTTTTCTACATGATTCAGGTAGAAAAGAAATGTTATAAAGATTACTCTTGTTTCTTTGATTCCTCATTCTGTAGGGCATAATGTAATTTTGCATTTGTTCTAAGTGTATTTTGCAGAAAAAAACCTCTAAACTATCCTTATTTTCTTACAGATTTTCAAAGTTTTAAGATATTACTCTTTTCCTTTTTTTTTTTTTTTTTTTCTTTGAGTAAGATTACTGTTGAATCTTTGAGGAGGAGCTTGTGACTGTGATATGTGTTGCTCTTCCTGCTCAAAATGGTAACAACCATGGAAATGAGATTTGGTTCTCTGCCAGATATTATTTGTCTGTTGAATTAGTGAAAAGAGTAAAGATCTACTAAATGGTTTTCTTTAGTGAAGTCACTTTGCTGGATCAAATTGCTGCTGAACTCACATGGAAGGAATGAAAAAGAATAACATCTCTGTTGTGCCACCTCCACATAATTTGGAACAAAATAAGTTTTCAGAAAGTGGTGTAGGTACTTACTGATAAACCTGAATAATAGCTGCTCTAATTTAGCAAAGACAGCATTATTTCACATTTTTGGGGGAGATCAGAGCAGTAGCCATGTGTGCTAACAAAGCAGCTCACTCAGTCAGGTGTTCCTTCAGTGCCAAAACCCAGTAAAAACCTTCCTGGTGTGGTAATGAGGGGGTTGCTGAGTCTTACCCAGAGGAAGCTGGGTTTGGCAACTGCAGAAGTTCACTGGTCCTGCAGAGCCAAAGGAGGCAGCCATGGAGTTCACCTTACCTTGGCAGTGCAGCTCTGCGTTTTTTAACGGTCAGAGGATTAAACAGGGATGTGTTCTGGATCATGGATTTCCTGCTGGCACTCTAAATAAGATACATTTCTCTCAGAAACTAGCAGGTTAGAAGAGGTATTAAAGCAATTTGGCTCTGCTGGTAGAGCTCAGTCTGCATCTGGCAAGATCTGGCTCTGTTTTAGCTCTCTACACTTGTTCTAAGCACTTAGAGGTTTAAAGTCTGACCCTCAGGTGAGTTGTTCTAGGATTGAGCTTAAAAATTGAATATGAAACTGAAAAGAGTTTGTAATATTCTTAAAGAAGTGTAGTGCAAGTTGCATGTCTAGAAAATTTCCCTGGATGCAAACCTTGCTGTGTGTGCTACAGCAGCTGTTTGGCTGGTGGCTGACAGGATGCTTCCCTATCAGAAAACTGCTACAGGAGGGGCTAAATAAAATCAAAAAGGCCAATTAAGCCTTGTGCAAGCTGATTGAAAGCCATAGGATGGAAACTAGTTCAGGAAGAGCAGCAGGCTTTTAAAACCAGTTTTAGTCTGTGGTCTGATTTGACTGCTGAATGCTCACTCTTAAGAGAAACTAACAAAACAGAAGTATCAATGTGATCTTAGCAATTTCTGGTTGTTGGTTTTATAAAGTGATGAGATTAATTTTCCTGCATACTTGAGTGAAGTGAAAGTAGACAACCAACACTGACTGCAAGGCCACCTAATCCTGGCAATTGACACACACCCTGAAGAACAACCTCCCTCTCGTGTGTCTTGCTGGGTCCATGTGCTGCAGGTGTTGTTTTGCCACGGAAACACTGTGTGGGGAACGCCAAGGCTGGAAAAGCGTGGCAGCTGCCCAGGGATGCTGCTCCATTTATAGGAGGATGGAGTGTAGGAGAACTTTCTCCTGCAGCCTGCTAGCAGAGAAGAGGTGAGGAACCTCAGAGGCATTGAGAATATGCCTTGTTTCAAAGGAAGTTGATTTTCTCTTTTTATTTCTTAGGTTCCTGGTTCGGGAGCTGGACTCTGTTCCCACTTATTTTAGAGAAATTAAAAATATTTTCAAAGGTGTTGATGAAGAATCACTTCAGAAGAGGACTGAGAGAACAGAAAGACAGGGACACTCACCTGAAGCTTTGAATTTTGGGCTGGCACTTGGGGCCTGGCGGTGCCCTTCCTCATTTTGGGAAGACCTTAAACATGGGAAGAATGGTGTGGTTCTGCCAGCTGGGACTGGGGTCAGACTGCAAGGACAGGCCTGGAGGACTAGGCTCGCCTTTGCAAGGCTGGAGACTTCTGGTTTGGGAAGAGGGAGAGGTTCGTTACAGATGTGATGTGGAAGCAACAGAGAAACCAGGTCATTCTATGCTGCTTTCTGGTAACCAAATGGCAACAATTAAAAGTAAGAAACTTCCTACACCATCCAAAAGCTGCAAGGGCTTTACTCCTTACAAGTCATACCTGTCCGCAGTATGGCCGAAAGCCGCTTGGTATTGCTGTGGGCAAAGAAAAAACTTGCTTGTGAAGTTTGGAATCAGGGTCTATAGTCTTCACATTAAATATCCTGGGAAGGCTGCTACTTGCACAAAAAAAGAAAAAAATTTTAAAAAAAATTCAATCCTTGTATAACTGCACAGGTTTTAAAAATTATTTCTGTTTAATGATGCAATTTTGTTTAATGAGGCAGAAAAGTTACTAACATAGTAGTTCTTTCCTGGACTGTGTGTGTACTTACCTTCCTCCATCTGTGCCCAATGAAAGATCTGGATAGATTCTTTTGCACTGGCATGAAAACTAGTAAAATAATATTTCTGTAGAATGTAGCCTCTTCTGTTTTAACTTCTGCAACTTTGTGCTGATTAAAGTAAAGGTGGGCTTTTAATGGAAACATTTTATGCAAGTTTGCAAGAATGTTCGCAAGATGAGGAGTTTAAATTTAGGTACAAATTCAAGCACAGTGCTTGATTTTCACAATTTACCCTACATTTTACATTGCTAAGCACTTAAAGGTATTTGAAGGAACATAATTTTAGATCTGTAACACTTGAAAATCTTGCCTGCAGTATTTTTTTCCTGATTATCACAGATAGAGTCAATGATATCTATAGGAATTGCATAAGATGGTGTTTACTTATTTGAATCAGTTTTAAATCTCACCTACAGTCTGCTTCAGTAACACTGAGCATATATCAGATTAATTTAGCCTGTATATTTAATCAGTGTACATCTTTAGCACCTATGGTTTCTTCTGGCAGTTTCACCTGCTTTTTTTAACCTGGCTCCTATTGCCTTCGTCTGATACTCCCTCATTTTTTTTTTTCTGGAGGAATGTGAGCCCTATCCATCTTCTCAATTTCACTTGTGGTATTTCCAGAGCTCTGTCAGGTTGTTTCCGTGCTTGGACCACCTCCCCCAGGACTGCTCAGTCCCACCCTACCGAGTGGAGAATCCACAGCCTCCACACTTGTACTTCTGTTGGGAAGAATTTACATGTAGCTGACCATGTTTCGATAAAGGAAACTACTGCTGATGTCTAAGACCATTTTGGCCATATTCTGAGTGACTTTCTACTGCTCCATTTCATAGGTGACTCTTTATGTTTTCTTCATTGCTAATTTTTTGTTTTATTAACTTGTTTGGTCCCTTGGAGGTTTCTCAGTTTCTTCTGGGTGGGTGTCCACAGCCACATCTTCAGTTTCCTTTACTTTCTAGGAATGTTCTCCATATGCTGCATCTCTTCAATGCAGAAAACCCACGGACCCCTCTAAGAAGCCTCACGGGACTTTGTTTTGCCTACTGCTCTGAGTTTCACCTCAGCTGCTACTCTGCCATCCGCCTGCTGACTGGCGACAAGCACACCCAGGAGTGCTGCGAGACAAACAGGACCCACTTCTGCCACCTCCTGCAGCTCCAGGGTGGGGATTTACTGCTTCCCCCAGGTGCTGCAGAACTCGGCCCTGAGCCGCAGCCAGGGCTGGGTGCTGGAGGAGCACGGGGACCATGTCCAGCTGTGCCTGCCTGAAGTTGCCAATGGCCTGAGGAACCTGGTGCTGATGGTCCATGCCGCTGACCAGACCCACTGCGCCTTCATAGCCGAGCAGCTGGGCCTCATTTGGGTCTACCTACCCCATGGCAGCCAGCTGGAGGAGCCATTCCTGGATATTCAGAGGATAGTGCTGGCTACCCCGTGTCTGGGGGATGAGAAGGGTTTCCTGGTGATGGCTTTCCACCAAGCACAAGGACAACGGGAAATTTTATATCTATTTCTCATACATGGATAAGAACCGAGTGGAAAAGATCAGGATCAGTGAATTGAAGGTTTTGGCATCTGATGCCAACAAAGCTGAGCCACTCTCTGAAAGGTAAAGTTCATGTTGAATGCTATTGTATGCCATGACAGAAATAATTTTTCTCTGTCCCTGTCCAATCCCAAATATCAACACAGGCTGGGGACTGAGATCAGCCCTGCCAAGAGGGACTTGGGGATGCTGGTGGGTGAGAGGCTGGACATGATCCAGCAATATGAGCTTGCAGCTGAGAAAGCTAAACGTGTCCTGGGCTGTGCCCAAAGAATTGTGGCCAGCAGGTCAGGGAAGGGATTCTGCCCCTCTGCTCCCCTTTCAGGAGGTGCCACCTGCAGTGCAGCACCCAGCTCTGGGGTCTCCAGCACAGGAAGGACACAGATCTGTTGGAGGGAGTCCAGAGGAGGCCACCAAGATGATCAGAGGGAGGAAGGACCTCTCCTGTGAGGACAGGCTGAGAGAATTGGGATTGTTCAGCCTTGGAAAGAGAAGGCTTTGGGGTGACCTAATTGCAGCCTTCCAGTACCTGAAGGGAGCCTACAGGAAAGATGGACAGAGACCATGTACAAGAGCCTGTAGTGACAGGATAAGGGGGAATGGTTTAGATTAGAGATTATGAAGAGGTGGTGAGGCACTGGCACAGGTTGCCTGTAGAAGTTGTGGCTGTCCCATCCCTGGAAGCGTTCAAGGCTGGATAGATGGAGCTCTGAGCAACTTGGTCTCGTGAAAGGTGTCCCTGCCTATGGCAGGAAAGATGGAATGTGATGATCTTTAAGGTTCCTTTCCAGCCTAAGTCAATCTATAATCATATGATTCTTTCCACCTGCAGAACATGCACATTCCCAGTCACACTGGTTTAGTCGTGTGGCTGGCCTGCTATGAAACTACCAGAGTCAGGTTGGCTCAAAATCACACAGCAAACCAAAATGATTTGAAAAGACTCAGTAACTAAGGTTATCTTCTCTTTCCATCTTGTACTCTTGTCTTCTAAAGAGCCATAATAGCCTTAAGTCTATTATGAAATTAACAGCTGCCCTAAGAATTTTGTGCTGTAGAAGAGAGTGTTTCACTACAGTACTATAGACTTATTTTATCTATCATGTGTGTACCTGCCCTGTCCCCTGCTAAGAAAAAGCTAGCTCTTTTTTTTGTTTTTTAATTCTATTTAAGTAATCTCCTGGAGCTTGAGGAACCAGCTGCAAATCACAGTGGTGCGCAGCTGCTCTTTGGTGTGGATGGCTGTTTGTATGTATGCACAGGGGATGGAGGGAAAGCTGGAGACTCTTTTGGAAAATTTGGGAATGCTCAGAACACGTAAGTAGGGAGACAGGTGAAAACTTTGAGCTTGTTTACCAAGATAAAAGGTTTGGAAAGGAGACAATGTGGAAGAATAGAGTAAGAGTGCTTCCTGAAAGTGCTTGTGCATCTGCAAGTCTGTCCAAAGCAGTATTTCAAAACTGAAAATTTGACATGTTGAAAGCCAAGTTGTTTAGAGAAGAAAAAGTTTTCTGGCTTAAGCGTGTTGCAAGACATCCCAGCCACTGGTTTATCTCTTTTAGACAAATGACTTTTCCTTTGAAACTGGGGAAGGAGAAGAAGAGAATTTTTATGTTTTCGGCTGGCTCTCATGCTGGGGTTTCTTTTCCCGCCATCTCTTTAGAAGCACTTTGTTGGGGAAAGTGTTGAAGATTGATGTGGATGGAAGAAGCACTGATGAAAAGCCCTGCCACGTCCCTCCTGATAATCCATTTGTGTCTGATCCCAAAGCCTGAGGTTTATGCCTATAGGGTCAGGAATATGTGATGCTGTGCAGTAGAAAGAGGGGACCCTGTCACAAAAAAGGGAGGAGGAAAGATATTCTGTGGGGATGTCGGGCAGAACACGTTTGAGGAAATCAACCTCATTGTTACAGGAGGGAACTGTGGCTGAAGAGCAAAGGAGGGGTTTGAATGCTACAACACAAAGTTTTGCCACAATTCCTCCTTGGGTAAGAAAAAGCTTTCTTGCAGAAGATTACCTTTTGTGTGCGTATATTTAGCAGACTATAGCACTGTTTTTCCAGTGAAGTTAATAATCTAGTGTTCTGTATTAAATGGAGATTGTTTGCTTCTTAAGAGCAGAAATCCCTTCTTCCCAGCCCTGCTGTGTTGGTATGAAACAATGCTCTGCTTTTCCAGGGAATTCCCTGCCACACACTGCACTGGACAAGGTGCTCAAATTCAAAGCCTGTGTCTTTTGTGGACAGTTTTCCCAGTGAAGCCAGGGAGGCAATGGATTTGATTTAAGTAGAGAGTGATACTGTTTTCTTCAGAAGCTCTGTAGCTAATGTCTGTAACCATGACTGTAGCTAAGGACAGTGGACCAGGCTGATGTTGAGACCCTGAAACAAACCCTGTGGCAGATGCCGTGTGTCCCAGCCAGCAAAGTGCTGCAGCAGAATGCCCAAAAGCTGTGCTCTGAGTCTGACTGGGGTGTGATGGACAAAACTCACGTACTACCTTTAAAAAACAGAAATTGGTGGTCTTTGTAAAGCTCTTGGCAAAGCATAGTAGAAGAACTGAGTATTATTATAATAATGTTGCTTAAGCTGTTGGGTCAGGGTCATGCAGAAGTTCCTGGAACATTTGCATGAGCAGACAACTGCAGAGTATGTGTTATTGACATTTAATGCAGGGAAAAAGTGAGGACAAGAATAAAATTCTGTGGAATCTGATAGTTCAATATGAGAAAGGGCTGAATTCAATTTTAACATTGCCAGAGGCAGAGTCTTTATTTTACAAGCCTCATGACATAAAATGATGAGAGCACACTCCATGTTCTGTGCTGTGTCAGTGAACCCACAAAGATGTTGAGCTCACTTGCAATTTTGATCTTATTCCCTTCTCTAAAAATACTGGAATTGGTAAAGATGATGCCTGCTATAATGATTGGTACAGTCACAAATAAGTAAGGTAACACTTGCTGCAGGCTGATGCCTTCCTGCATTGCTTCTTGATGCACAGAATCTTGGTTTTGTGTGTTAAGGAAGCTCATCATGACTAAGCCTTGATAAGCAACTACACAGAGAGGTCCTTCAAGCCCCTGCGTCTGTTCTGTCCTAGAGTTAATTGCTGAATTACCACGGAAATTTTGATAAGTACTTTGTTAAACTGTACTGTCCTTCAGTAATTTTTGTACCTGTCAGTGTCATTGAGCAGCTGCTTTTTGATGTTCTCTGAAAGTAAGTTTTCTCACTTTGTATTTCTGTGTGTTTTACAGATGACATTCTGCCAATATTTGCATATGGCTGCAGTGTGGGCAAGTCAGTTACTGGAGGCTTTGTCTACAGGGGATGTGAATCACCCAACTTGAATGGCCTTTATATTTTTGCTGATTTCATGAGCAGGTTAGACTGATTGTTTCCTCTTCAGCTCCCATTCTGTACCCACATTTGCTTTGTCTGGGCAAATAGGAATATTGGAGCATCCCAAAACCTTTTGGGCTGGAGTAAATGAGAAACTTGGATATACACTAAGTTCTGTGTTTGACTATTACAACAACATTTTTGTTGGAATCTAAATTTCCTCCATTTCAGAATCCTTAGGATAAGTTTGCTCTTGTTCAGGTCTGTTTCTCCAAAAGTCAGCCAACAGTCACAGTCTTCACTTACTACTTTTTTTGTTTCAATAATGCATGATTTTGACAGGAACTAATTTTGATGATGGAGACATAAAGCACAGGGTTTTATTTTCCACCTAGTCAACATATGGCTTTACAGGAAGATGAGAAGACAAATAAGTGGAATAATGCAGGATATCTGCATTGGCAGCACGACAGCTTGTGCTTTCCCTGGAATGATCAGTTCTTACAGCAAATTCATCATCTCATTTGCTGAGGATAAAACAGGTAGGTATTGTAAGGGCCACACCTTCATTGGAAACTGTACTGTCAGTTCTCTACTGTACGGAAAACGTGGAAAATTCTGTGGCTCCTGAGGTGTGCCTGAAGAGCAGGCAGTGCAGAGAGGTTTGTGGCTGGCTCACCATGGCAGATGGGGTTGGTCTGTGGCTCAGGGAGGTCTCCTGCCCTGTGAGACTGTTGCAGACCAGCTTGATGGAGAGCTCAGGAGACAGAACCTCATGTGAAACATTCCTTTTGCTGCTGTTTTTTATTGTGCTATTTCACTAATTAAAAGACCTGAATGCAGTTCACTTTTTCATTGTACCATCGCATTCTCGCTTGAGTTCTTAGAACTTCTCTGAATTTCTCCTTCTTCCTTAGTATAAATTCCTCAGTCTTATTCACTACAGCAGCATCTTACACTGTGGATCATAGACCAAGGCTTTATCTGGGGATCAGGAAAGCCACTCATTTCAAAATTTTGTGTAAAATCCTCAGCACATGGGACGCTACTAAGGTCACAAGGACCAGATCTCTCACCAAGGTGGGAGTACCAATGAACACTGTTCACTTTTCTACAGCCTCCTGACAGAACTATGTAATACCAAAAGCAGATGGGATATTTTGCAGAACACAGGTGTGCTTTAGTGCTTCACCATTCAGCAGAAAAGAGATTTGCTTGCCATGGAAAGATCCTAGATTGTCTGCCTAGCATATTCTGTCAGAGCTGCATGGAGATGCAGGCTTTGCTGTGAAATGTGTACAGCTTTTACCGGTTCTAAAAACATATGGAGTGAGTGGATGTTAAATGTCTCTTCTCCTGGTGGTTTTTTTGGAAACCAACATGGTGTTTATGTAGTTTGAAAGACAACAACAGCTTTGCCTCTTGCAAGGTACTCTAATTTCCCTTTTCCCTGGATATTGTTCTAGTGGGTACTGAAGGGAAGGCTCAATAAGAAGTTGTCTTCCACAGCTACCATACAGAAATAAGAAGCTTCTGACTCCCATGGATTAGGCAATGTAGCTCTTGTTGAATTTATGTTGGTTTTGGTATGACTGTGAGATGGCAAATACACTTCTTGTGTGGTCTTCCCCTCTATTTGTAGTTTCTGGCTGCTTCTTTGGTACAAAAAAGTTTTTAAAAGTATGTATTTATACAGAGGAAAGTAACTTTTTGGAGTGCCAAAAAGAGGTGAGGTAATGAAGGTGCTGCTCAGGCTCCCTGCCTGGCTGAGGGTTGCTGGTTCTGTGTGGAACCCTGCTGCAGCCAGGAGGTCATTTGATGTCTCTGGGAGCCCACTTGCACAGGCCAGAGTGAGAACAAAGCCATTTCTTGGACATAAGGCGTGGCTGAGGGGGTAACTGAAGGGGTTTTCTTTTCTGACCACATGAATTACTGAAAAGTCAGGAAAGAGGGAAATGGAGAACTGGGATCCAGCTTGGGCACTTGAATCTAAGACCAGTTCTGTTTCTTCACTTCCCCTTAGTATATCTACTTCTTATCCCAGTGCCTATGCACCACATAGATTGCTCTACAAGCTCATTGATCCTGCAAGGTTTGTAATTAAAGATGGATTTCCATGCCAAATTCTTCTATAATCATCATACATTCTCCAGCTATCACAGTAAAAGAATGCCAAGTACTGCTGATACACAGTATCACTGACATCTTCATCCAGTCCTTGGGTTTTGTTCACCCACAGTATATTTGGTACAACTTTAATCAGTTTGAGTGAATTTATTCCTCACTCATCATATCTGTGCACACAGAAATAGGAAAAAGAGTTCAAATTCCTTGAAAATCTGGGAGAGTTAAGGATTAAAAATAAGTTTCTTTGGTTGCATATCTGAATTATAGCAAAGCAATGTTTTAAAAATGACAGTCCATATCCTTCAGGGTCATTACATCAAATATCTATGATGCACTTTAATATAAATAAAAAAATAAATTACATTCCACAGTTTAGTTTTCTTCACGAAGATGAGTAAAACCTGGTGGTTCACGCAGTGCTCAAATAATAACTGGAGGCTGAAACTGAGATTTTTCAAAGCAAAATGTTTGTCCCCATTAAGCAGTTATCCCTGCTAAAGTCTGTTTTTACAACAATAAACACACTTATGTAATTTTTTTTGCCCCCCAAGCTTTCAGATCTTGCTAAAAAACATTAAATGAGTTTCAAATCACTCTGTAAAGTAGATACAGTACAAATGTGTCTGTGCTGTTGCAGAGGACCATGGACACTAGTAAAATGAAGAAAAGTTCTGTTTTCTTGAAAGTTAGATCCAGAGCTAGATAGTTAACAGATAGTTAACTCAAACTCTGTACCAAGGTGATGGGAATAGATCTTGAATCTTTTACTGCTCAAGATTTCTGCCTTTAATACCTTATCATCTGTCAGGAAGTACATTAACTGTGTCTGAACAAAATATATTTTCAACTAAATTTTTATATATATATATATATATATATATATTTGTAAGCTTGCATAAACATCAAGAGCTTGAGCAGAGTCTCTTTATCAAATAAAAATCTCTGTTGTCTCTATGCCACTCCATCATGTACCATGAAGACCCTGTGCTTCTGAAGCTTTGTGTCCATCACTTCTAGAGCAGAAGCAGGCACTTATTCCCTTGGCTCTTAGGAATGTTTTACTGCATTTTCTGGTCCCCCTTGTTTGCCTTAGCCCGGATGGGGCTGTGTCAGCTCTGCCTTGGTCTGTTTGCACTTTGCAGGCGTGCCCAGGGTGTGCAGAGCTCTTCGGGAGCCTGAGTGGGCTCTGGAGCACAGTCCTGACACCTCCAGCTCCTGGGGTGATTCTGGTTGTGTCCTGATCCTTTCTCCTTTGCATTTTACTGCTGTTTAAAGGATTTTTCCTTTCCTGTCTCTCTGGGATAGCTGGCTCCTCTGCTGGGCTCAGTCCCAGGCAGTGAATCCAGCATTCCCTGCCTCCTGTCTGCACGGCAGGGAGCGCGCTGTCACGGACAGCAAGTCACACAAACTCCTGCTTCCAAAACATTGCCAGGGCCACTGCCATGTGTCTGATGGCAACTCCGACTTCCCGAGGAACCTGCCGGGGAAGCCGATGGCAGCAGTGCCGTTTGTCCCCACTTCAGCCTGCCTGTCCAGCAGTACTCTTGGAGGCAGCAGGGTGGCAATAAATTCCTTCTGTCCTGAGCACAGAGAAAACGAGTTAGACTGTAACTTTAAAATTAGAGACAGAGGGAAGAAAACCCCACAACCCACCAAAAAATCCCCACAAGCAATGCCTGCAACCCTGCTTTAGTAACCTTTTAAAAAAAATTTAAATGCTATGGAGGAAGCACTTGGCTCTTGCCACTGTCTGAAGGAGAATGCTAATCACAAGAAAATGTTATGCTTTAGGTCATGCTTTTCTTTTCTCAGTGTACCAAGCATGCCAAATTGGAAGAAACTGCTCTTATTTGTCCTACAGCTGTTCCCTTGGTCAGTAACAGAAAACACAAGTGTGTTGTGCTTCTTTGTACCTCTCTTCCTGTCACTTAATATGCAACATCTTTACCTCTGGGAAAATGTGTTTGGCTGGTTTTTGTTTTGGTGCTTTTGTGCTGTGGGAAGTTGTCAGGGAACAGCAGGAGAGGAACACAGACACATTTCTTTGCAGTAGTGGCTCCCTGCCTCTTTGCCTGTTCCTTTCCTTTCTCACCCCTCTTGCTGCAAGACTCTGTTGTATCCAAAGAAAATCCCAGTGGAGGTCACATTCACCAGCTGCTGTTGGGACGGGGATTGCATGGCTTGCCAGCCCTGTGTCAGCCTCTTGAATTCCACCTCTGCTGCACTCCAGGTGCCTAAAGTGCTTTCATGCCTCTTCCACCAGAGGCAAATGACAATTGGTCTGTGCCTATGGAATAAATAAACTTGCCTAGCAATCTCTCAGACTGTCTGCATCTGGCTTTGTTTTCCAAGGACAGCTCCACCAGGGAAGTATAAATACAAGCCTGTTCCAGTGAAAACAGAGCAAGTGGATAACACTTGTTCCACGTGCAAGAAAGTTGTCAGGCTTTGATTTTAATGAGAAGCAAAACTTATACATAAACTTACAGGCATGTGATTGAAATCTTCAGCAGTCTTAAAAACAAAACACTGAGCAGGAGCAATCCTGAAGTTTAGTTATCACATTTAAAGTGTGCTTTGCCATCTACTTGTTGCTGTGCCTTTGCTAAACCCTAGCCTCTGATTTATTTTTTTTTCTAAGTTTTGCTAAGTTATAGTGTAAATGGGCATCACAAGGGAAATGATGACTTTGATTCAGGCATTGGATGAGGTCAGGGAAATTTTGAGTGCTTGTCCCTTGGCTCTGAGACAAGCTCCTTGAACCAAATAATCCCTTCTCTGTACACCTGGGTGGAGTCAATCTTCCTCTTTCTGAGCTGCCTTCTTTCTTAAAGTCCCATGCCGCTGGGGCAGGAGTTACATCTTGAGTAGAAACGATGTTTAGCAAGTTGATATTATTTTGTCTGGGATTTCCAGATATTAGTATATGATAAACAATTCATATTGTTAAGTCTGTCAAAGAAGTGTACAAGGTTTCATCTTATTCTGTCTGGAAGTAATTTTCCTTAAATATACATTCATAATTTCTAAAATTAATCATTTTATTTCCAAGAAAACCAAGGGTCTTTTGATGGAAGAAGAGAGGTTTATGGTGTGCATTTATTCTGTCATAATTTCAGCTGTTTTTCTTGACTGTAGCTCTAATAAGTGTGTCTATCAGTCATATCTCTGAATTAGCCTTTTGCCTCAAAGCAGGAATGCTGAACCATGTTAATTACTTTCCTCAGAGACTGTCCTTGAGCTGCTAAATGAACCTTCAACAGCCAAGCCTCCAAAAAAATCTTCAGCCCCCACTGCAGCCAGCCCAAGAATTTCTTCTAAGAAAGCAAAAAAGACCCCATCCATACAAAATAAAACTATCAACAGCAAAAACTGCTCCATCTGGCAAAGTGAGACAGTCAAAGCTGAGGCTAAAACTCACATGGGAAAGAAGGTTGCACACAACTCCAGAACTGCACCAGCACCACCTTTGCCAAAAAAGAGCTCCCACCTAGCCAGAACCAAGGAGATTCTTCCAAAGAAAGCAGCACTAGCTAAGGGAAAACTGGAGAAGAGGAGGAAGAAGCAGCTTTTGAAACTCAGTGATGTTCCAGAGAAAGCAAGTCATGTATAAGACAGTGAAACAAAACTATTGAATAGTTTTAGATAAAAACGTAAAAGAGAATTTGGCTGACTTGTTATGGAGTCCTCTCAGGTGTGCCCTCATTAATGGTAGCATTACCAGTCTCTACGTATGTTCTATTAAACGTATTAAACCTCAACAGCACCAGCTTCCAAATCCTGCTGTGATGTCCTTTTCTGACATAAGTGGTTATGAGAGCCTGTGATGCACATTCACTGGTAAGATTTTGTCTAATAATTCCAAGTGCCTATAAATTTCAGGACTTTATTCTTCTATTGAAGAATATGGAATAGACATGTCAATTACCTCACCTTTCTTCCTTTCTTTTTTTTTTTGTTTTGGTCCTTTAGCTGAAATGCAGCAAAAGATGTATTTCAAGAGTAGTTGTCTTTCAGACAATGAAATTAGATTTTATGTTTTTGAAGGAGGGTCACTAAGATGCTCAGAGGGCTGAAGCACATCTCCTATGAGAGAACTGGGGTTGGTCAGCCTGGAAAAGAAAAGGCTCCAGGCTAACCTTATAGCAGCCTTCTAGTCCCAACAAGAAAGCTGGAGATGGACTTTTTATAAGGGCAGATAGTGACAGGACAAGGGGAAATGGCTTCAAACTGACAGAGGGGAGATTTAGATTAAATATTAGGAAGAAATTCTTCACTGAGAGGGCAGTTAGGCACTGGCACAGGTTGCCCAGAGAAGCTGTGGGTGTCCCATCCCTGGAAGTGTTGAAGCCCAGACTGGATGGGGCCCTGGGCAGCCTAGACTAGTGAAAGGAGTCCTTGCCCATGGCAGGACGGTTGGAATGTGATGATCTTTAAGGTCCCTTTCCAGCCCAAGTTATTCTATGAATATTTCTTCAAGTTACGGATCACCTGCAAGTTCCATAGGGTCCAGTAAGGGCTGGAAATGTTCAGCAAATCTGAAACACAAAATTCAAAGCACCAGAAGCCAATCAACCTCCGCATCAGAGCTGAGCCATGGGCTGGAACCATCCCGGGGCTCCAGATCGCACGCAGTGGAAGCGGTGCCGTAACAACCCGAGATGTTCAGATCCAGGGAAATGGTTTATTTGGGAAGCGGAGCCGGGATCGCACTTGCGCTCCTGCGCCCGGAGGCAGCCGAGCCCATGACGTCATTTGCAGTGCCAACGCTACGTTTGTCTCCCACCGCCGCCCTCTGGAGGCGCCGTGCCGGGACTCAAAAAGGCAGCGAGCCCCGCTGCCCACTCGTCCCGCAGGCCCCACGGCTTGGTCGGGGGAGGAACAATAACGACAAAAGCAGGAAAAATATCACTAGGCCCCAGCGAGGATCGAACTCGCGACCCCTGGTTTACAAGACCAGTGCTCTAACCACTGAGCTATGGAGCCACCTATCAAGGCCGGCCCTGCCGACGGCTCCTGTTCCTGCGCAGAGCCGCCTGGCCGGCGATGCCACGAGGTCCCTGCCCTGCGCCGAGCCTGCACCCGCCTCAGCGCCCGGGGTGAGCCCGGGGGAGCCCTTAGAGCCGTGTGTGGGCGCTGCACCTGCGGCACTCCCCTGGCTGAGCTGGGCCTCTGAAGGTCCTCCACGGGAAAAGCTGCCCTTGGCGGGGGAAGGAAGGCAGCTCCTGGCCCAACCCCGCGGCGTTGCCTCAGGGTGACAGGAGGCCCTTCCCGTCTTTATGAGGGGGCGGGTGCACCTGCCGCGAATTGAGGGTGGAAGTGCCTTGAAGAGGAGAGTTTCGGTGGCACAGGGTAGGATTGCTCTGGGGAGTGATTCCCGCTTCTCCTGGGCATCCCTCATGCCGTGAGGGAGGGAGCAGCCGCTGTCTGAGTCAAAGTTTTGGAAGGTAAGGCTGCACAATACCTGGTTTGTGCGGAGTGGGGAGAGAGTCACTTTAAGTAGGTGGTAGCTCAGCGATGTAATTATCCTCAGGTTTTGTGAAATCTCTGTTGCACAGAAGCTGGTTTGACTCTCTCAGATAAACTACACATCTCGTTTGACTGGGGTGTGAACCCAACAGCAAGACAGCCAGTGTGGAGCCTTCATTTCTTGATTTTTACTGAGGAAGTTTGAAGGCATTTGAGGATTTTCTCCTTTTCTTTGGATAAAAGAACCAGTCTGTCACATGCTTAGGTGAAGGTGAGAAGGTGAGCTGTGCAGAGGAAGTGGAGAGACATTGCTGTGGAGTAATAAATCCAAGCAGTTCTGCTGTACACCAGAGTTATGTTCTAGAAAAGCAGACATGATTTGCTGGGTGCAACCCTCAAGCTGCGTGTGACCAAAAGTAAAGCTCCTTGAAATGACAATAGACAGAAAAAGCTGTATTAAGGATCTAAAGACATTTCAACCATCCCACACTCTACAAATCATGAAATAGGTCAGCTTCGTCTTTTTTTTTTTTTTTCCTTTAGTTTTATTTCCCCTACTCTTTAAACGGATATGATCTCTGTAGACAAACAAGATCGGTTCTGGTGAACTCTGTCTTGTTGTTTATGTAAGACACTAAAATTATTTTGAAATATCTGCTTTTGACCTCTAATGTGGCAGCTGATAAATTAATGAAGTTTCACATTTCTTTGGATGCTTTTTTTTCCCCTTTCCTTTGAAGATAGTGATTCTTTAGAGTGATTATAGATCTTCCAAAGAGGGCTAAAATGTCTGTGCTGAGTGTTCTGCTAATGCCTCAGGGAACTGAAGTACAAGCATAGCTTGTTTTATAACCTTCAAGTAGGCAGGAGCAGAACTGTCTTACACTTTTCATGCTATAAGACAAGCCTGCCTTCATCAGCCTAACACTGCTGAGCAGCAGGCTAAGATGTATTCTGAGAACAGAACAGTGTTGAAATAAGTTTTCTGTGATAACATGGCTACCTGCCACTATTGGGCTTTTAAACTTAGGTGCAAATCTGTAACTGTTGTGATTGCCCTGCTTCCAGATGCCTTTTGCTGCCTGCTAAGAGCTCCCTGCAAGGTGGGCTGCACTTCAAGGTCTGTGTCGCAGCGTGTTTCTTAGAAAGCCTGGGTGGGATTCAGGAGGTGTGATGGTGGTACCATGCTATCAGTAAGCCCCTTGACTTCTCTTCGTAAGCAAAATGAGGAAATGAGACACTTCAGAGATGTAATTCATCTCACCTGAAGGTAAATCTCTACAAAAAGTCATCCAAGTCACGGTCTAGCTGTGAAGGGAGTCGAGGCAGCCTTCACAGCGATTTCCCCAGCCTCTGTTATACATGGTAATTGTTAGTGGAAATACCACAGCAGGTTATTTCTTCTGATTTTTTTTATCTTGTTCTAGCTTATGTTTTGTGTCCAGTGTTTCAAGGACAAGTAGATAATTCCTGTAGAATACGAACTGCAATGATTTGATTGGGTCAAAACTGCAGAACCACATCTAAAGATGACCCTATGATTCTTTCTGCAGCTAGACCCACAAAGATGTGAGAATTGAGCATTTAGGCAACAAAATGCCTGTCCAGTCTGCTGTTCATGACTGTTGAAAGCCACTAGGTGGAACCTAAATACTGCATCAAAAGTTAGGAAAATACTTCTAACAGACTTCAAATGCTGAAAAGACTGAATTTTTACAGCACAGGTTTTTAAGAAAGATCTGTTGGATGACTGGCCTTTGAAAGTGTGCCAGACATCTGAAGATGCACGTTTACGTATGCTCTCTGTTATAAATGACTCAGACCTCGAGTGGGAATGAGTTATAAAAATTTTATTGAGAACAATAAAAAAATTCACAAAGCAAAAGGGACAGCACTGGGAGCGTGGTCAAACACCAGAGGCTCAAACACAAAATGGCAGCTCTGCCTTTTATACCTCTCAGTGCTAGTTTTATCCACTAGCAGACCTGTTGCTGTTCTCTCCAGTATGCGGAAGAAGGGTCTGAAGCACGCACGGTCAACCAAACAACTCTAACTCCACTTTATTCAAAATCCCACGTCTTTTATAACACATGGACTCAAGTATCATATTATTGGTTAACAATATGAACACCTCCTTAAAGCTACTGGTTAATCAGGAATAACAACAGAGGTCCAAGCTCTTTTATGGAAATGACCAGGTGCCAATATATTTACATTCTTATACTTTGCTGTTCTCAAAACACCTTCCAGTGGTACTGTGGGAGAGTTTTCTCTCTGTCCCAAACTGCAGCAAATATGCCTGATCTTTTTCTGCTCAGGCCTCTGACAGTATCCACAGCAGACCCACAGTTTGTTTGTAAAGACAAGTCCCTCATTCCTTTCAGCATCAAGCTAGAAAATAGGGTGGCTAGTGCATCGCCCCAAACCAGGGCAAAGGCACTTCTGAGACAAAGTCCAAGAAGCGGGTATTTGCTTTATTCAGCGCGCCGGGTGCACGGGGGATATCTCCTCCAAACACGCACACCCCAAGCATACAGCAGATTACAATATACGGCTACATTTCATGCATATTCATTGTTTTCCTTAGAAAAGGTGTGGTTATACAAACTATTTCTCAGTACTCATTACTATCATTAGCAGGTGCAGTGCAGCCTGGTGGTTGTGCTGAGGAAGGCTCCACAGCTTCCTCGGTGTTCCCTTGATGAGGGCTGGACGTCTTCATCGCCGTGCACTTTTCACCTTTCTCCTCTAAGCATGCGCAGTCTCTGTTTCAGCGATTTCCCCAATGGTTTTAGCAAGCTCTGTTCTTAATTTTCTGTTCCCCATTGCCAAGTTTCATCCTGTGTCTCTAGCTTGTAGCTAATACTTGCTAGCTTCTGTATTGATTACAGTGTATCTTATCCTTGCCCAAGTATGCCCAACTGCAGTGCTTTCAACCCTTTCGCTAGGGTAAGAATAGGTGTAGTCTAGCTCAGTGTGGACCAAGGCTGTTATTAAAAACCGATTTATTTATTCCTGATTAGCTCCCTGTCCCTAACAGCCCCACTGGACAAGTCAGTGTTTAACTCTGTGTAAAGCTGGTGTCAGTCCACAGATGTTACCCGTGCTGCTGTGAGTTTTTGTCCGTCTTGTCAAGCACAGTGAGCAAGCATATTCCATGATCTTACTGCCACATCTTGCATTCAGGAGAAACCAAAGGAATGACTCTTCAGACAGCTGGTCCATAGAAATTCATGGACATCCCTGGAAATTCTCCTACTGTATTCTCTTTTCCAAACTCCTTTGCCTAAATTACCACCCAGTTCCCTGCTGGATTCAGTTTCACAGGGTTGCACAAAGCAGCTTTGGGCTGCAGTACTGTGAGATAAATAGCAGCCCATGTTTCCTCTGCAGACACAGTGTGTCTCCTAACAGGTTGTCAGGCTTGCCCACCTTTGTCTTCCACGCATCTGACTCTCTGTGTCCCAGGGGAAGCCCAGTGTGCCTGGGATTATCTCAGCAGAGGTACAGATCAGCGAAACTGGCACACTTGCCTTCCCTTGTTAACCTCTGCAAGAAAGGAATTGCAGCACAGCTTCAGTCTTGTGAAATGGGACATTCTGTAGGTTTTAATTGTTTGACAGGTTCAGCACTGTTGGTTTCCTTTCTTAAAGAAACTACTAACCTAAAAGTTTCTGAGTTTAATGTAATTCATTTTAGTTGGCAAGTGCTGGTGGATTACTTTGTCTTGTGCAAATACGAGGGTTTTTTTGAGTAAAATATTATCAAAATCACAGAAACACTTCCTGCTTATTTTGGGTGGCTTTTGGAGACAGTCTTTGGGGTATTTTAGGCATGTAATGATCAAACATTTGGTTGAGGCCTGTCTTCTCTTCTGAATATGAAGCTTTCCAAGTTCTGTTGACTGAGATGTGCCTCAGGAAATGTCATATGGTTTTGCAGTTTTGACCCAACCAATCCTTGTAAAAATCATTGTTTTTCATGTTACACAGGAATGATCCACTTGTCTTTGGAACACTGTATACAAAACATGAGCTAAAATGAGATTAAAAAAATCAGAAGAAATAACTTGCTGTGATATTTCCACTAACAATTCCCATGTATAACAGAGGCTGGGGAAGTTGCTGTGAAGGCTCTTTCCAGGTTTTAGCTTGTGCACTGCTTGCACCCCTTATTCCAAAGTGGCATGAGAGATTTTGCCGTGCACCCTTCCTCTTCCCTCAAAGTCTTCTTTCCATGGGAAAAAAGTTCAAACATGCAACAGATACAGTGCCCTTTCAAAAATATTTTGGCAGTCTCGATACTCTTCTTTTGGACAAACATCCATTATCACATGCAAAAAAAATCTTGCCTTTTAAACAGCATTTTTACACAGCTTTGAAGAGAGAAAGGGATTGATGTTTCTGTGGAAATTCAGTTCTTTTTGTTCCTCAGAACGGTGACATAGCACACAAGGGAAATGTAAAGACAATCAGAATCCCCTCACCTCTATTTGCTTGTAGCTCTGCTCCTGTAATGGGTATCCATCCATTGGTTTCATGTTGTGATGTCCATTGCTCATATTTGAGTATCAGTAGTTTTTCTGTGGAGAAGCATCACTATTCCCAAGTCTTTTTCTAGAGTAACAGTTCTGTCTCTGCCTCACTGTGCTCTCCTATTGTGTTTTTTCTTAATGCCAGGGATCGAAGGAGAAGAGATGTTGGCTTCAAATGCCTTATGATTTGATCTTCCTGAAACTAGAAAGGAGTAATCAAATTTTCTTTGCTTCAGGGTTATTTCTCTGATCCAGATCAGATTTGAAGCTATATATTACAACAGCTTCACACATCATATCCAGTGGGACTTTCTGCCACACTGCACCCAGTGGTGGATGTGACAAAGCCATCAATTACAGGCAAAAGGGTCTGGAAAGTTTGATAGGAAGCAGCTTTTCATTGAGTAAAAAAAAGAAAAAAAAACCAAGAAAAAAACTCAGCAAAGTAGTTAAAAAGCAAAGTATATATAACATTAGTTTTAGAAAAAGAAAATTCCTGTATTTAAAATAGAAAGATGCATACTTTTGCAATTTAAAGGGGAAGAAAAAAGCAGGAAATAACTGACTCAGAGCTTTGTGTGTGCTGATCAGTCTGTTACCAAACGTGTATTTATGTCTGTCTATGTGTATATATACATGTAAACATGTTTATACTGTTGGGCAGAGTGTAGAACAGTGTTCTTCCTCTCTGGAGATGACAACCTGAAGGTCTCTGCTCAATTGTTGGTTTCCAGACAGTGCAGGAATGTAAGGACCATCTCTTAGACTGTAAATCCTCTCATATTTGTCTAAAGTCACTTAGAAGATTTGAAGGTTACTTAGGAGAGGGGTTGGCAACCAATGTGGTTACATGAACCCCCTTTTCAAAGAAAACCAGGCTAAAAATGTACTGATCACATTTCCCAAGGAAGACTTTAAAATTTTTTAGGAAACAGATGATCTAGGAATGGGTGAGGCAGAGGAACCAGGAGATCCAGTATCCCCATCCTTACTCCAGTATGGATTCTGCTACTTAACTCTGTGCCCTCCCTCACAGCCTCCCAAAGGGATGGTAAGATGTTTGCTGATAGCATAAATACAAAGTCTTGTTACCATCAGTGTAAAAACAGACTCAGGATATTTCAAGTGGGATGCAATGGAATAAAAATGTAACAACAGGATGGCTCAAAATAATCATCAGCAGCCTTGTTTTAAATAAAATCTTTTGGGATGGTTTCTCCCAAGGAGCTGTAAAGTTATAGGTACTGAGGTTTTTTTGCAGCTCAGTGGGTGGTAGGGAAATGGGAATGTGTCCCAGCATGGTCAGCACTGCTGTGCATGGGGAGCTGTTGTCTCAGCCATGGCCTCTTTGCAAGGGTTTGGATATTTGGCTCCACTAAGGATGCAGCCATCCAAGCGAGACAAATGTGTGGGTCTGCTCTGGGCTTCAGTTACTGAGAAAGGCAAAATAAAAGACCTGTCACAACTATTAGGTACCTTCCTCAAGTGTTCACATTTTCTTTCCTGTGAAACACATCTGACTCCCAAAGGCAGACATTTCCCTATGCTAATCAAGGAACAGATTGGGTTTTGTTCTGAAGCTCTCTTAAGGTACATGGAGGAAAGATTCATGTATAATAAATATTACATAAACTGTAAAAAGCTTAAGTGCTGTTGCTTAATGGCTGGACATGATAACTGGTGATGGGTGATTTGTGACTCCGGGAAAAAGCAAATGAGCTGAAAATGTGGTTTTGCTCACAGCTCTGTTCCTGATTTTGCCCTATGTTTGCTCCTAGAGACAACAGTTTGTGGGTTAGAGTCTCACAAATGTCTGTGTGTTATTCTCTTGTGTAGTTCAGAATACCCTGCCCCATTTCCTCAAGTGCCTGAGAAGAGCTGTGCTTTGAGCTCCAGGCATTCAGAGAGCTGCCCTCACCAACCTGGGATGGGCAGATGGAGAAATGACTAAGACCAGGTGTTTAATCCCCCTGGTAGGGTTGGTGACCCCTGGACACCAAATGGGAATGGGAATTTTCAGCTTCCCTTCTCTGTTTTTAGCGTTAAGCTGGATGGACTTGCAGGCCTTGTCTCCATGCAGGCCTGTCAGTGGTTCTGTGGATGAGATTTGTTGCTAAACAGCTCTGCTCTTTGCTCCCAGGAGAACACATTCATCTTCCTGCTTACTGGGCTGGACCAACATGTGCCACAGAACAAACTGAATGGAAAAATGGGATTCTGTTCCCAGCCTTATCCTAGTAATTGGTAGAAGCCCCTCTTCCCAAGGTTGCTGCTCTGAAGCTTTTCTGAACCACATTTTGGAAAGGTTTTGGAGGCCAGCTTTGGAGTGATCATCTCCTCTTTGACACTATTTCCAGTAACATCCCATTGAGCATGGAAAATCTCACCTGGAGTTTTAGGCAGTGTTACTGTTTCAGAGTAAGTGTTGACTGAAAGGTAGTGTCAGGTTTTCAAAGTGGTAACTGAGTGTGTTTCCAAGTCCCTTCTTTGCTTCTGAAGGCCCAAACTATCTGCAGACCCTTGAACATCCTTTCTTCTGAGTAACCTTGAAGCCATAGTTCAGCTTTGTGATTGGGTTTGTGTCTCTTTTACCATTTTTCCTGGTTTTGATCGGTTTGGAAATCCTGAGGGTACTGTCTCTTTTCTTCGGCTTTCCCAAATGTAACACAACACTCAGCGCTGAAAATGAATAGGAAAGGAATGAATAAAAATGTTTTGAATCTCAAGGATTTGGATTAAGCTTTGTGTAAAGCCGTTAGTTTGGGGTTTGCCTCTGTGAAATTAGCTCACTATAGAGTAAGGCACTTCTATCTATCACTGAGGTCCCAGCTAGTCAGTGCAGACTCAGGCAGGTGATGCCACATCCTTCAGTCTGCACTCTAATGGCTTTGACAAATCCCCTTAAGCAGAATTGTTAAGCTGACTCAATGATCTAATGTGTCCAAAAGCGTTAAAAGCTCCACTGGCAATGTCAGAGGGAACTGATGAGATTAGATTACATCTGCATGGGGGGATAAACTGTTCTTGAGTGTAATTCATAAATTGGAACATTGGACTGCTGTAATCAAACTCCAAGGGAGCCTCTCCATAGGGCATCAATGTCAGCAGCTGCTCTTCATACGTAACAGGTCTCTTTCAAAGCTTGTATGTGCCTGATAATCCTTCTCCTAACTAAACTTTGACTGAAGGATGCCTCAACCTGCCACAGGGTATCAGCCTAAGGAAGCAGCTCCCAAACACCTTAATTTACTTAGGTGACTGATCCATTAATGCTGCTAGAGTTAGGCTTGTCCTGATCTACTTTGCCATTATGTGAGTGTCTTACCTACAGAGGACCCAGCTCTGGTGACCTTGCTACTGGTGCAACCCTAGGCAAAAACTTACTGAAAATTGCACTTACCTTTTACTTAAGTGTGGCTGTTGTTTTGATGGAAGCTATTTCAGCAGTGGATAAATTTAAGTTGCTTCAAGGTTGAAGCAACTAGTGCCCATTAATATGCTCCAGGAGATTATGACTGCTTAATTTCTCTTTCAGACAGTTCTGGAAAATAGAAATGTTCATATCTTCAAGTAAACAAAAAGTGATCCATTCCTATTTATGGTAAATGAATAAGTACATATGAAGGATAAACACTAAAAAAAGACAAGCTTTTAAAGACTGACTCAGCTATTGTAGTTTTATAGAACAAGTGAATGAAACTTGCTTGGATTCTTCCCAGAATAAATACACACACTTTTAGAGCCCTCTGGAGAACAGAAAAAGAAGCAGTAGTAATACAGAAGCATTGGTTTAATCTCCAGTCCACCAGATACTTTTGCAGTAGTGTGGAGAGCATGTGGTCAGTCTTAAACCATTCTTATGCCTCACATACATGTTTAATATTTGGAGCCCTTGGACATGTCTGTGAAGCAAGAGTTGAGAGACCTACATTATATTTAGTGCACAAAGTTGAGAAGGAAATGCAAAGAAGCGTGGGTTTGCTGGTACCCAGTCCCTTAGACATATCCTTGGGCTGAGAGTTCTGAGTGAAAAAAATTCTTGGTATATATTGTGGGATGTCTGGAAAACAGATAGTAATAAATACATCATTTTATGTGAAAGGTGGATAATTCAGTGCCTAAGAACATGAACTGGAGAATAAATCAATGCAAAGAGACTTTCTGTTCTTTGGTGTTCATTTCTCCTATTTCTTTCCCCAGTGAATGCTCCTCAGCAGTCCCAGCAAAGGGATGTTTTTACAAATATCTTGCTGAAATACTCAGACCTTGCTGTGTTTGCTCATGAGAATTGAGAGGTGCAGAGTGGAAGGTGCATCATTGCAGCTCATATTTAAAGCAGCAAGTAGCAAGTCAAGGTAATTTCAAGACTAAGTTGTTTGTAGCAGGACAAATGGTCACTTCTAAATCACTCTGACATGCTTAGTGAGAAGCAAAGCACAGTGCTGTCTCCTCTGAACTCCTGAATTTACTGTGATAATTGTACAACATGAATCTCAGTTTAAGCTAATCTCCAGTTGCCTCTTCCATTTTCATTTTACGCTTACTTGCCCTGCACTGACCCCCTTTAGACTGCTAGTTCTATAAATATTTATCACAAAGGGTCACTGGGCAGGGAAGAAGAGAGAAAAATCTGTGAACAAAAAGAAGTCAGATATGCTTTCTCCATTAGATACTGTGCCAGAGGTAGGTTCCCTTGTTCCAACCTGATTTAGCTAGTGCAGATGTTACTGCTAAAAGCATAAACTAAATACAATGTAGTAGGGGTTTGTAATTAGTTTGTTTACAGAAGCACTTACAGGAACAATTTGGTTCAGCCAGACCTTATCAATCAAACTTCAACCGAAGAAACCCCAGAGAGACCCTTTCTTTCCACCTGACCTGCTGGGAGACAGATTAGAAAATATTGATAACACCAGCAGCTACTGGCTGCTGCCATGAGTTTGATGTCCTTCATGCATGTTTGGGGGAAACAGGGAGAGCTTTTTCCTGCTTAGTTGTAGTACTGCTTCTTTTTCAAATGTACCTTTGCCAAGAGTAAAAACAACTGAAAGTCTAATAAATCTGAAGATTATGTAGATGAAAATGTCAAAGCCCTTGGGCCATGACCACAGCATTGTTTAGCTGAATTGGTAGAGCCTGAAAACCTTTGTCTCATACTTCTGACCTGGGGTTATTCCCTGAAATGCCTTCTCCGAGCTCATTTTCCCAGTTCCCATTTTAGCATCCCTCTAGTGCTGCAACTGAAGGAAGTTCAAAGCTTGTGTTCTCTTGAAGTGTTGCTTGGTAAAGGAGCAAGAGTGAGATTGATACTCATCCTGTGGATCAGTGTGCTGTGGCCCAGTGTCATTCCGATCCAATTACTAAGGTTCTTAGAAATGCCCCTGCCTGAATTAAGGTGCAAACGAGACCATATGCCAGTGACAGTAGTATGGGAGTTATTTGATAGTAAACAGGAGAGAGAGAGAGTGTGAGAGTGCGTGTGTGCATGTATGTGCGTGTGAGAGAGAGAGAGAAGTAGGAAAATAGTGGATGAGGGGGGACAGAAAGAGAGAAACAGAGACAGAATAAGGAAAATATCACCACTCCATGGATCCCAGCAATGCTCCGTTGATCTTCTCCAGCTGGTCTTCTTGGTGGTGAAGGTCCCCCCAAAAAGCACAGAATCCAATGGGTTAATTAACCCTCAGGCCAGGTAGGAAAACCCAGGCACCTCCCTGGGGGCGGGAAGTTTGCCATTGTCTCTTACAGCAGACTCTGGGTTTGTTGCATCCCGTGCAGTCCTGCGGTGCAAGGCCTCAGGAGAGACTCTGGGGGCACCCTGGGGGGCCTTTGATGGATTAAGGCACCCCCTCAGCTGCCTCTCAGGTGAATGTCCCATGGATGTGGCCTTCCCAGGGCTGGGGGTTCCATGGCCATTTTGTGTAAGGGAGGATGGGTTCACTGCCCCTGAGCAGAGGTTACAACACACCAAAATTTCCTCCCCTCAACTCGGTTGGGGGGGAAATCTGTGCAAACCTGCTCCCAGGCTACGGCCTCCCCCACCCCGAAGCAAGCTAGAGATGATTCTTAGCATGGCTGCTGGGTTTGGCTCACATTCTTTTCAGGTGATTGAACAATGGGTTTTCCCTTTATCTAATCTCAGTAGTTCGACTTTCACTCCAAAGTCCCAGTCAGGTGTCTTCAGGGAGGCTTCTTTGGTTGTAGCTTCTTTAAACAGTTTTTGTTAAAATGAGCAAAACTTTATATCAATGTTTGAGGCATGAACTCTTTCTGACACCCAACCAAGCTGGAATGACATGTAGGTGTTGTTTCTGATGTGTGGTACTCAAATACAGCCTCAGAGGTGGGAGCAGTGTTTCCAAGAGTGTATGTTCCATATTCACCTCTTCAGTTTTACTTGTGCTGATGGGCACTGCCAGGTGCAAGGAGTCCTGGATTTGTGGTATCATTCCTCACCGGTGGAAGGCAACTATGCATTGTCCTTGAGGAAGCTTCTTCCTTAAGTGCTCCTTGTGCTTGGATGTAGCTGTCAGACTTTGGATGATCACCTGGTGTGACAGTGGTTGCCTTGCAGTCCCTGTGGGTGTACCCTACATTCTGGGTCCTCGTGACAGGCACAGGTGACGGTACTTTGTCGTCTTGGCAACATGACAGGTTGAGCTTCACAAAACTCTTCTGGCTGATCATGAGTTCAACTGGTCCCTGTGTTAGAAGACAGAGCTGTGATACATACATCCAGTTGATCTACTTTGTGGAGGATGAGCAATTTACATGAGTTGCATAGCAGGTCAGAGGACAGGTGAAGGACATGAAGTTGCTTACTTCTAGGAGTGAGTTGTGTACCCATGTACACATAATATGCATTGTAATGCCCAGATCCTGCCTTATACTCTGCTGTTCTGATCTATGCTAGGTGCCTATAACAATCTAAACCAATGATTTTAAATGACAATTTTAGCCACGTAATTCAGAACTGGATATTCTTTTGAGATGCTTACATTTCACACTACACCGCTTCTGCTTAACATCCTTTTTGTCTGTCATAGCTGCTGCTGGATGGAAAAATCATTCGGTTTAGGGGATGTTATTTAATGAAAATAATTCTTTATGTTTGAATTTATAAGCTGTGATCAGTGCCAATAAAGAAAGCTGTAGGTGATTCCATCAGCAAAATCTTCATCAAGTGCTTCCCGCTGGTTTCCATTTTCACCTCAGAAACAGGGAGAAGAAAGTGAGACCTTTTCAGAGCTCTAATCAGCAGTTGTCTAATGAAATGAGATTTGAATTACAAACCGAGGCTAAAACTGCCCTTGTACAGGAAAGGACATCATCTGAAACGGCCATATTTGGCAAATATAAAACTGCACATTTGATAATTTGTCCAAAAACAAATAAAGGAGATGTCTTTGTCACCCAGAATATCGCACCTTGCAGCAGGATGAAGTGATTTGCCAAGCCCCACACTACCCCATCCATCCAGAGGCCAAGTCAGTCTTTCCCCTTGTAATCCCACCTGCCTTTCTGTGCTGGGGCCAGGCAGCTGATGATGTACAGCATCACTGAGCCACTGGGTCATATACAGTTTGAAGCCCAGCATTTTGCAGGCTGCCATCTGTCTCTGGAAGAAAGACCATGGCACAATGCATGACGACTTTATCTTCCTTTTATTATTTATCTTTGTCATCTGACTTTCATCAGTAGTTCTGCTGAATAATAGCAGTATGAAAACATTATGGAAGCGTACCAGGAGACCTGATCTCAGAATTACCAGTTATGCTACCTAATAGATAACATCCTTCTGGTAATAAAGGCTGTTTATCAAAGCATCTGTAGACAAGAATTTATTTGAAGAAACTGCCTGGGGAAGGTTTTTCATGAGCTTGGAGAGAGAGGGAGTATATCTGGTTGACAGTGAACCTGGAGCTGTGCAGAGGGTTTTTTGACAGACTTCACACGCAGGGTGAGATATTGACATGAGGAGCACAGGGAGCTCATGAGCAGTGTGTGAGACAGGTCATGTGAGAAGATGACAAATATGTATTGGGGAAATTAGAGAATGTGTCTCAAGCACTGCCGAGCTTTGTGCAATTGCCCATGTAACACTAAAGAAAGTTCCAGCATCTATTGAACTCATTTACAAATAATCTGCATGAATTTAACACTGCATGACAGCTCTAAAGAATAGAATCACTTGCTTATATATAAGGTCGTAGCAGGTCACTTCTCACCCCCTTAAACCTGTCAGCTGAGTTCAAGGAGAAGCACGGAAAAGTCTTCTGGGAACAACAGTGCTTCGAATTGGTATGGCTCCTGCAATTCATATGTCTGGGGCTGCACCTGCCAGCTCAAGTGATGTGTTGAATCTGAGTTGTAGGAAGTGGTGAGGAGCTCTTACTCTCCCCTGTCTTTGGATGAGGCAGCTTGTAACTTGTTTTGACCAGGAGGGGTTTCCAGCTAATGCCTGATTGATTGGGCTCACATGCAGCAGGGAGGGTAATTAATTGCTCCTGTTACATCCTTATGCACTTGTCTTGCATTCAGCAGCAAGCCTAACACACCAAACACTCAAAGTTGTGTTGTTACCCTCCTAGCTTTCTGAGAGAAATATAAACCAAAATATTAAAGGTAGGAATGCATGTGATCTTTTTAGTTTTAGTATGCTACCGCCTGGTTTTAAAGGTTGTAAGGTGCCTTTGACTAGCATTTACAGGCTTTGGAGGTCCTAGTTTATTAAAGATCCACTTACCGGCTGAGTTCTGATCTTCTGGCGTGTTAGAAGATCAAATCACTTCTTCCAGCCTGAAATACCTTCTTGAAGCCTGTTTGCTCTTTGATTGTTTTCTAGCATCAAATTCCCCTCTCTGTTTTTACATGCACCATTTCCATTTATTATACCTACTTGAGTATGTAGTAGCAGCTTTTCACTGGCTCTTTTTAGGTGTGCAATTGTCAAGTGTAGTGTGGGACCATTTAACCAGGAAAAGCTACATAAGGAATCTTCCACAGTGGAAAAGGATATTCCCTCTATGTGCAGTTGAATACCTGGAGCAGAAATGAAATGTGTGAGAAAAAATACCCAGGTGTTGGTGGAGCAGGAGCTGAAGATAATGTGTAAGGCCTTTATTTGTTCATCTGAGCATGTGCAACAAATACAGTAGTCAATATAATTCTCAGCTGTGTTTTGCCATCTGGCTGTTGGGCAGTAGGAAGTATGGGAATTTTGTAGCCATACAGCCACCTCTTCCATGAGCTGCAGGGTCCAAAGGAAATGTTATGGGCTTTGAAGCTCAGCCTAGAGAGGAGGCACACACCATTTTGGCAGGAAGAGTCAGACATGGGCTGCAAGGTTAGTGTGAGAAATAAGACTCAGTCTTTAATTAAAATTTGAAAGATTTAATAAAGGACAAAGTCATAAAGCAAAAGATAACAGCACTGGGTGCATAGCTACAGCCAGAGGCACACCCCTTAATGGTAGAGCCCCCACTTATATACCCCTGGGTATTGCATCAGGTAATTACATATTTATAAATCATTATTCATATTAAAACCCTCTTTAACATGGCCCCTCTCCTGTCCTGCCTTTTCAGAGCATGTGCAGTTGTCTTTGTGGAAGGCAGTTGTTACATTTTCGATATATTCTAGAGGCTTCAATTCCCTCATTGGTTAGATGTTACCCAGTTAAAACAATCCTCCTACCTCAATACAACATTCATGTTAAAAATAGCTCTAAGCCCAGTGAAAGTCAACACCCAGTCCCCTTCCCCCAAAACCACCACCACAAAGACAACATTACAATGCACAACACATCTGCGAAAGCCAACACTATAAAATGCACTTTTCACAGTTAGTGTGAGGGGTAGGAAAAGAAGTCGCGTGTATCTTTTAAAGGCGGATGAATTTAATTTGGGATGACAATGCCACAATTACTTCCAGAATTTTACTCCCACCTCTGCTTCTTCAGTCCTCTTGGCATTCATAAACCAATACAACTTGATGCAGATCCCAGTTGCTGGTGTGAATGGGGAGAAGTGACAGGAGAGTGAAGTGGGAAAGTTATTTTTTGGCAGTAGCTGGTGGTTATGTTGGCTTAAAGTAGTTGTGGAACCAGAGCTCATGGGCCTTGGCACTCACAGATTTTAGCTCTAGCCATGCAATTATATGTGGGGTTTTTTCACAGATCTAACACAGATTTCTTTAAATTCAATATCTTGGATTTCTACTGCTTGTTTGGGAAACATGGGTAGTATGCCTTATGTACAGTGTACCTCAAGTTATTTTAAGTACTCTCAAGCCCCTCAAGTATTTTTGTTTCAAGATCAAAGAGGATGAATTCCTACCTAGAGTAGATATGACGTGAGGTAACCCTGCCTTGGCAAGGGGGTTGGAGTAGATGATCTTCAGAGGTGCCTTCCAACACCAACAATTCTGTGATTTACACCACCCTCTGTGGTGTTGTGATCATCCTTCTGTTGCTCTTTAACAGATCACAAAGTGCACCTGGAAGTGGGAGATTTTGAAATCTGCTATGGGCATTGATTTTTAGCTTTCTCTGCTACAGCAGCTCAGCCTCTCCTCCAGCCTTCTCCTTTCTTCCTCCACATGTATGTTTTAGTCAGTAGCTCTCTCCCTTTACTCCACAGTAGACAAAATATTTAAGTGAGAAATGTCACATGTGGGATGTTTGCTACTGGGTGCTCCTGTTCCTAGTACCAGGCTACATGTTTTGGTGAAATGATTGACAGAGGGTAGCTGGGGGCTGTGTATTGGTGTGATTCTGTTCACAGTCACTCTCCACTCAGCTCTGCTGCTCTGAAGTGGGAGGTGTGGGCTTTTCCCATTCAGTGGGTGTCCTCTGTCTCACCTGGTGTCAAAGGCAAGCTGCCTTCCTGAGCCTGTGAAAATGTTAGGGGTTTGGGAGCTGCTTCCTTAGGCTGATACTGGTGCAGATAGAAAGCAAAGAAAGGGAGAAGAGGGTGAGTAAAGAGGAGAAGGCAGGCTCTGTATGTGCTGTTCTCCCACTGGTCTGCTGGATGGAGATGAGGTGTGGAGCAATGTGCCTCAGTTTCCCTGTCTGTGCAGGTGGTGTAATTGCAAGACTTTGAGGAGCGTAGAGAGAATTAATGTTTCCTTTGCTTTGACAAAAAGCACTATGAGCACAAAATGTTTGCTCTTGAGAAACTGATTCTATTTCATGATGTTTGTCAACTGTTGATCATAGAATCATTTAGGTTGGAAAAGGCCTCTAAGATCATCAAGTCCAACCTTTGACCAACCACCACCTTGTCAATTAGATCACAGCACTAAGTGCCACATCCAGTTGTTTCTTGAACACCTTCAGGGACAACAACTCCACCACCACCCTGGACAATGCATTCAAATGCTTAAAAACTCTTTTACTGAAATTCTTCCTGAGATGATGTTGTGCTCCTTTGCTGTCCTGCCCATTACGGTGGTGAGAAGGCATCATCAAGGGGTTGTTTCCTTCCTATGACCCCTAATTCCCTTGCTGCTGGCTGAAAAATCATTAACCTTGTTCAGAAGGAGACTGTGTAGATTTGTTTCTGAAAACTTTACAGAAATCTGTGAACAAATTTTCTGAGCCCAGGGCATTTCCAGATTGCATATCCTTAATTGTATTAAACACTTCAGAGCCATCTGACTGTCTCGCAGTTCTACCATCTGGTCTGGAAATTTAGGCAAGCTTTACTTCATGGAACAACTCGGAGGCACTCACATTGGAGTGTCATTAGTTGGCCCCTGGGCTGCTCTTTGATGGAGAAAAGGCTACTATAGTGTCACTGCTGATTGAGAGAAACAAGGTTTTAGGGGCTCATTAGTTCTGATTATTTAGGCTAAAATACAGCTTTCTTGCCCTTCTTGTCCTTGCAAAATGACTAGTTACCCTCCAATCCAAACCTCAAAAATTGGCATTGTTATTTTAGTTTCTTTGTTATTATAAATACACAAATTAGTCTCCTTTCAAAACACATTCTTCTTGTGTTTTATTGGTTTACTTGATTACACAGCACTTGGAAGACTTTGATGCACTTGTATCACCTATGTGAGGTATGGGGTATGGCTACCCTCATAGCAGCAATGGGAAGTCCCACAGAGAAATAAGATCATGTAGGAGAAGCTGCCTTTACTGAGGACTACACCAGCTGCATGAAAACCCCTTTAGTGTTGGTTTCACACCTGCTGGCCCCTGTGTGCTCACTCTCTTCCCCTGAGGCAGAGGAAACCCTGTAAAGAACTTGCTAAGAGATTCCTGAGGTGAGATGGGTGTCGCAGGCCAAGTGTGCAGACACGGTGTGTGGTGGGCTCGGGAAAGCTCTTCTTTCAACGGAAAACTTATTAATGTCCTCTCATCATGTGGTTAGTGTGCTTTGTGCTGGCCAGCTCAGAGAGGTTGAGGATGGTGCCTTTCCATATCTGAAAACTCAAGAATAGGTTTTCATTCTCTTTTGTACCTGGCAAGGAGAAGGAGGGTGGTCCCTACTGAAGGGCAAGATAGGTGGTTAGAGAAGTGCTTTCATTGGCATACTGTAGCCACTGCAGGCTCAGCTTTTGAGATCATTTTGGCCAATAAAAAAAGATTTTCTGTTTAAAATTATTTAAAGACCAGGGATCTATTTGTGTGCTTGAATCTGTCAGTAATTAGGCCCAAGAATACATGGTATTTCCCAGAAATGCTGTGGGTCAGAAGGCTCTTCAAACCTGTATCTCCAGAGAATCACTTTTGAATTTACAGGAGAAGTTGATTTTGTTTGAAATAAAATCCTGAACATTCCATGAACTTGAACCTGAATTGTATCTGGAGGCTGTCCCATTCCTTCCAATTCCAGATATGAAGTGATTGAGTCCAGATGAGAAGTTAACTCTGTTCAGCTAGAATTTGTGCCCCGCCATCAGATATAAGGAGTCAGCAGCAGCAGATAAGAATGCTGTTCTCCTCTCTGGGTTTGCCAAAGTCTTTCACCTGCAGGGCTGAACATCCAGGAGATTGTCTTATGGCTTGTGTGAATCATGAGAAACTTCCCAGCTTCCTGCTTCAGCTTCTGTGTGTTCACCATGCTGTGGGATAAATGTTGAATTGCTTTTTAAATTCCCTTTTGCTCCCCTCTCTCTCCCTCTTCCCCCATTTCCAAGAGCAGTTTCTTTGACAGCCAGTGTGATCCATCAGACGCAGTCTGTTATCAGTGCTCTGTGCTTTACTAAGATTCATTATTTGTATGACACAGCAGAGTTCTTTGCTTGTTACCTGTTTAACCCTCTTCTTCTGATTAGGAAAAGCCTCAAAGTGATTGCTCCATCTGTGATGAACCCAAGATCAAAACACAAATTTTGATCAGCTCTGTGTGCCAGGAGGGGCTGATTGCTCCTGGTTTCCAGGGGGTAATTCCAAAGCAGTTCTGTGGAAGTGAAATGACATTAGTCAGTATTAGAGCCAGGATAAACATGACCAGAAGCTAAGACATTTCCCTCCTTCTCTTAGGTGACACAGGAAGCAATGCTGACTTGGAGCAGGGTGCAATTTTATGGTTGTTGGTGTCTGAGTAAAAGACCCTTGTGGGTGAGGAGACTTTGTTCTGCCCAGCTTCATTCCTGGCCCTCTTACAATCTGCTGTTATTTTCTGCCATGCTTCCGAAGGTGCAGTTTCAGGAAGAGAGTACAACAGTGGCTTTAGGCATCTCTGCTTCTGTTCCTCACATTCTGAGCTGCTCAGGGGCCAGTTTAAATTAGAGCAGTCCCCGTGGGTGCTCCTGCAGATGCTGTACCCAGCTGCTCCTGTTTCTGGAGCACAGATTGCCTCAGTCACACCCCTATCCCTGACTTTGCCCCTGTGCGAAGGACAGAGATGGTGGCACTGTACAAATACAGGCTCTGTGATGCTCCGTGGCAGCTGCTGTATTTCAGGAACAGTGTCTGAAGGCCAAAATGTGTCTCTGTTCTCTGAAATGTTTATATTATTTCTTTAGGGTGTTACAGGGGTTGGGGTCTATGAACTTTGGTGTTACAGAACCCAAATTTTAATATGTTGGGGGCAAGTTTAGCTTGTGTCTCATAAAGGCAAAAATCAGGGTGGAGTCATTCCAACTATACTTGAATTCTTGTGAGTTTGTCTAGCCCAGCGTTTAACTAAGACCTTGCTGTGCATCCCAGTGTAGCAATACCAGTAGTGGCAAGCTGGAGACAGAAGCCATGGATACATTGCTTATCTTCCCACCATTCCTTAAGTGAATGATCTGGAGAGCATAGTGGGTTCTTCAAAGATTTTCAGGAAAGTCAGCCAAAGATTGTGTTTATATGGACAAATTCCTTAAAAAAAGTGTAGCATTTTGGTTGACTAAGATAACTTGGCATTCAATAATTTTATGGGGTATTTTGACAGAAAATAGGCATTGCTTTAAAAAAAAAAAATCTGAATTGCAGAGAAAGACAAAAAGAGACCATTTTTCATGAAAGAATGGCACATGAACCATTTCTTCCAGGTCTTAAGATTGCTTCATTATTTGGGTGAATTATTAATAACTAACTGGGCTTTCCTTCACTCAAGCCCTTATAGTTCTGTGCAATAAGAGGAATTTTCCATTACAGAGGCATGTAATGGAGTTTTGAATTTAGTATTCATGTGGTGTGATGTGGGCCTCTGAGTAAAACATCCTGCCTGAACATAAAGTATCAGTAATAACCTGGTTCAGCAGAACACTGAACCCCTCTCACTTCACAGGTCTGGTTGTCTGCTATGTGTCACAGACATAAGGGAGTGAAAGCTGATCTCTTGTGGTCCCACAGCTGAGGACTGTCATGAAAAGGCTCCTCAAGGTTTTTCTGGATTTCCTGGTGGATTGCAAGAGCAGCCAGCCAGATGAGCTGGTGCTCTAGACAACTTTTATTTTAGTAGCCTGACTGCTTCAGTGAGGTATTGAGTGTATTGTCCATACCCAACACAATTTCCTCTTCCCACTGAAGATGAAGATAGCTGTGCCTCCTTTTGCCCCAGGTAATTAGCACATATCTTCCTCAGGAGGCTAAAGGTCTCTCCTGCTGCATATTGTTCATGCCTTCTCCACAGTGAAGCTGCTTTTCCAAGGTGTAAATACTCTAGCAAACGTTATGTGCTGCTTGGAATAGTTTTCCCAACAGGGACTGTGTTACTCTGCCTCTCCATTTAATTTTTCTTTTTTTTTATAATTTTGTTGTATAGACTCAGAAAGCAGATAGATATATTGCTTGACTAGAAGGCTGAAAACTTTTAATTTTCCACTTAGACCCACAAACGAATTTATTTCTTGTATTATTCTATATTTTTTTTCTGAGTATTGAATTTTATAATTTTTCCTTAACCTCATGAGGAGATTTTTTTTTTAATATTTATAATGCATTTTCTCAACTGAAAGAGAAAGAGGGAGAAAACTGATTGCTGATTTGAATATCAAGGATCTAATTGTTTTCTCACATAGAAATGAGCATGCAAAGCACTAAGAAGGAACCTGTTTAGAAATATTTTTTCCCATCTTTTGTCCAGCATAGCAGGGTTCTGTCCCTTTTAACTGAAATGGGGAATTTCCTTCCAAAACTCTCACTGAGATCCCACAGGACTCTAAGCTGGCCTGTGCCTATCCAAAGGCTGATGTGAGTTTTGGAGAAGCTGTTGAATTCTTTGCAGTTCTGTTGAGGCCCTGCTGATGCCAGTGGCGATGCCTTACAAAGGCACAAGGTGAAGTCAGGCAATGATGAGGGGTGAACCAGCCCAATCTTTCCTTTCATTGTCTGCAGATGTGAGTTCTCTGTGAACTCAGGGGAGTTCAGGGAAGGCCATTCCAATTTCTGAAGCACAATGGAAGTCAGTCACACCATTTACTTTGTGGAAGAATGCGTGGTCAAGCCTTTCAAGACAAGGTGTGCTATGGGCTTCAGGAATGCCATGGCATCCTTTATAAAGCCAGTAAATAAAGCCAGTTAGAGGAAACCAGCTCCCCTTTACTTGCAGCAGAACCAACGAGCAGAAACCCCTGTCCTAGGGGCAGCCTGGGTTGTGACCATGATGTGACAACACTTCAGAGCTCTAGGGCCCCATCTCCACATGTTCCAGCTGCACAGTGGGTTTGAACAGGCACCTTGTGAGCTGTGTCTGTCTGAAAAAAGACTGAAGAGTCTGATACAGACCAGTGCTGATAGTGCTTTAACCATGGTGTTGTTCGTAACCTGCTTCAAGCACCAAATGCCTTATTTTGCTTAGCAGGCCTGGAGAATTTGTCAGAAAATAAGTTTGTAGCCATCCTTAATGAGATGAATTATATATGTGTTAACCATGACAGATATAATTCAGCTTACTATGGAAGGGCCTAAATAATTTATAAACCAAAAAAATGGAAAATGTTGTTCAAGAACAGACTTTGTAAATAGATCAGTCTTGCCAATTCCTGTGGTACTAGAAGAATTAGTTTCCTTCTGGTTGTCTAGGTAATGAAATCTTTGGGGCCAGTTTTCAGGCAGTGTAAATCAGCAGAGCTTTTATGCTGACTTTTATCGGTTTGTATCCTCCTGTAACTTGTGCAGCACAGTGAGCATTGCCAGCTCCTTACAAATACAGCATGTTTTAGTATCCAGCAGGTATATCAGAAGGCAGATGCTGGCTGTAGACTCTTGTGTTCTGCACCAATTCTAGTTGTCACATCCTTCCTGCCTCTTGACAGTCCTCGTCAGCTAGACACCGTTCTGGTGGATATAAAGAATCTCAGTGAACAGAGATGAGTATCTGCTCCACGCCATGAGATGTGAGGTCGCTTTGGCCTCCTAACTCACTGTTCAGACCCCTTTTACTCTTAGTCTTGTGTAGGCAGGGGTCAAGGGAGGGACATATCTTTGAGAAGCAAGAGTTTTTCCTCCTTTGTGTTGCAGAGTGTGTCCTCCCAGTGTCTTACCATGGATGCTAATGGGCATACTGATGTGATTTCGTTTAGAAACTATTCATCCGTTATGCAAATGAGATGTGAAAATAATGTGCTTGGGGTTTTTGATTTGAGTTTGGCTTTTCCCCTCTTAAAACACAGAGCATATGGTTCCCTTAATGCCAAGAGGGAGAGGGAAGTGGTATGAGATATTCTTGTTGGATGTGTTTTTGTCACCCTTGCTGTAGTTGGTTTGCAGTCTGAGGTTCTTAATCTTTAATGGAAGCTGTTAAGTGACAGCAGAAGAGAAAACATGTTAAGATGCTCTGTCCTAGGCAGCAGTGGAGGGGCTTTCAGTCCTAGATCCCAGAGCTGTGGTTATTTAAGATGACTACAGGATTTGGCAGCCTTGTTCGCAACATCTGCATTCTTCCTGCTTGCTCATTATACGGAGAGAAAGTGAATCCCTGGGAAAATAGTAATGGGATGGAAAGAAGACTCCTGAGCCACCTTGCTGTTATGGCAAGACCCTGTTAGGCCTTGCATGCTGTGTGGGATGAGCTGGGATCTCAGCTCAGGTGGAAAGCCCTGGCGTTGCTCTGGGAGTCCATGAGCAGTGCCAGGGAGCAGCAGGGGAAGAGCAGCACAAGGCCAGAATGTGCAAGGATCCTACCCAGCAAGGCCAGGCATCCCTCACTTAGCTACCCACAAAACAAATACGGACAGGCAGTAGTAACAAGGCTAAAGGAGAGCTATTGCATCCTTACCCAGCTCCTGAAAATAGTGTTGTGTTTGAGTACAAATGTGAAGTCTCGTGCCAGCTTAGTGTTAAGACTGCACATTTAAATTAGCTAAAGGTCCAGAAGTACAGAACTGGGATTCCAGTTGCAGTTCTGAGTCACAGTCCTGTTACACATTGCAGAGTTCAGTATTTTCCCTTCCTGTGCAAGTGTATAAATGGATGGTACAGCAGATGCCTACTTTGGGATTTCTTCATTCATTTCCCAGCAGAAGCTGAAAAGAGAAGTAGAAGTTAGAAATAATTTTATTAAAATTAGAATGAATAATGTTGTTTATTCTGTGTATAAACTTTGGCATATTTGGAGTCCAAGTCTGCAGCTGAGTTTGGCTGTGACCCAACATGACTGAATATGAACCTCTTTTACATTACTTTTTTTTTACCATTTATTCCTTATCATTAAAAAGAACTCAATTTAAAACAGAATTTGAGTTGCTATTTGGATTAATTTCTGATTAGCTGTCAAAAAAATTATGACGTTGCTCCAATGAAAACATTTGGTTTAGTTTTTTCTGATTTTTTGCATGTCTTTTTTATCACCAGCAACGGAGCTGTTGTTTATTCTTGTCACTGATGTTTTCAGGGGCTTCAACCTATATTCCCCATTTTCTCCTATCGTAATAAGAAGCTTATGTGAAAGTAAAGCACAAAAAGCATTGCTATACATTTATTCTATAAATTGTATGTACTTCTGCATGTCCATTTTTTGTTGCAGACACAAGCGTGCTTTTAAACCTCATTTTCAGAATTTCATTTGAGGGCACTTTTCTTTGTCTATGATGGTGAAAGTCCACTATAGCTGCAGCTGTAGAGGCTGGGTTTTATTCTGGATGGAAGGAGTGAATTTCCTTAAAGGATGTCCTTGCTTTTGTCAAAAACTAATTTTGTGACACACTTGGCAAAGTACTGGAATGTCAGAGCAGATGTCAGAAAACAAAAGGAGAGCAGACATCATCAGATGCTTTAAAGCAGAGAAATTTTCCTCTGTCAAAAAAAAAAACCAAAAAAACCCCCCAAGGTTTTGGACAGCATGAATTTTTTTAAAACGGTTTACCTGACAGGAGGTGTTACCTTTTTAGATGTCACAATGGCCGCTACTCTTTCTGAAGTATTTTGCAGTATTTTGAAGTACAGAGAAGCAACACTAAGAAAAGCAACACTTTTGGCCAGAGGGATGTCTTTGTGAAGTTCTTTAGTTGTTGCTTCAAAGAGTTTGAACTCTGCTCCCATTTATACTGAGATAACAATGGAAATTTTGCAACTCTACAGCATTCTGCATTCAGCATGACTGACCATTTCTGCAACCTGAACTGTTCAGAGAAAAAATTTTTGACAATCTGAGCAATAGTTTAAACTGTTTTCTAGTTTGATAGGGGACTTTGAAGGTACAAGTCTAAATCTCAGCTTTTTGCACCTTTAAGTGATCAGGTCTTCTTCTGTACACTTCTAGAATAGCCTCCCATAAAATTGAACTACTCTAGCTTTAAAAAACCCACCAACAGTTATTTTCTTATGAATTATCTAAACCCGAAAACAAGAAAGAAATGGAAGAAACAACTAGTGACAGAGAATAGATTAAAAAAATTAAATGTTTACTTATATTAAAAAAGAAGAAAAATATTCTGTGGAATGCTGTATTGTATAAAACTTACATAATTTGCTCAATTAGTTCTTCATAACGACAACAGATTTGATTGGACATACTTGTCAGGAAAATCCACAAACCCCAGAGGTTTATGTCCAAAAAGGAGACAGAGGAGTCCTGCAACCTTATTTGAATAAAGGGAGAGAGTTCACTGGGGCACATGCCTGCGGGGGCCGTATGTTGCCCTCATCCTTTTCCCTTTGGCTGAGGTACAGGGAAGGTTCAGCCTTCCCGAACTGCCTACGACATATTCTCCTCTTGAACCTACTATTTTACCACAAAGTTCTGAAACTCAGGCTTGTGCTCCCTTGTCTATTCCAGGAGCCAAGCTGTATGGGCTCTGTTACAAACCTGCTGCCCAAAGTTAGTAGAGACATTAATCACAGAATCACAGAAAGACTAGGTTGGAAGAGACCTCTAAGATCATCAAGTCCAACCGATGCCCCAACACCTCAATTAGAGGTAGACATTTCAAAGACGTTGACACCCACACCTTCACCCATCAAATTGTTTGTAAAGACATTAGCTTTCCTTTCATACTGTACTTTCAATCAAAGATGAGTGTCTCTGTGGAAGAGGTGTTAGCTAGTGCAGACAGTCACACATATGGACTGGACATTCAAAACTTTTCTGTTCCTCAGTATCTCTTTTCAGAGCCAGTGAGGGAAGAAGCTACACAGAGTAGACTGTACATGGTAATTTACCAGATCAGTAAGGCAAAATACAGCTGTTAGAAGGAGTGCAGCACAGGGCAAATAATTACCAGCAGGTTCACAGCCAATTCTGATGCCATTATGTGTACTGTAGAAGTATCTGGCCTTTCAACCTGAGCTGGGATTCCTTTGAAAGATCTGTGTAAAGAAGGAGAAAAGGTTTGGTTTCAAAGAACAACAAGAACCTTTTTTTTGTTTCAAAACACGTATTTTGTCTATCTCCTACAGAAGAAAAAGGTTGCAATGCTGGGAAGAGTTTATCATGTTAAGTTAGCTTGTTTGGTCTGTCTCAAGATAAAGATGAGATTTAGGATGTGCCTTTCTGGCTTGGGGCCCATCACAGGAAATGAAAAAAGCATTGGTGGATGAGAGGAGAGCAGGGCCTTGCCCTTTCAGACCCCTGTGCCCACCTGCACATTTGCTTTTTGCACCTCCCTCAGAGCTGCCTGCTATGTGGATGTGCTATTGGGCTGTATGTGCCTGCTGGGCTCCTGGGATTTCTGCCTGCCTTTGCTGCTCTGGAACAGCTCACTGACACTCCCACAGCACTGCCTGCAGATGCAAAGCACTAGTGTTGTGATGTTATATGAACAACCATTGTCTTACATGATGGTGATTTTTATCACTGTGTCAAGACACAGCAGAGAGAAACCATTGAAATAATTTAATTAAAGCATCCAGCACTGAGAACAGATGAAATTACAGGTTTCATATTGGCACTTCTACCAACATACGTTAGAAAGAAAGTATTTCTAGCTACCTCCACACAAAGAAAAGTCAAAATATAGACTCAATAATTTTGATTTAAATACATCTTATTTGATTTAAATACATCTTCTTTGATTTTCTTGTTTAAGTTCAGGAAGTGACTTTGCCAGTACTATCATCTGGGAACATCCATATTTGAGTATGAATCCAACCTTAATTTTTCTGCCAAATAGGCTTCTGGTACTCTTCTTTTAATCAATTCTTCCAGAAAAGACAGACACAGGAAAAAAACGAATTCATGTAGATGCACCTGCTTCAAGGAATGATTTCTCCCATTGCTTTATCTCTACACCTATCTTTATTGCAGCAATGAAATAATTCTTGCAGAACAAAGTAAATTCTTCAATTGACTAAATATTTACAGTACATAAAACCGCTGAGAAATTTACCTGCCAATTATCCCAACCACATACTTCAATACTTCTTTAAATACAACAGGCAAAAATAGAATGTAGCT